>ML682061.1:7693495-7736813 GCA_007922195.1 Podocnemis expansa | reverse complement strand
GGGGGGGGGGGTGCAGCACCCGGCTGCGCGGCTCTCCCCATTTGCCTGCAATCCCCCTGCAGACACCCACGGGGTGAGGTGCGGCTGCGCTTCACCCTATGGGTGTCTGCAGCCCCTGCAGACAACCGCAGGGTGAGGTGCCACTCCGCTTCACCCTGCGGGTGTCTGCAGTCCCCTCCCCAAGCGAAATAGCATGTCCACTCTGTGGACATGCTATTTCACTCCCTTATTTCCAAGACACCTGTTTTGTCTTTGGAAATAAGGTGTTTCGAAATAACCATTTATTTCGAAACAGCTTGTTTCGAAACCTCGTTTCGAAACAAGCCCTCTGTGTGTGAACACAGCCCAGGATGTTGCCTGCCCTTAAATCCATCTCTGAGGTAAGCATTCCCCACCTCAGCAGAACTTTTGAGTGGCTGTGTGTAAAGGACTCCTCCCCTGAGCTTCATGAAGAACTTGTCAGGTACTGATAGCGTGCCATGAAGATGAATATGTCAACCTATTGTGCCTGTATATCTTATTACTTCCTTTAACATTACTTATTAATGACCGCGGTCCACTACTGACCTTATCTCTGACTTGTTAATATTTTGCACATAAATAAAACACTTCTGATAATGATGAGTAAGATGGATTTTGCCACACTTTGACGTACAGCAATTAGAAATGTATTGTGCTTAAGTGGTGCGTACAATTTGCCAAACACTTCAGATAATTGAAAGTTTTGAATGACTTCATTTACATAATTCTATACCCTAACTCTTTTCTTATTTGTCAGAAGTAAGTAACATAACATGGAGCAATGGGCCCATGGAAAATAGAGTTTCCATAATGCAATGCTCCACCTTGGGCTGACATTGTCATGGTCATTGTGCACACACAGGAAAGTTAGATTAAACATCTCAAATAATATTTATTTCTGAGTGTTCTGAGCAATAATGCAAGAGAAACTCCAAACCAGAAAGAGACAAAGCAGGTTGCTCCCTAAAGCAGGGACACAGCTCAGCCTGCCATGTTCTAGGCTGGCTCCTTTCAGGACGACCCTGCCTCTCTGAGCCCTGGATCTCATGTTTCACCAAAGAGCTGTCTAGGCTGCAAGCAGAACCAGGAACAATCCCCACCCCACCCAGCTCTTAATATAAGAGCTGTGATTCCAACATAGTCCTCAAAACACCACAGAGGGAACATGGAGCACTGGGCAGTGGGATTTGAAGCGTATGCTCAGTAAGGTACTGCTCCATATTAAAGTCAAGGGCAGCTCTGTTTTATGTAGATCTGGCATGTTCCTCATAGCATCGGCAAGGTAATGACTAGCTGCTGGGGCCATGGTGCTCCCAAACTGGTAGCTCTGCTGGACCGTGTCCCTTTTCTCCCTCCTCGCCAGGCTGTTTGCTGTGAAGTGCGCTGGCTGCTTTGAAGGCATTGCACCCAGTGAGTTCGTCATGCGGGCGCAGAAGAGCGTCTACCACCTGAGCTGTTTCTGCTGCTGTGTCTGCGAGAGGCGACTGCAGAAGGGCGATGAGTTTGTGCTGAAAGAAGGCCAGCTGCTGTGTAAGAGCGACTACGAGAAGGAGCGGGAGTTGCTTGGCCTGGTGAGCCCAGCTTCATCGGATTCTGGTAAGGGGGAACCACAAAGCAGTGAGAATGGCTCTGTTTTTGGGTCTCTGCTATGGGGAGTGAGTACAGGCCCCTACAGAAACATATCAAATTATTATTTATTTTATTTAATTTATTTGTACGGCCATAGGACCCCAGTTGTGGGCCAGAACCCTATTGTGCTGGTGATGTACAAAAATAACAAAAAGACAGTGCCTGGCCCCAGAAAGCTTACAAGAGATGGACCCCAGCTGGTAAATGTAGATCCAAACTGAGAACCTATGGTAACAGTGTGGCTTCTTGCTCCACTCTAGATCTGCAATGAGACCCCCTTCTTGGCTCCTCATTGCGGCTTCACCCAGACTTCTGCATTTAGAAGTATCAGCTTCCATGTCTTGAGCAAAAAGACATTAGCTTACAGGCAGTAGCTGACTCGTAAAGCTCTGGGTGTGGTCTGGCCACTGGAGGGAGACAAAAGACGGAGGTTAGCTTGGGTTACGTAGATGCCCTTGCTGTGGACTGGGCTCCCCATTGTCCTATGTGCTGAGTAAACAAAGCAAAACTGCCATTCCCTCCCTGAAGGGCAGCAATCCAAATACAGGAGACCACAGGTAGAGATAGACAGATGTGGGAAAACCAGGAAGTGAGATAATATTGGTCCACATGATTAGCAGAGGTCTTTGCAACCACTGGCTCTAACCATTGTTAAGATTTTTGTAAACTTCACATCAGGGAAGGGTTTGAAGGATGGATCTGGAGGAGGATAATGTGCTAGATTCACCAAGCATGAAGTGCACCATGTGAAGTGCTTGTTTGAAAATACAGGTGCTGCAGGCCAGGATCATGAGGAGGTGGGAGTCTCTTTTCGATACTGGATGAGGCAGAGAGTGGAGACCGACCAGGAAGGGTCTTGAAAGTGAAGACAAATGTCTTATATTTGATACAGTTGAGATATGAGGCTGAATTTCTACTTCCCAATTCGCCCAAGGTGGGGCTAATATATTGCTGCACTGCCCCAGGAGCAGACCTGGGAAAGAATTGTGAGAATAAGTCTAGTTTGCCTCTCGCTCTAATGGGGAAGTGGTCTCCTGTCGATTAAAACGCCAGCCATTGGGTCAGAGGGGTAGAACCAAAGATCTGCCCATCCCCTGCCCCAGCCTACCACTGTTGCATGTGCAAGTTGGAGGATGAATTATCTCATGGAGCCCCCTGCAGTAACCCCAGAATGCAACCCCAGATGCCTCTCTCCACTGTTGTGAAGCCTGGTCATGCTCCGTCCCTTGATGGACTGCTCACAGGCAGGTTTTTACACCCTCTTACCAGCCCTGACAATGACTATGTTTTAAAGGGGCCATGCAGAATTACTGAGGTGCAGATGATCTGTGGGACTGTTGAAAAGAAGGGAAGATGCTTTCCCTACATAGTGACACTGATGCTTAGCAGCTTATCTTGGGTAGATCTCTTTACATCAATGAGTTGAGTTACTGTAATGAGAATTGTGGCACTTAAAGACTAACTTAAAGACTCCTTGCTATTTTTGCTTTACTAGACTAACTCGGCTCCCCCTTTGGAACTTGTAATGAGAATGTATGGGATCTAGTCCCAGCACTGCCACTGGCCTACAGGATGACCTTGGGTGAGTCACTTACCCATTCAGTGCCTCAGTTTTCCCATATGTGAAATGATGGCAAAAGATGGTAATTTCCTTCATAAAGTGCTTTGAGATCTGGGGATTAGAAAAGCTAACTATTTTTTGTCATTATTTCCAATTTTACAGAGGGGAAGACTGAGGTGCAGAGATGCAAAGTCCCTTGCTCAAAGCCATTTGGTAACTTGGGGCAAAAATGAGACTAGAATCCAGGTCTCCCAAATTCCCCACCTATTTTCTGACCCATGGTAATAGCTTGATTCCACAAATGAGCCTGACACAACCCAGATTCAATGGTTGTGTGGGCACATGACCAAAGACCGCTGTTTGACAGGAGTTTTGGAGAGGGCTGAGGGTGTGCTAGCCAGAATGAAGTAGGGCCATGAAGGATTTTCTGCAGGTGTGTGATTGGCTTATGGTTAGTACAATAATATCAATGCTGCTGGAATTTGATTGCATCAATAATAACATGCCATGCCACCGGCGTCTTGGATCGGCCTCTTTCATTAGTTTAAATATAAATGTTTTAACATTTCCTTTTTAAAAAAGGAAAACCTTAAGAAGAGTCCAGCAGCAAAGGCTAGAAGAAGAAAATGAACTGTAAGCTGAAATGTTACCGCTAGACAGTGGTCCTAAAGACCCTGGGATAGATGGACAAATCATTTGCTTGTGTCACACCACTGCCCCTCATTTTCCAAAATACTGTTTGCTTGCTTTTTGAAATAGGTTGTCAGACAATAATATGCTAAACATCTGAAGCCTGGAGCCTGGTGAAAGGAATGGCTGGCAATCATTTGTAGTAAATCTTTGAGGATTTATGTTGCTATAACAACAGCTTGCTCTTTTGTAGCAGATCTCGAGGTGCTTTACAAAAGGGGTCAGGATCGTTTCACAAATGGGAAAACTGAGGCCCAGAGCAGTAACATGACTTGTCCGAGGCTAGTCAGCAGGTCAGTTACAGAAATGGGAGCATAACCAGTGTTGGGTGCCAACTGATTCTGCTGATGGGGAGAGGGGTTGATGGTTTTGATGCAAAGTTAGTGAATGAGTAGTCAAGGAGCAACAGGTAAGATCCCTTTGTAGCTAGTGAATCTCCTGGAGAGAGAAGCTGATGTTCTGCAGATTGGGATGGCCCCTACTGGATGACTTCCATGTCATGTGTCATCAAGTCCATTAGTTTCAGGAATAATGAGCACCAAAAAGCAATGTGGGTGCTGTTGCAGAAGTTACTGCTAGAAAGTCAAGTGGACAATCACCTGATATTGGAATATATGCATTTGGAATAAAAAACAACCATGGTGCTGTGTGTGACTTCTGAATCAGACTGTGGCAAGTCAGCTGGTAAAAAATCCCTCTCTCCTACACTCTAAACTTATTGGAGATAAATATCTAGATCTATATATCTTTTGGCATAAGCAAAGCAATTCTGATAAAATGAGAACCAGCAGGAAACCTCACCACAAAGTGAACCAGATCTGATTTGTGATTCTGAGGTTTGAAAAAGTTTGGTTATCCTTTTTTCCCACGTATTCCCAACAACTTCAGCTTTGCTTCTCATATTTCTAGTCCAACCAAAAGCAGTAGCAGAATACTCAGGAAAAAAGCCTATTCCTATGAGAACTCCAGCCAAAGTTTGGAGATCAAGGAGATCTGGAAGTTTGGCATGAATTTCAGAATAGGATCCAAAGTTTTGGATTCATCCCCAATGCATATTCAGTCTCTGAACATGTAGTGCTGGTTCACCATTGCAGCTTGTAACATGACTGCTTTGTGTAGCCCAGTCCATGACATTCGCCTCTTTGCTTGTTGCCTTTGGTAAGACCAGTAGTGGGATCTCGTTGAATATGGTGCTGCACATGACATGGTGACTTTCATTTGTGAAGCTATCTGGCAAGGAACCTAACATTTCAATGCGCCTTTTAAGAGGTGGAGTGAAAGGGAAACAGGGCATGCTTCCATCTTCTGAAGAGCAATGCTTTTGCACTCACCATGGCTGAGCAGCTGTACAACCCAGTGGACACTGTCCTGCGGAAAGAAGGGCAATCTAGGAAGATGGGCCAATTTTGTGTCGTATTCAAAGGCTGTATATCCTCAGACAGAATGACAGTGTAAACGGAGCTCTAGTGTGACCTTTCATGAAGGAGTCAGTCACCCTTCCAGTCTGGCTGGTACCCCACCCCACCCATCTTATTTTAACACCTTCGCATGGCTGCTCAGTCCTCTGACTTCTCTCAGGCTCCTGTCCTGATTTGCAAAAGTACCTCAGCAAACATCAGTGGGAGTTACAATCATTCAGTGCATTTGAAATAAGGCCACCACAGGCATGAAACCATAGAGCAACCCCCCTGCCAGGTTGTGACTCTCCCTCCTGTGACTCCCTGACCTTCAAACTCACCTTGGGTTGAGTAAGACCCTGAGGAAGATGCCTGGGACCTGTCACCACAACCAGCTTTCCCCCAGTGCCAGCCGAACCCTACCCTGACCTCTCTTGGAGTTCGATTTCTGTCTTCCTCTGTGGTGGAAGGAGCTGTGAAATTAAGATCTGCACGACCAGCCGGTGGCCGCCTTTCAAAAGGCCCTCCAGAAATGTAAGAGGCTGGGAGGAGGGATACAAACCAAAGGCCGTTTTGTGAGAAACTGCTGATGAAAAGCCAGGCTGTGGCAGCCATATGTCATCTCTAATCTCCCAAACCCTCACTTCAATTACTGCCTCCCTTGAGTTCCCCTGGCCAATCCTAAGTAAACAAGCCCTTCTGAAAGAAGACCCCGGTTTCCAATTAAAAGTGTACTAACATTTCTCCTCTCCCTAATTCCCTCCAACCAAGGAATTTCTTCATCTCCGTGCACGAAATCGAGTCGCCCTGGATTGCTCTCCTCCCTCCCATGCCTGACTCCCTTCCCCATTGAGCTGTGGGGTCGCTGAGAGGTCACTGCAGACAATATAAGTGGCCCCCAGCTCTTTCCCATGTGACGTCAGAAGGAGTCTTAAAGATTAATTAATTCCTACCTCCTTTCCCGAAGGCTTTAAAGGCAAAGTTAATTAAAAGTATTACCATGCTAAATCCGACTCAACTTTTATTTCTTTGCTGCTCAGAAGGATTCACGGAGCAGGTGTTTGGTTTCCCCCTCTTCACTCACAGAGTCTAGCACATACTGTATATCTGTTTGGTTTTGCATCTGTTGGGGGGGTTGGTAAATGGCTTGAAAGCTGAAGCATCTTCACTATTGTCCACTGAGCTGTGCTCTTGAAGACGCTGACAGCACTGGCTCTTCCGAAAGTCTTGCTGCTCTTTAGAATCATATGGTTAGAAATAGCAGCCAGATGCTAGCTGGGAAATAGCAATTGAGGCAGCAAAACCCCTCCAGGCATCACCATAAGATGCAACCACCTCTGATCGTCACAAGTGTTCAGCCTTCCTTTCCCAAGATCATGAGTGTTTTGGTGCCATTACCTCTGCAGTGGGATTTAAATGAAGACCAGAGGGTCAACTGGCCAGAACAGAAAAATCTCAGGTTCCTTATTCTTCAGTCTCCATCGATGAGCTGAAGCCTCCAAGTTCAGATATGCATCTGATTAGGGGTGTCTCAGGTCTCCTTTAGCCCCTACGGAATTATTGTGAAATTACACTTAGCAGTAGACAAACTTGAATATCCTCTGTGTAGATAAGCCCCTTTTGCTTTGGGTAAGTTCTGCTCCAGCAGTATTTTCTTCTGCAGAAGCTAATATAAGTCCTAGTGGAATATAGCTGTTTATGTAGGCATCACTTTACCTGCTACTGAAATGCAGCCACTTCTAGTGTGGAACACACCGCACAGGTGTCTGGCAGCACATAGTATTGCTGCACAGTGGTTCAGGATGGGAAGTGGGAGAAAACACCATGTGTGGTTGGAACAGCTGGTGGCAGAATGTAATTGCCCACACTGGAATGTAGTTAACACAGCGCTGCTCTTACAGAAGTGGCTCGGAAGAGCCAAGACAGCAATCCCACGTTGCATCCAAACCTGAGTAAACAAATCCCCTTCCTTCTTTTCCCAGAAGCCTGAAAGGAGGCTAGATTTCTTTCTTGGAGATGGAGGGGAAGAAAACCCCTGCCACAGCCACCAGAGATCGGTGAGGATTAGTGTAACCAACCTGCCCCTGAATCTAAGCTGTCTGTAGAGTGGGAAAGGGAAGCAGCTGCCTGCTGCTTATAAAGTGTGTTGTTCCATATCAGTGGTCCCTGTTAGCCCCATGAGTGTATGTGCTTAGGGTGAGCAGGGCTAGAAGCAAACAAAAGGGCACGATATACCATAGGGAAGAAGAGCCAGTTAAGTAGTTAGGCAGTTGCTTGCCACTCTAATCATTGTCTAGTTCCCTTGTGCTCCTTACATCTGTCTGTCCTGTCCCCAGTTGCTTCCCACATATCGGTGTACAATGGCTAGAACACTAGAGCCCTGATCATGGACTCAGACCTCTAGGTGCAACCATGACAGTGATGATGACAAGGATATGTCAGCAGCATGATCTCTCTGGCTGTGTTGTGCCACTCCTCTCCTGTTGGCTAATATGATTGTTGGTTGAATAACCAAGGTGACATTGAGTAGGGACAGGAAGGCTGATTACAGAGATACTCGGGATGGCACAGAGGTAAAGCACTTTGAGAGCTGTGGCTGAAAAGCATTGTGTAAGATCTAAGGATTATTGGTTTTATTTATGATCATGTTCATATTGGGCACTGGTTCAATAGCTGCTGGAATGGAGCATCTGCTTCTGGGGTCTGCAAGTCGAGAACAATACTGATAAATTAAAGAAGGTTCAGAGAAGATCTATAAGAGTAATGAATGGCTTACCCAAGGTAGCAGGTGGCAGAACTGGCACTTCAGTCCAAATCTGCTCAATTGCGATCTTGTGGCCATGCTTCCTTCCTTTGCCATGACCAAATATTTCCAGTTTTCGGAATACAGTTTTTGTAAACGTGGCTGATGTTAAAGTTAGACTTTTCTAGTGCAATTGACAGCATGGTCGTGAATGGGTCTGAAATCCTTAATGACTTCCTAGAATTTGTGATTCAAGTTGTTGTCAACAACTAGAGAAATTCACTGGTAATGTTTGACTGTATCATCTGTGAACTGCTTCTGCTTGGGGTAATTTCCAGTCTCCTAGACTGCCTTTGTAAGATGTATGCAGTATTACTGTAGCTGTGTTAATCTCAGGACATGAGAGATATGTGGTAGGAGAGGTGGTAATTTTCACTGGACCAAATTTCTTTTGATGAGAATGTCAGGCTTTCGAGTCACACAATGCTCTTCATCAGGTCTAGGAATATTGAAAATATGAGGTGGAACAGATTGTTTAGTGCACATTTTGAGGGACAGTGCAAGGTGAAGTAAAGCATATGATAGTTTGACTGTTTCTTATAACTAACTGAAAGAAGAGGAGAAATATGTCTGAATCTGGGCATTTCAGTATGTCCCATCTTATTTCAGAACCCTGCTTAGCCTCTCAAGTCTTATGGCAGAAATAGGCCAGAAGGATCACAACTACCAACTTAAGTTACAGCCTAAAGGCTGTGGAGCACAGCTGTTGTTTCCCCAGGCTGTGCCCACTTCTGGAAAAGATCACACCCACTTGTTTTGCTGGAACCTTCTGGAACAACTTTTCAGCTTTGATTACACTGTTGCAGTCAGTCAGTGCTCTCTGTACACAGTCCCTGCCCTGATGGGATCACTGCTATCATTGGGTATACATGGGACCATAACAGCTGGGAGATGATCCCTTGTATCCTCCCCAGATGCTCTAAGCTTGGCCTTAGTTATTTCCCTAGAAGGATGTTCCTTTTCCAAGGCTCCCCACGAAATGTCCATCACATTGTTAAACCAAGTCGCTTAGCTTCGTTATAGGTGTAATTACCATGAACACTTCCCCAGTGCATCTTGGAGGATCTCTGATAGAAAGGTTATGATTGATTTATGGCTCATTTGAGGGGAATTGGTAGGCAGTAAAACGTTCACTTGATAAGTGCTTCCTTCATTCTCCTCTGAGGATTAATAACAGGCTACCAATACAGGATTTAAGTCATAAATTACATCTCTTAATTATGCAATGCAATAAAGGGTTATTTTGCATAGCATCTTCTGTGCAATTTGGGTTCCAAAATGATGTATAGAGCGAAGTAACACAAAGCAGTGTGGGACACAAGGTAGAGAGAACAATTTGTGGGGAAGATTTGCGTGGTGAAGAAATAAAGTGGCTGAGCAATTAAAAAATGAAAAGGTGTAGAAAGGGCAGTTTTGTTACATAAAATTGAAGGGGATTAAAATAATTACTGACTGATGGTTTAAAATAAACCATATACAGGACATGGATTATTATTTTAATCAAGATAACCTCAACCTTGGAATAAAAATGGTGTGAAACAATTTCCCAGGGATTTCAAAAGCATTTCAAATTCTTACCTATGTGTCTTCTGGTTCACCATACAGAGGCATTGTAGGAAAGCTGGTGTTACAGCCAGGGCCGGCTCTACTGTGAGGCAAGAGACAGACATGGCTTCAGGTGACAGTTCTTAGGGGCGCTCAGCCCCCTTGAAAATCAGGCTGGCTCCTGCCTCTTCAACTCTTTCCTAGCAGCTCAGGCACTGTTAGTCAATCTGCAGCTTATGTCATGTAGGCAGAATACACTTTAAATCCCTTTGCAGGCAGACGCTACAGATTTATGCACTTTGGAAAACTGTTTTCAACCTGCATGAATGAGATGGGGGGGCATCAAATCAAAATTTGGCTTGGGGCACGACAACCCCTTGAGCTGGCCCTGGTTACTGCTACATTGCTGTGCAGTCTCCACTCAAAGCAGTGGGAGAGCACCAAGGATTTGCTCTCAAGTAAATGAGCAATAATAAAATCCAGGAGATGCCAGTACCTGCGCTGTGGGAGGCTACCATTCTGTATCTCATTCTGCCACTGACATACTCTGTGGCCCTGGTCAAGTCACATCCACTTGCTGTTTCCTAGCCCAACCTTTTTCTGCCTTGTCTATTTATATTATAAACACTTCAGGGCAGCAACTCTCTCACCATTTGTCCAGATAAGCGCACAGCACAAAGGAGCTGATGTCTCAGTTGAGGCTTCTTGGCACCACCATAGAATAAATAATCAGAAGATGACTACTGGGCTTGATTCTGCAATGTGATGAGTGCCCCTACATGAGAACAGGTGCTTGCAGCTAGCCCTGATGTATTGCAAGTCCAAAGACCTGCAGATTCCAAGGTCAGAGGGGATTGTGATTATCCTGTCTCACCCTCTGTACAACACAAGCCATAGAACTCTAATTACTCAGGTCATCCCACCTACCATTTTTAAAATATTAGCATAAGGTGAGCTTTCTTTCAGTCTTTGCAAACTTCCCCGGTGTTCCATGGTTTACTGAAGATCAGCATTAACAGTCCAGGGCATACTTCAGAGAGCTCTTTTAAAACTCTTGAATGCAAGTCTTTTAGATCTGCTGGTTTTAATATTTTAGATCTGTTGATTATGTGGAGTTGACCCCTTGGGAAGTACACAGGGCTGTTTTTTGTACAGTGTCTTTTGTACTTTTTTAAAGCTGCAGCCCAGTACACTGTATGGCTTCAGAAAATTCAGTTCTAAAAGTGGGGCAAATAATGGGTTTTCTGACTTGCTAGCAATGCCAAGAAAAAGTGCTTTGGGAAACTGAAAATGAATTTTTAGAAATTCTGGGTAAACAATAAAGTTAAAAAAAAGCAAAGTCTTCACTTCATGTACAGTGTTTAGTCTCAACAAAATGGAATCAGTTATGATTATAAACCAAAAGGGAAAAATTTTGAAATGAAAAGTCATTTTGAACCAAAAAAAATCACTATCATTTTGAAAAATGAAGCATTTTGATTTATTTCTCAAAATGTTTTCTTTGTTAGTAGTTTTGATCAAAGCAATTCAGCAAAATGAGCCCAATTTGATGAAACATTTTGATGTAGCTGAATCTGCATTTTTTTAACCAAAAAAAGGTTTTGGGTTGAAAAATTTCAGCCAGTTCTACTGAATAATGAATGAATATTGACTTCTGTTGATGTGACCATTAATCTTCATTAACCCAAGAGGTAAATATTGACTAGTACAACCTGCATGGGAAAGAGGAACATCTTAGGGCATTTTTACCATTCATTGGATGGCAGAAAGGGAGAGCCAGTATGGGTGGATCAGTGAATTGCTCTGGCCAGCTGAGAGGTTGGATGCTGTATAAATGGAACAGTGGTTTGCTGTGGTGTGGGACAGTTTCCAAATTAGATGAACCAGTGTTCCTTCTCTTTTCCTTTATGCTGCTTTTCCTGCTGAGAGTTGCAATGGCAGCAGGACCAGACCTCCCTTGCCTGTGCAACAGGTTCTAACATTTACTAGGGGATTCCCAGGCCAGCTGGAAGAGCATATCTCGGATGAGCCTCATGGATGTGCCTGGTATCATGCCAAAGGAAGCCTGCCAGGGCTCATCCTTATCAGGTGCCCAAAGTTCATGGCCATAGGTGAGGACAGGGACTTAGCCAGACCTGAGAGCTTCATCCAGAAACTTAGTTCCCACTTTGCCACTTCAGCTCAGTACAACATCCTCATTGCCACCACCTCTCTAACCCACCAGTCACTCTCTCACTCTTCCTTACCATCATTAGTCAGCAAGACCCCTAGACTCTTCCCTAAGGTCAGCAGTTCCCCAGTCACATGGAGAGAATACTCTCCTTTCTTCCAGGAAAGAACCATGACCTCTAATTGCTTAGTGCTGATTCTCATCCCAGCTGCTTCACTCTTGGCAGCAAAGCATTTGAGTGCACGCCTGAGACTTCAGTCTGTTAGGAGTGGAGTTGCTCATACTGACTGCATTTCTCAAGTGGCTCATGGTGCAAGCTCACCTTGATGGAGGAGTATTTCCAGCCCTGCTTCTGGGAAGTCAGCTACAGTTACAAGGATGTGGTATGTGGGCAGAGCCACACTGCCAGGGAGGGGAATCCCCTGTCCCACTCTCCTCCCTGCTGTTAGGGGTAAAGTCTTGTCAGCATCCATAGAGGGGCCACTGCACTGAGCTATCCTCTCCCCTTTCCTATGGGCTGCAAACTTGGATCAAGAAAGGTGGGGGTCAAGTAATGTCTGCAAATAGTGTAGTGGCTAGTGTATCTGCTTTATATGCAGAAAGTCCTGGGTTTGTATCCTAGGGGGTTGGAGTAGATGCTCTCATGAGGTCCCTTCCAGCCTAATGAGTCTATTCTATTCTGTCCCATCTCCCTTGTTCTGGTCACCTCACTCCACAGTTTAGAATTAATCTTCACTATACAGGTCAATCCTACTGCTATTTTTTTTTTATTCTTTGCGACAATGCTTTTGAAAACAAGTAACTTCCTACAGTGCTTTGCTCTTGCAAAGCCTGTGATGTTCCTGGTTGAAGGGAAATGACTACTGCCAAGTGCCAGACTCTAAAGGGACAAATGCTTCCATCATTTTCACTAGAGCATTTCTAAAGTATGCTTTTAGTGTTCAGAATCATTGCTTGATTTCATGGTAATAAGTTCCAGGTTGCTTGTATGCTTGTACTTCTATTTAAAAATGAACAAACAGTATGTCTAATAAAAAAATGTGATGTCCTTCATTACAAGATGGGTTGTCTCATTTTGAGTATCATTGGCCCTCATTTCAGAGTCTGGGAGTTGTTTCATCCTTTGAAAATAGAGTCAGTTCATCAGCTGAACTCAGATTGGTCCATATTGCTCATGCTACCAAAGTTACTTCCCTCCTTACTTCTTCCTTTGGGCAATTCAGCTTTTACTCTGCCACCTGGGGCACTAAGCAGCAGGCTTTGAAGTTGTTACATAGTTCAGACTTCCAAAGAGAAACGCCTCACCTAACCTGCTTCAGGCCCCACCCCCTCACCTGGTGTGAAAGTTCAGCTTTCCTCAAAACTGATTTCTAAATTGTTACTTTTTCTAACTCTGATGCTGTTGTCTCAAGTAGGGCTCCACAAGTGTCCAGTTCTCATAGGATGCAGTAGAACCTCAGAGTTACAAAAACCAAAGTTATGAACTAGCCAGTCAACTGTACACCTCATTTTGAACCAGAAGTATGCAATCTGTAGGAGAGATTGGGGGGGGGGGGGGAAAAAAACAGCACAGCATTTTGTTAAATATAAACTATTACACCAAAAAAGGGGCAGCAGCATTTTGCTTTTGTATAGAAGAATGTCAAAACAATTTAAAGCTATGTTCCCTAGTTAACTTTTGAAAG
Organism: Podocnemis expansa; assembly: GCA_007922195.1. NCBI lineage: Eukaryota > Metazoa > Chordata > Testudines > Podocnemididae > Podocnemis > Podocnemis expansa. The sequence continues at coordinate 7,723,312 of ML682061.1, read as the reverse complement.
AAACAACCATAATGTTTTGTTCAGAGTTTCAGATTTGGGAACAACATCCATTCCCAAGGTGTTCACATCTCTGAGGTTCTATTGTATATCCTTCAGCCAAAGCTGCTTGTGTCATAGCTTAGTGGTGCCAGAAAAAAAAAAAAAAAAAAAGGAGGGGGAGGGTGGAGGAAACCCTCCTTAATGAACACATGAACCAAGTTTACATCTTGCATGGCGTTAATATTTGGTTTGACCCAATTGCCTCAGTTTGGGTGGTTTTATATGAAGAGGAAATGGAAGTGCCTATCACCTACAGTTTTGCAACCATCAAGTGCTATTCCTGGAATTTTACTTTTGCACTCAGGTTAAATTAGGAAGGACATCTAAAACTTGGATCTGGGTATCAGAGCTTGCTTCCTCCTTACATCTCTTTCATAGCCACTTCTACAGGCCTTAAAAGTTCTCAAATGTATTTGAAACTGAAATTTCTAAGGTTTGCCTTGTGTGCACTCTTGACACAAAATCTTAATGGCCTGTTTTGTAAGTACAAATGTGTAAATGTAAGTACAAATTTAAACTTGGCCTGAATTATGGTCGGTTAGTGAATGCATGCCAGAATCTTCTGATATGTCAAAAATAAACTCGGGGGTTTTTTTGTACCTGTATAAACTGTCCTGGCACAGTGTGTACTGATGAGAGATCTGCAAGATAACAAAGGTGGTTTGAGAAGGTCATTGTACAATAATGACACAGTCCAGCAGAAATACCATAGATGGTACGCAGGAGCCTTGGGTGCTAGATCCAGCTTTCCCCAGTATGGTGTGTAACCCGCTTCATCACTCTGAGCCTTAGTTTCATCATCGATAAAATGAGGGTAATGATACTGTAATATGGGGCTCCACCCCCAGGGTTAGGGAGGCATCCTCCCCTCGGGTCTCTAGCCCCTTTTGAGCAAGACCACCCAGTCCTTTGGCCCCTTGCCCTAGGCAGGGACTCAGCCCGCCTGGAGTGGGGGCGGGCCTCCCAGTCTTTAGTCCCTCAGTCAGGGCCCCATGAGTGAGTATCACGGTCTCAGGAGTGGGGGTTTAGGGTTCGCACACATCACCAGAAGGGTTGCAAGTCAGGAGGGGAGGGATGGTACTTGGCAATGGGATCAGTGGAGGTGTGGGGTCCTCCCACTCCACTGTGTCCCAGCACAGGTCCCCAAGGGGGGCTAGAGCTGTGGGGCCTGGGTCAGTGGGGTCCAGGCCACAACACACTGCTCCTGCAAGGAGGCCCCCCACAGAGGCCCGAGCCTCAATCTCCCCCTGGGGCCCTCATCTCAGCCATACCTCACTGTCCAGTTCCTCTGGGTAGTCACCCAGGGGTACATTGTAGAAGCCCTCTGTCTCATCAGGTGGAGGCAAGTTCAGAAGTGTGACCAGCTCCTCAGCAAGGGGCAGCTCCTCCAGGTCACATGAGGGGGGTGCTGGCACAGGATCCTCATCAGCCAGGGGTAGCTCCTCCGGGTCACATGGGGTAGGCCTGGCACTGGGCTCTTCAGCAGCTAGGGGTAGCTCCTCCAGGTCCTCCCAGGTAGCTTGGGGTGCAGGCTCCCCATCCAGCATCAGCTCTGGCCACCTCACCGATCCCCCTCCTGGTGGTCTCTCCAGCTGGCGGGGAACAACCCAGGGCTCGGGTAGGGGGCCCCAGTCGCTGCCTCAGGGTGGCCCTGGCCAGGCCGACGGGTCCAGTTCTGGCTGCCAGAGCCCAGCTCCTCCCTTGGGCTGTGCAGGGTCAGGAGCAGCCAGAGTTGCAGCCTTCCCCTCCACTGCCCTGGCCTCAACTGAGCTGCCTGCCTCTCCCTTTATACTTCCTGTCCCGCCCCTCCACTTCCGGGCTGATTGACAGCCCCTGCCTGACTCCGCCATCTGGCCATTTTGCAGGTTTAGCTGCCTTTTCCCAGAGGGTGGCCACATCTCTTTGCTACAGATACCTTTGTAAAGTGCTTAATGCAAGAATCCGGAATTACGGAGCTGTGGATTATGACTCCATAGCTAAAGCTGCATCTAGACTTCCATTCTAAGCCCTATGATGATGCAGCTAACCCTCATGATTTTCTTATGAACATCTCAGTATTTGGTGGAGTTTGTGTTACCTGACCTCCCAATTCCTAGTGTCAGACGTGAATCATTCAGAATGGCCACCACTTCTCTTTGCTTTCAATTGGGCTGAAATGGAGGCAAACTTCCCCCAGTCAAGACAATAGCCGTTCAACATGAACTTTGCAAAAGTCAGTTGACTGCTATTGAAGATGATTTCTCTCCAACTGTTTTCAGTGAGACCAGGCTGCCATCAGGGATGATGACAGTCACTTATGGTTAGGAATCTGGATAGGAAATGCTGAGGAAGCGGGCAAATGTGAAATCCCAATGGCATGTGTTTGTTTGGATCAAACACACATGTCCAAATGGAAGTGTCAAACTCTATGAGGTTTGGTGTGGTACCTGAGGAACATGCAGCAAAAAGTCTTGAAAAGTGCCCTTTCTTTTCATATTTGTAGGCTTAAATAGGTGTACTAAGGGTCACATTTCAAAGGTGCTCAAGTGACTTAAATACTGTTTTCATGAATCACTTAAGCCCTTAGAAGCCTACATCTCATTGAAAGTCACTAAGGCTCCTAAGACCAAGTAGGAGCTGGGCACCTAAAAACCTTTAAGAAGCTGGGTGCTAAAATGTACAGTTCAGCTGAACCAAGGTGCACTGCCAGAAAGATGGCTTGCTCTGTCCTTCCCTTTCATGGGCCTGCTTAATTTTTTCAGGTAAAAGTGATGATGAAGAAAGTCTATGCAAAATGGGCCAAGGGTCCGGGAAAGGCACTGAGGACAGCAAGGATCACAAGCGCCCCAAGAGACCCAGAACGATCCTGACCACACAGCAGCGGAGAGCATTCAAAGCATCATTTGAGGTCTCCTCTAAACCATGTAGGAAGGTATGGGGAGAAGGGAACCATCTGTGTCTTAGAGTATGAAACCATATCCTTAGCTGGTGCTGTTCCACTGAAGTCCCCAGAGCTGGGCTGCCTTGTACAAGCTGAGGGTCTGACCTGCTCTGCTTCTGTTGCATGCATGTGAGGATCTGACCTGCTCTGTTTCTGGTGCAAGCAGGCGAATGAGTGAGTGAGTGAGTGAGCAGTGTACCTATGAAGCAAGATGTATGCAGGAAGCCCTGTTTCCAAAAGGGCCCCCAAATATGTGCTCAATTCCCAGCTGTACGTGCAAGAAGTGGAGGCATGTGCCATAAACATGCATACAAATGCCTGTGTACACACACAGCATAGTCATGTGTTTTGAGGCTCTTGGCTGGTTCCCAAGCTGGAGAAGATCATGCAAATTCCACTGAAGTCATTGGGCCTGCACCAACTGATGCCTGCTAAGTGTCCAAACCTTTTAACTGAGAAATGTGTACTTATGCCACATTTTATTCTTTGGACAAGGCTCTATGGCATCTGTCCTTTGACTGCTTTGTTTCCATTGGGCCAAGACTTCAGAAAGCAGAGCTGGATCATCTTCCCTCGAGGGCTGGGCCTAAAGGAGCAAGGACCCCAAACCACAGGAGCAGGGACATTTCCCTGTAGCACTTGAAAATAAGAGAGAGTCAGTTTAGGTGGCAGATCTCAGGCCCTCGGGTTTTGCTGATCCCATTTCTTAAGTCAAAGGGAGAGTGAACAAAGAATAGCAAGAACTAGGTAACTGCTACTTCTGGGCCAGATTCTCTGGGCTAGGTGAACTGCATTCAGTGCAGAAGGATGCAACAAATGCACCCTTAAAACATGGGGGGGGCAGGGCAGGGAGTGAGATCCTGGCATCAAACTGGTCCATAGCGGAAATTAGAGTGAGCACCCCAAATTTACACCCAAGTACCCACAGCCATTCCAGTAGCTGGGGATAATCAGAATTCAGAAGTACATTTGCTATGCCTTCTTTCTCCTCAGTAATGCCGTCTGCTAGACCAGTTCTGTAAGGGGAAAATACCTCTTATGTTGTTGGGCAAACAGGCCAGGGCCTCGTTTTTCTGTATCCCTTTTATTATTGTTGTTTGCTTTTATACTGTAGCTGGTATCCCCAGCTGAGATCAGGCCCCCATGGTGCTAGGGGCTGCACAGGCACTTAGTAAGAGATGGCCTCTGTTCCAAAAAGCTTCCAGTTTGCAGAGACGTGAGGAGCGACAGAGACAAAGTATCTCTCTCTCACAGGGGCAGGAATTGAGGCACAGAGAGATTCAGTGACTTTGCCAAGGTCACATTGGTGTCCCTGCTAAAGCTGAGAGTCCCATCCTAGAGCTCCAAGATCAACGTTGCCTGTGAATAGCTTATTTCTTGTTAAGCATCTCCCCTTCCCAAGGCTGCTGGCTCTTTGTTCCAGCTGAATTGTCCTAGTAAGACATGTCAAGCCAAATGCACCCCCTCGTCCACCTTGCATCCCTGGATAAAGAGACAGGGGTTCAACTGGGCTCAGCATTCTCTCAGCATTCATTCAGACCTGAGCGGTGGCCTAGCTAAGATTGATCTGTCACCCTGTGCCAGACCAAAATAGAAATGGAAGGACCAAAATGGATCATCTTGCACCAAAAGCCAGAGTAAATTTTGGCAGGGATGTTCCAAATTTATGGCAAAAGGGAAATATTTTTTTTTCTGGCAGTTTGTTTGTTTCTTTCTCTCTCTCTCTCCCCCCCCCCCCCCCCCCCCCACAGATGACAGCTTACATTTAAAGATCACATCACTGCAGCTGTCATAAAGGTTACCCTGCAGGTCCAGGGGAGAAGTGGAATTAGAACATAGGTCTTCTGAGTCCTGGTCATGCCTTGGTCACTGGGTGATGTCAGGTGGTGGAGGGAGTGGTCATTGGTGGTTGTGATATATGTGAAGTGCACCTGCCAGACCCCAGAGATTCCAAAAATCTAAAACAGTGTGCAAGAGCATGCTTTGGTTTCACCGGGCACTCCTAATAGGAGTCAAGTGGAATGGTATCTTCCAAGTGGAAGATTAACAAGTAATATCCTCTGGCAGGGGGTTGGACTAGATGACCTGTGAGGTCCCTTCCAACCCTATGGTTCTATGATTCTATGATCCTTTCTTTCAGAGGGGGGTTTCCTTTGTACCAATTACAAACTTAGCTGGTGGAAGCATGGGCTTGTGGCTCTGGCACCAACTGGAGACTTAGCAGAGCACGATTTGTTTCCTCACTCTGCCCCATTCTTCTGGTGTGAACATGGGCAAGTCTCTTGTGCCTCAGTTCCCTGTCTGTACAATGGGGATTCTAACTCCATCCTTGTCTTGGCAATTTTGATTGTACTGTCTGTAAGACAGCATCTGTCGCAGACATTGAAGACTCTAGGGATGACCATAATCCAAATAAATAATACTAATGATTCTGGGCTATTGTTATAAGTATAGCTAAATGTACACTTCTAGAGACAGCATCGTTTCATTTCCACCTTTCAGCAATCATTTAAGTGCCAGCAGGGTGCCAGGTGCTGTACAACACGCAGTGGAAAACATGACCCTTGTCCCAAGACCTCATGACTGTTAGAGTGGAGAGGGTCCCTTAGATAATCCAGGCTAGTTCCTGGAAAAGTCAGAATGAAAACTACTGCACATTTTTCAGTGCTTTAAGTTTAGTTCTAAAAAAGTCCAAGGCGCCTCCAATTTCTGCTCTGATTAGTTTTGTGCTGGATCTTCATATCCCAAAACCTCTTGAAGCTGAACTCAAACTAAGTGGGAGCTCTGCTTGTTGACTCTAATAGTATCAATTGAGTTGCTGAGCAGTGCTTCTGCCCTGGGGATTCCGTCTGATGGTATATCTCTGACTCCATCCTCATTGAGCTCTGAGATTCATATGACCCTCCAATTGATGGTCATGTTGGGCTTGCTCTTTGGCTGATGTAAATCAGCTTTGCTGTACTGAAAGCAATGAAGTTATGGCAACGGACACCAGCCAGGGATCTGGCCCCTTCTCGCCACTCCATCCTTGAAAGGGTCTTTTCCCACCATTGTGCCTGCGACTAGATTTAGAATGATGGATAAATGGCTTTGGTTATTTCAAGGCTCGATTACAGTAATGGTTTATTATAAGAGGCTCACTCACACTGCTGCAGCTTCCTTTCTTACGGGCACAGGGCTGTCTGAGAACATGACTCCCCTGCAGAAATTGTTACCCTGACTCTGTCAAGCCATACATTGATTTTTTTTTAAGCTCTTCTATTGCATTTAAGGTTCTGAATGGCTGTAGGCCAGGTTATCTCTGTTCTGCTGGTCCCAATGAGTTCTTATGATCAGAAGCTGGACTGGGGCTGGGTCTCATCTTGCATCCATGGAAGAGAAGGCATCTTACAGCCTTGTGCTCAGCTGTCAGGTTCTCTGTTGCTCGCAAAATGAGCTGCTCAATTGGTCCAAGAACTGAATCTCACTTGGGATTCCCCAGAACTATAGCCCTCACACCAGCCCCATCTACCTCCACCTGTCTACCCCTTGGAAGAGCCTAGACATTCCATCATGACCTGAAGTGCAACAAACTCAGGCATGAAAGGGAAGCTGGTCCATAACAGAGATTCCCCCACTGAGCAGACCCTGACTCCAGCCCCATCCAGACTCAGCAACTTGCTCAGAACAGCTGCATGATCACAGAAGGAAGTCTTTGAGATAACGTGGACTCAGCCCCTTTAATCCAGACTGTATCAGGATGGCAGTGTCCCAGGTGGGGGTTCCAGGAGCTCCTTCCAGATCCCACAGGAGTGTGCACGTGCTATTCCATGCCTTAACTGGAAGGATGGGGAAGAGCAGTAGATCCATGCCCCCCCCCCCATTTCCTCCCTGCCTCCTTATTACAGCTTGTGCCTCTGGAGGAAGTAGAAGGGAGCTATGTCAATGCTGTCCTGTTCCTTTTGGAGATGTGAGGGAGAAGGAAGGGCACGTATACTCTTCTATTTCCCTGGGTCCCAGCGTGGAATCCTGGCCCCAGTGGCATCAATGGCAGAACAGCCACTGAGAGCAGGACCTTGCCCCACAGTTTTGTAGGCTAAACGAAATCCCTTAAATTATAGCCAAATCCCTTAAATTTCAGCCAGAGACAAATGAAAAGATGGGGACATCACCCCTAGGCAACTAATGGCTTGTGTGTATGTGTGAGGCAGAGGAAGAGTCCAATGGTGTGATTCCTTATTCTTTAAAATTGTTCTTATTTTTGTTACCGAAGCACCCAGAGGGGCCAGCCAGGGATCAGGGTCACATAGCACAAGTTGCCTTATACATAGGTAATTTAAAATTCCTTACTGCAAAGGTGATCTAAATCAGTGTTTGGTCTAGATCAGTGTTTGTCAAAGACTGTCTGTGGTCCAGTGTTGTTGGTCTCTGAGAGTTCTCTGACAGTTTAGGAAGGCTGCGAGCCAATCTCTGGTAGCAAAAAGGTTAAAAAAAACTGGGGTTGATTGGTCCCAGGACACAACAGGGTGAGCAAACAAACTGCGGGGTGATGTCAGGGAGGGAGGCAGAAAAGGTAGGAATGGTAAAACTAGAGCTTTGCATAGGAAGCAGATCACAGCTTGCCATGTGTGTGGCCAGCTGACCAAAGTTCACAGTACTCAAGGCAAAGAGCAGCTCCCCAACAGGATCAGGAGGGAGTGGGTCTTTGGCTCTGTCTCTTTGAGATAGCTCCAGTGGCAGGAAAACTGCTTGCCCATAGGCTACAAGCTAAACATGGCAGACTTCCTCGGGGGGAGGGGGATGCTGTGTGGACAGCAGGCTTTCTGACGCACTGGGTCACCCACCAAGGGTTTGCCTCATGGTTGTTCCTCTGAAATGAAACTTCAGTATGGCTGGGTAAATGACTGTGGATGTCTGCTGTGTTGTTTGCCCCAGGTCCGAGAAACGCTGGCAGCTGAGACGGGGCTGAGCGTGCGGGTCGTGCAGGTTTGGTTCCAGAATCAAAGAGCAAAGGTAAGCAGCCCCCAGAGGACAACATGGGGACTGGACTCATGGCCCAGAGGGTCCCTCTAGTCCTATAGTTCAGTGGTTTTCAAACTTAGGGTTGGGACCTAGTACTGGGTTGCAAACCATCAGGTACTATGTCACAGCACAACCTGCTGCTCCCAACAAAAGGCTGAAATGCCTTGCTCAAAGATGTAATTGTTCGGTCCCAAGAAAAAATGTTTGAAAACCACTGCTATATTGCATGGAAAATGCTGTCCTGGAGCTCTGCTCTTTCTTGCGATCAGTGCCTCCCAGTAGATGGGTAGCTTTTGGCAGCAAGCAGCAGGCTACTAGAAGTGGATCAGCTTATTTGTTGCCAACACCACGTAATGACGTGCATGGCACAAAAAGGGTTCTTTCTCCCCTCCCTCAAAGTCAGCAGCCTGTTGCAGTTGCTGTTGCAGAGCTGTGAGGCAGGCTGTCTGAGGAGAAGGCCCCTTTCCCAGGTGCCAGTGGGATAAAGCCAAGCTAGCCCCCTTGTTTGTTCCCCAAGGCCTGTTGTGTCAGACAGCTTGCTGAGCCCTGACTTATTCCAGCCCTCTGTGTTCCTTTTCTTTTTGAACAGATGAAGAAACTTGCGAGGAGGCAACAGCAGCAGCAGCAAGATCAACAAAACACCCAGCGGCTCAGTTCAGGTACACCCGAACCCCCTACCTTCTCTGCGTGAGACCCTCATGGCTGCTACCAGAGACCACAGAGTCACTACACTATGCCCCCATTTGGGAGCAATGGTATTTCCACTGCACAGCACCCACTTTCTACTGCCTGTGCCCCCCAGCCCCTGGTCCAGAACCAACTTGTCTAGCCAGGACCTCCCACTCTGCTGCACTCCTTCATTTGATACCCTCCCAACATCTCTGCCCCAGGGTCCACCAGTTTTGGTGTGTGTTACCCCCAAAGCTGCACAATGCCCTGCGTGCATACGAAAAGCTCCTCTTTAGCCAACAGTGCTGAAAATGTTACTAATCACTCATAAGGTAAACAGCTTGCTTAGAAGCTCAAACACAGCATGTGACTCCATAATCTCTTGCAGCAGTGAGTTCCACTGATTGGTTACATGCTGACTGAAGCAGCATTTCTTTTTCTTGCACATCAAAAGGGCAATGGTCAGGAAAGGACAACTATGGTATGAAATTGGGTATGGGTTCTCTTTGCAGCAAGGGGTAAGGTTAGGAAAAGTTGGTTTAGTCTTAATTCAAACAAAGATGATTAAGGGCCCGCTGCTTCTTTGAGGACCTGCCTCATTCAGAGGCAGAGATGGTGCAGGGAAGCAGTGCCTGCTGGGAAGGGAAGAACACTCATTTTGTTAAGGATCCTTTGTGTTGCTCTGGGAATGCAAAGGAGCCGTAAAGGGACCTAGAATGGCCTCCAGTTAGGGACAGACAAAGGGACCGTATAAGGATTTACATCCTTGGACAAGGGGTGTTTTTGGACTAGGTAGTAAGAAAGAGGGCAATGGCCATGGAAGAGGTATGGCCAAATCACACTGCTCTATGTCTGTTCTTTACACGCCAAGCCCATAGCGAGTAATGAGAAGCCAAGCGAAAGTTAGAGCAGCCTGGAGAGCCCTCTAACTTATGCTACAGGCCATGAAAGCCCACGAATGACTCCAGAATACAGCGGAGGTGAAGGCAGCTTAAAGCCACTTTGATGTTAGCCCTCCATGAAGGCTGCAAGAATATGACTGGGATGACTCAGAATCCAGCTCGAAGGGTGGCACTGACAGGAAATTCTCCTCCAAAAAGGCGAGGCCTGACATCTCTGTACACTTCTGCTTGCAGGGAAGGAAGGAAGCACAGAGATGCTGATTGTGGCAAAAGGAGGCCAGAAGCTTAGGTGACAGGGCTAGGAGGAGGGAGCTGAGTCCTGGTGCTGGTGGGAGTGCCATCATGGGACAGGGGGTTCAAGGATGGGTGTGAAAGAAGAGCCTGAAGGGATGAGACCAGACCTAGCACCGCTGACTGGAGAGGACTTTGGTAGTCCTAGCATAGCATTTGACTCTGATGTTGGCTCTCCCGTGTCTCTCAGCTCAGACAAACAATGGGGGGAATGCTGGCCTGGAGGGAATTATGACTGCATACACCACTCTGCCCCCACCACAACAGCTGCTGTCTATCGAGCAGAGTGTCTACAGCTCGGACCCCTTCCGGCAAGGGCTTACACCACCTCAGATGCCAGGAGACCATATGAACCCCTATGGTAAGAGACTCTGAGAAATTCCACTGCTCATCTCTAGGCAAAACTCTGTAGCATACACAGTTGTTCCTGATGATGGCATCTGAACAGCTTTGTGCATCCAGTTTCCTATCTCGCACAGCCCTGCAGCCTCCTGAGCTGAGAGCACAGTAGTGAATCCAGATGTAATTTTTCACTCAGCTGATGTTCCTTGGACCCTCTGACTCCAAGAGTCACTCCCACAGCCAGTGTTGTTTGATGGACTGTTAATCCCAGACAGGACTAGGCAGTCATGGGTTGGACTATGGAGTATGATGGGCAGTATGGGTGACTCCTGTAGCTGCTGCAAAGGAGAAGGCTGGTTCTTGAGCCTGATCACAACGTGTTATTTTATTCCTTTGTTTTCTGCACTGTTTCATTTTATTTATATGCCCTTGCAAGTCTGTGGCCTTGGGTGATACATCAGAGCTACGCGTGGGGCAGACTATATGTCTCCTGTGACTGGGAGCAAGCAGTGGCATCATTCAGTGCCTCACTTTCCCCTTTGTAAAGCTGAGGTAACATCTACCTCACTGAGGGTTATAAGGACTGTGCAGTAAGCACCAGATGCTCCTCTGCCTCTGTATTATTATGCCAGGAAGGGGCAGAGTGCCAGGAGTATCCCCCCCCCATTCCCACATCCTTTCCTCAGTGGTCACAGCTACATTTCTTGCACTCCTCTGAAAGAGGATTGGGAAGAAGTGTGGACATGCCCCCAGCCCCACCTTCCTAGCAAGCTGTCCCCTGTGCCATCTCCACAGCTGGTGAGCTTGGCACCTTCCCAGAAGCACGTGCAGCTTTCTGGAGCTCCAGTCAGCATGTCATGAATTAACAGCACCCCCTAAACCAGGCAGTGACTAATTGCAGAGACAAAAGCTAGGCGTGTTGCTAGTTTCAGGACTGTCCAGCACCAATTATGCTTCAATGTCATTTGTTTGCCTCACTTTAAGGTGCTGAGCCCCTTTTCCATGATCTGGATAGTGATGATACCTCACTTAGCAACCTGGGTGACTGTTTCCTAGCAACTTCAGAAGCTGGACCCCTTCAGTCAAGAATGGGAAACCCCATCGACCATCTGTACTCCATGCAGAACTCCTATTTTACTTCTTGAACCTGGTTGGGGTCTTCTGCCAGGCACAGGTGCCTGTGACCTTCCAGGTTAAACTAACTTCCAATACAGTGGGCAAGGAGCTTGTTTTGCTGGGATGCTGCCAGACAATACTTTGTAGCTCAGTATTTCCAAAGACTGAATAAGTTATGGATCACAAAGTGTAATGTTTCTATTAGAATCCTAGTATTAGATACCAAGCATTCATGACAGCTGGTCCACATTTTTTAACTCTTGAAATCATAACGGCATTTCAAATTGCAATGGGGAAAAAAGAAACTGGTTAAACATTTCTGTGAAATTCCATATTCCCCTTCTTCCTCCCCTGCCAGCTCCCCATCTAGTACAGAAAGGACTGATTTTTTTAAAATTATTTATTTTTTAATTTTGAAATTAAGATAAAATGTTGATGAAGGAAGAAAAAACAAAACAAGGAAGATTTTGTGCAGAGGTTTCTCAATTCCCCTGTTTCCCTCTTCCTAACTTGCCCCTGGCTGCAATTTAATGGGATTTATTAAAGTTCTGTGGCCTGTGAGATGAAGATCAAACTACATGATCCCATCTAGTGACCTTCTGACCTTAGATTCTCCGAATGTATGATTGCAATCTTATTGTAGAACTGGTGAAGAATTTTTTTTCAAATTCTGAAAGGTTGACAAAATTGTAAACTTGGATTTAAAAAAAAACACGGAAATTTTCAAAGAAATGGTCACTGTATTTTTTTTCCTGTTTTTCTGCCAGCTCTAGTGTATGTTAATAAAAACAGGGACTTTTAATATAGACATTCTCATACTAGCGTAGACATCTAGGAGTTCTGAACATCAGTCTCACTAACCAGGAAACTCCTGTCAGAGGTAGGTATGTTTGGGTGTGCACGTGTGGGGTGCAATATATATATTACTCCTCAGACACACCTTCCATGGAGTATCAAAGAAGTTTATTCCTAATTCTATCAGAAATTTACTGTACAGCAAAAGTAACTTTATTTTCAGCGTGAACCATATTTAAGGAAATGCTTGATGCACTTAAGTTATAAGAAAATAATTTACTTTTATAAAGGTTCTGTTCCGTTTGCAGAGGCCTAGTGACAGGGAAGGAACATTTGATTCATTTCAGTCAAGAGGTCTTGGGTGCTTTTGGTCTGCTTGTTTGCTTTGAAAGTGCAGTTATAGTCCAAAGAATGTCTGTGTAAAATACAGGTCCTTGCTCACTATAGCCTGATCTTGTTCCCACTCAAGTCAATGGCTAAACTCCCACTGACATCCATGGAGCAGGACTGAGCCCTGTATCTGCTGAATCACACTTGCTGGCTTTACTGACCATTTCAGGAGTTTTCGATTCTCAGTCCTGTAGGAGCCAGTAAAGCCATTGAAAGAGTAAGATGAAATATGCTCACCCCTAAGGGTCATCACCAAGTAGATTAGTCCTAGGGAACTGCAAATTTGCTGACTGGCACAAGATCCAGATTCTTCCATTAAAGGACTTGATCCAAAGCCCATCCAACTAAATGTGAAAGCTGCCATGGGTGTCACTGCTTTGAACCAGGCTCCAGAAAACAGAACAAGAAGTCATATTTCATGATTGTGGGGAAAAGATACAAACCCTTGTTTGAACATTTAACAGGGGACTGTATTTGATGTGGAGTAAGCCCTGATCAGCTACACTCAGCTGGCAGAATCTCAGAGCTGATCTTTGCTGGGAGTTACAATGGTGTAACTTCTAAAGACTAACACATTTATTTATCGTATGAGCTGTTGTGGGAGAAAAAAGAAAGCTCATGAGATAAATAAATGTGTTAGTCTTTACAAGTGGCACAGGACCCCTTGCTTGTCTTGCTGAACTAGACCAACACTGCTACCCTTTTGGAACTTGTCAGTTGTGGAACTGCATCATCAGGGATGTGCTAAAACCACACCCTTGAGTGATGCAGTTGGGGGAACCTAACCTCCTGTGTAGACACTCTAGGTCGAGGGAAGAATTTTTCATTGACCTAGCTACTGCCTTCTTGGGAGGTGGATTAGCTTTGCCAGTGGAAGAACCTTTCCCAATCAGTGTAGGTGGTGTCTATACCGAAGCACTGTAGTTGTGCCACTGTAGTCTTTTAAGTGTAGTAAGCCCCAAACTGCTGCTGTTGAGGACAGATGGATTTCCAGTCCCCAAGAGGGGAGGATGAGGTCTGCACTTTGCCTTTGTTCACCCAATCACTTAGGGTATGTCCACACAGGCTTCTTATTTCGAAACAACAGAGGTTGTTTCAAAATAAGAAGCGGCATGTCCACATGATGCACCATTATTTCGAAACAACGGGACCCATTGTTTCGAAATAATGGCCATTATTTTGAAACCGTTAAACCTCGCATCTAATCGAAATAGCCATTGTTTCAAAATGGTTGTTTCGAAACAACGGCGTTCGGACACGTTGTTTCGAAACAACACCATTGTTTTGAAACAACTGTTTCGAAACAACATGTCCAAACGGCCTTGTTTCGAAATAACCATTTCAAAATAACGGCTATTTCGAAAGCAGGCTTTCCCTTAATTCGAATTAACAAACTGTTAATTCGAATTAACTTATTTCGAAATAAGGACTTTATTTCAAAATAACTCATTTCGAAATGGGTTATTTCAAAATAGTGATGTATGTGTGGACATAGCCTTAGGGTATGTCCACACGGGGCTTTTATTTTGAAACAGCACTGGTTGTTTCAAAATAAAAGTCCCTATGTCCAAACGACTCTTGTTTCAAAAGGAGGGAGCTCCTCATTTCGAAACAAGAGCCCTCCTTTCGAAACAGCTTAAACCACTTTGCTTTTGAAAGGAGGGTTATTTCAAAACCAGTTGTTTTGAAATAAGCCGTTTGCACATGTTATTTTGAAACAAGGATCGTTTTGAAATAACAAGGACCTTCCTCCCAGGGTGCATAGAACCCTGGGGGGAAGGTCCCACCCCCCCTCAGCACCCTGGCCAGGGATCAGCACCCTGGCCAGGGTGCTGAGTGGAGTGCAGGGGGTCTGAGGGTGCCTCAGCCAGCTTCACCCCCGCTTCCCCTTGCTGGGAGCGGGGGGGATGGGAGCCTCAGCCCCCTTCGCTCCCCCTACCTCCGGAAAGGGGAAGTGGGGGGAAGCTGGCTGGGGCACCCCCAGGGCTCTGCCCCCCGCCCGGGCTGCAGAGAGCTGCTGGCCCCACAGCTCGGTCAGGGGGACTGCAGCCCCCCAGGGTGGCCACTCCAGGGGCGGCTCACCCTGCCACTGGGGCTGCCCCCAAGCCTGGGACACCCCACCCCTGGGGTTACCTGGCGCCCCCCCTCCTGCCACGGGCGGGGGGCTCCCCCTGCCCCCCACTGCTTCTTCAGGGGGTGGGGGGGGCTCTGGCCGGGGTCGAGAAATGGCTTGTTTCAAAACAAGCACTTGTGTGTGGACATAGCCTTAGTTTGCAGCGAGCTGGGGAGTGAATCTCCCCTGCACTGTCTGTCTGTGGGGACCTGCTGGCAGTTCCCTGGCTCATTTTAGTCCCTTCCAGTTTGCAAGTCAGGTAGGTCAAAACGCACCATGGAACTTTTTGTGTTCACCAATTGTGGCAGGCTGATGTGTGACTCTAACATGCATTAGCCTGCCATGCACTAAATGTTTGCACAGATCAGCCCCAAAGTTTCATTTGTAATGAAAGAGATTTTGGAGCTCAAGCAGTGATTTTGGGTTTCATAACTGATGCTGCAAACCTAGTAGTTCTGGGGTGGCTGAGGTTAGAGGTACTGGGGCTCAGATGAGAAACACCCTCTATTTGGACCTGATCCGAAGCCCATTGACTTCAATGGATATATGCCCATTAACATCAGAGGGTTTCTGAGCAAGCGTTTTGTTTGAAAATGGAGGCTGGACTTTGGATCAACTTGAGCTATTCTTCTGCCTCTGAAAGAGATTATATATGGAATCCTATGTTGTCACTCTCTGAATTATACTGCCCTTTAAGCAATGAGTTGCCCTGCTTTTCACTTCCCCAATGCAGCACAAAAGCATGATGTTCCAATATCCCAGTGGTCTTCAGGGCAAACCAAGAGTAGGAGGGCTGTCTGCTTTCCACCCGCTTGTTCCAGTGAATTGCTGGGGAAGCCACAGGAACCTTGGAAGAGTTTTTCTTAGAATCAAGACCTGTGCGGAGGCGGGTGCAGATGCACTCTTATCCAATGATAGTTTAAGTGTTGTGTAATTTTGTGCTCTTGTTGTTCATAAATTATGCAAACAACAAAATGTAAATGAATAAAAGTAACTGTGGTGCTGTAGTTTTCAGCTAGCTGCCATGTCAAAGAGCTGACATTGAATGTAACAGGGTGCTGGTGAATGGAAATGCTGTAGAAGCTGACACACCATCGGAAGTGACATACCAAGATTAAATGAAAAATTCTGCAAAGTGACTTGGCTCTTTGTGTGTGAGATGTCCCATTTATTGTGCAGTTATCAGGCGGGTGGGAATGTCCAAGAGGGAGTTGGGCACGGCATAATGAAATAACATAACCAAAGAAGGAGTTAGTCTGAATAGCAGGCGCGAAAAAGCGAGAGAGAGAGTATGTGTGGTGATGGCTATTTTAGACAGGAAAATAGCCACTCATGGAGAAGCAATTGACGGTCCACTCTGCCTCCACCTCAGAAATAAACCAGTAATTACTGTCCAATTGGAAAGCATCATTAAATGTCAAAGGGGTAAATACAAGCCAGACAAAACTTTGAGAATCCTTATACAGGCTAGAGGAATGTGGCAGAGAAAATAAACTATAACAAAAGGGATTATACATTTCTAACTCCTGTGATGCTACAAACCTACTGTAAGGGTTCTATGCTGCATTGACTGGTGTTTGCTTCAGGGGCATAGCTATGGGTGAGCCCAGGTGGGCATGTGACAAACCAATTGGCCATCAGGCCTGCCCACGCCCACCTGTCCTAGCGCCTGACCATGTGAGCCTGACAGCAGCACACGTCATCTAGCATCCGGCGGCCACAAGTGGAAGTCCTGCAGTGGGCAAACAGGCAGGGGTGTGCTGCTCTTCACCTGTAGCTCTGGCCCCAGGCAACTGCTGCAGCCTTATGTGGCAGGGGCCTGGCTGCCTCTCCGTTTCCTGTGTCCTCCCACTCCACTCACTAGGCAATGGGCACATTGGCAGGAAGCTTCCAGGCAGGGGCTCAGCTAGAAAATGGGAGCCAGCTACACCCCTGGTTTGCTCACATTATGAGGCCTGATTTAGAGGTCTTTGAAGTTTGTAGGAGCTTTTCCATTTGCTTCTTTGAGTTTGGATTCAGATTTCTCTGCTGATGTCTTTTGATACGCTTATGTGTATTCTTTTGATACGCTTATGTGTATTCAGATCATTGGCTAGCTAGCAAGTTTGGTTTCAAAACAGACAAGTACTGTAAGGTTTTGTCTGGGCAGTGCCTAACCCAATGGGGCCCAGATCCCAGCTGACGACTTCTGGGTGTTACTGTAATATATGTTTTGAATAATTACAAATATCAGGAAAAAGAGGAGTTTTTATGTTTTTTCTCTTGCCTTTCATAAGCAAGAATACTTCTAAATAAAACATATTTGGTAGAGAGTAGAAAATAAAAGCAGTGTTTATTTCAAGAAGTGGGTGGAGGGTAGAAAGCACATTTTGTGAAAAAAATCTGACCATTTCAAAATTATCCTCAAAAGAAAATTAAGGAAAAGAAATTCATTTCAAATCAATAGATAGATTTTGTTCTGTAAATGTAAGAGGGAATAAATTTTTTTTAAAAAACAAGACGTTGCTTCAAACTGAAAAAATCGAAAGGTTTCATTCCCAATGTGTTAAGAATGAGACAGTCTGACACACAGCTTTTGTTTTCAGACCCCCCCCTTTTTAATATGAAATTTTAGCCAAATTGATCCAATTTTGTAAAGTGTTTTGATTTTTGATGAAATCATATTCTCCAATGGAAATGTCCCATCAAAGTTTTTCCAACCACCTCTATTTATTTCCTGTTCCTCATTTCCACAGAATCACCTCTGCTTTCTATCCTGTTCCCCTGTCTTAACTACAGTGAAATGCAGCAGTTTTTTGACTTATTTCCTCTCCTTTGTATGGATGCAGAGGGTGCCTCTATAAAATGGGAAGGAAATAGGCCAACGATTTTCTCTTCAACATAAAAAAGGATAATTTTTCATGTTCACCTCCCTGAAATGTTTCTGTCCTTTCACACTTATATTTGACAAAAGCCCAAGGGGTAGCAGTGTTAGTCTAGTTCAGTAAAACAAACAAACAAGAAGTCCTGTGGCACTTAAAGACTAACTAATTTATTTTAATAAATAGATAGCAAATAAATTTGTTAGTCTATAAATGCCACAGGACTCCTTGTTTGCTTTATTTGACAAAACGTGTGTGCTGGGAAATGAACTGCAATACCAGATAGAAACTACCTAATGAATTAATCTCGTTCTGTAGAGAACATTTATCCTAACAGTGAGTGATAGAAAAATGATAGAAAAGCATAAAAAGTCAGATGAATGATTGGAACTGTGGTCATTGACTAGAAACAAATTCCCTAAAAAGGCCTGCATCTTCTCTCTGTACCATGCTAATGAGGGCACTGTCCATTAAATGAATGGTTAATATCTTCGAGGCCACAGCATTTGAAACATGGCCTCTCACTATGCAAATAAGTTCACATTTCTTCCATTCTGGTCTTTGCTGCATGGTCCATAGTCACAGTAGACAAGAAAATGGCAATGTGTCTTCACTGTGGTCCCTAAGGGATGGGTGCTAGTTTGCCTTGTAGTTGAAATGGAGAGGCAGGGCCTTGTGTATAATGGGATCAAACAGCCCGTGTAACCTACCTTTTCTTAAGATTCCAGAGCAGTCTGTTTGTCAGGCTAAAGAGGCTAGGAGCTTTAGCTATCATGTAAGTGCTTGACAGGGTAAACAGTAGGCCAATACGTCAGGAGTAAGCAACAACCATGGAGCAGAAAGGACTGGAGCAGCAGTCTGAAGGGAGGGAAGTCAGACAAGCCACTTGCCATGAAAAGCTCCAACGTCCACTGCTCGCTCTATATGGCTCCCTCCATGACACTGCACAAGGGTCTTTGGCAGCTGTTTACTCTTTCCTGTCCTCAGTTTGGGAGCTAGGTGGGTTATTTAACAGATCTAGTCAGCAGTTTCCTGGCAGAGCAGTTTCCCATTGGAAAATGAAGATTTTGTGCAATCAGGTTGTTTTAAAGAAGCATGTGCGTTTAGATGACATCTCATTTCAGAAAAGAAATGAGAACCAAGCATTCCAGTAAGGTTGAAATGGACTGTTTTGAGTTTCCATTTTGAAGTAACTTTTCATTTAATTTTCATTATGTCATACAACATACGAATTCTAAAATGACAAAATTGAAAGAAAAAGTCACTACCTGAGCAGAACAAAGTGTTCTGATAAACCTGTGTACAGCAAAAACAACAAGAGTCCTGTGGAACCTTAAAGACTAACAGATTTTTTTAGGCATAAGCTTTCATGGGCTCCATTTCTGCTTAGGCTGCTCCCTGCCCATTTAATGCCTTGTCCTGCCCAGAGAAAGAAACAACTGGCAGTCTGCCATAGCACTAAGAAGGAAAGGAACTGGGGAGTTTTCTGGGAGTCTCCTACCAAAACCAAATAACTCCCATTTTATGCAAAGCAAGGACACTGAAGGGAAGGGACCAGGAGCTGACCTTGGTGTCTCAGTAGCAACACTAAATTAACAAAGCCCCCAGTGTTTTCAGAGGCTGCTCCCTGGCCAACAGGAGATCAAGGTAGAGATTATCTTTCAGTTAAGGTTACTGATTAGATGATATTGATAGGAAGGAACTAGCTAGCTCTGAGTGATATTATGTTAATTAACTTGCTCCCAGTAATGAAGTTAGACAGAAACTTGGGCAGATGTAGAATGGAATGAAACTGAAATAGACTCAGTCAAAGACAGCTGGAGCAAGTGAACTCAGCAGCAAAGGTCCAAGGCTGTACTGTCCAGAAGAGCATAACCATGAAGGCAGGAATTCTGTGTCAAGCCAAAAATACACCCCAAATTAAGGGTCAGACCCTTAGCTCCTTGGAATCAGCATCACTCTGTTGAAGTCAATCTATATTAAGCTGCAGAAAGGAGGGAGGAAGTGGTAGGTAAAAGGTCCCCAGTTGTGGTGGCTGCACATTGTTGTTGAGGAGGATGCTGCATTCTGTTGTGTGGGGAGGTGACTGGAGAAAAGGAAAACAGGGTAGCTGAAGGAAGCCCATAGCAAGACATCTGTAAATGAGTGCATTTGTGTAAGGGAATGTTCCTTGAGCTTTACCAGATGATCTCTGGCCTTCTTCACCCACAGACACCTCCATCAAAAGCCCAGAAGGGTGAGGGCTCTCAGCCATTCTTGATCTGCTGGGGACAAGGTTCCTTTTTCCTCAAGAGGGTAGAGAGAGCTGGAGGCAGAAGACTCTGCCTCTTCCCCGCTCCAAAAGGATGGGGGCCCAGCAGTGGAACAGGTCTTCTCATAGCAGAAAGGAGGTACGTGGGGGGATAGCTTTTCATTCAGCCTTCTCGCTACAGGTGGGGAAGGCCTAGTGTCTCATGCATCTCATTGCTTGTCACCAACTGCTTGTTGCTCCCTATTGAGATTTCCCTACTTAGTGAGTCCCAGCTTCAGAAGCCAGCAAGGAGGCAGAGCTCCGGGAGAGGAAAATGCAATAGAAGCAGACAGTGCTGAAGTCACAGAAAGGGGTCACAGTTTTTGCAGCCGCAAAGTGCCAAGGTTCTGTCTTCCTGCATATCAATGGGGAGTTCCTGTTCTCCATTCAGGAGGACCAGGTAACCAGTGTAACAGGTCCAATGCAACTGCGGGTTATCTGCAGATGCCGAGTGATCAGATGGATGCATTTATTGTCTCCACCCCAGGAGGCAGAAGAGCTTGCTGAAGAATGTGATGATCAGTTTAATGGACTGGGATTCATTAGGCAAAAATGTGAGGTGTATAATAGAATCTTGTCTTGTGCAGCTGGTAAAGTTTGAGGTTACTTAGGATCTATGGCCACCAAATCCTGCTCGTCTTGCACAGTGGTGTCATTGGTCCCTCATGATAGAAGTGGTGGAGGAATCACCATCTGATGTTTTGATGGTTTAATCATTTGCTGAGTGTCTTGATCTTCAAAGCAAACCAGAATTTGTAAATCCTGGGTGTCTTTTCCAGCCCAAAGCATGATCCATTGTGCACAAACCTGCCAGTCCTTTAAAGCCCTTTGCATTGAGTGAAAGGGGTTAATTGATTGACTTTGAAAACCTTCAGGTGCCAATAAGACACCGGGAGCCAGACCTTCAAATGGTGACAATGGCACAACTCTACTGCTGTTGTGGGGTTCCATCCATTGACGTTCCAGCTTTCCATGCTCAGCATCAGCAAAGGACATTTCACTGTGAGGTTACACAGATTTATGGTGAGGTGGCTTTGAGATGCAGGGAAGCCTGGAGACCTGAGGCCTGATTGGGTCCATTCCAGGAATAGGACCCTTGATCTATTCCTTTCTCACTGTGGGTTTTAAGGCTCCACAGATCTCCACATTACACTGTGATATCCCCAGCAGGTCAGAATGCCTGAAAGGAGTGTCTTTGCTTTGCTTTTTCTCTGAAAGCTGTGAGCAGTGTATTCACAACATTACAGGTTCCCAGCTTTCTAAACAAGCTCATTTATTCTTAAGGTAAAAACGCGATGGAGAAGTTATGGTAAAATCATGGAAATCATCTTAGGGTAAAAATGTGATAGAGAAAGTTCCTATGTGTCTGGTAAGAGGTCACCTTGCAGTTTCAGAGGGCTGTAGTTAGCAAAAGTCCTCCAATTTCTCTGCAAGGTTTGGGGGCCCTTTGGACAGAAGGTCCTGTTGCTTTTCTGGAACAGAAGGAAAGGCTTGGGTCAGTTTAAATGTATCGCTTATATAGCTAAAGTCCTTTCTTTCTTTGCTCTCTGGAAAAACCCAGTTAAAACCAGTATATGTAAGTCACCACAGGACGTGATACCTCTCTGGAGGTGTTTGCACCTTCAGCAATTCACCTTCATCAGCTCTTGCAGTCTGTGTCTTGGGGTTGCAATATCTGTCACAGGAGCCACACAACAAACATAGAGGAGAAGAAGATGTATTGAATAACTACCCAAACCGTGAATGAGTTGGGGTCTTGTGGAAAACATAGGATGTAAAAAGGTGATTAAAGACTATAGCTTATGCATACAAACAAGGAGGTTGACTTAACGTTGCACTGGATGGTTTGGGGCAAAGTAAAGAGATCTACTCCTTTAAAGATCTAGGGTAAAGATTCTCAAAAGTGCCTAAGTGCCATAAAAATCCAAGTTTCTCTGTGGGGTGAGGTGGACTTGACAAGGGCATTAGATTAGGTGACCCTTGAAATCCCTTCTAATTCAATGGTTCTAGGATTTTCAGGGACCCTAAAGAGTCTAAATCACTAGATAGCTTTGCAAATTTTACACTTAATGAAAGGAGAGAGAGAATGGATGGGAACAAAAAGGCTAAAGAGAAGTGCTGTGAATGAGGCAAAAAGGGGAAGTCATATTCGTATGTAAACTGTAACAATGTGAAATAAGATGATGCCTTGGGGAAAGAGAATCTTATGATCAGTGATCTAATGAAGTATGACTTCAGTAGAATCATCACAGCACAGAATTATACCCAGGATGTTAAAAAGACTAAAATATAATTAAGATTTTTCTTTTTTTGTTACAGACTATTTTATTGAAATCTTATCTTCTACCAGTCACTCATTGTGAAGATACAAGCATCTTGTGCTCAGACGTTTGAAACTGTTAAGGTTGTAGACATCTAATCCCCATTAAAATTTGAGGCTGTTGGTGTTACAATCCAGTAAGGTGGCTTTCCAAAAATCTCAACTTTAGTTTTTCTTAAAAAACATCTTTGTTCCCTGTTTTTCAAATGATGCCCTGTCTCTCAGAAGACCAAACCATAAAGCATAGACATTGAAAAATTATTTTTAAAAAATCAGATAACAACCTCTCTTCCCTATCATAACACCCAAGAGGGCTATCACACATTCTGAAACAAACTCCCAGCTAAAGAGAAATTACCATCATACTTCACTGACTTCTGAAGGAAGTATTTTACTCTTCAGAACGTGGATTTAAATTAGTCCCATTCAGTTTAAATAATCCTTCTGTCCACTTCTCCTTCCATCCTCTCTTTGGCAGCATTTAGTGATCCGCTGCTGTGTAACTTAACATCTGCACAGGTTATAAATTGCCTTTACATACCAGGTGCTGCACAACCAGCCACACGGGTGGCTCCTATTGACTTTTGCATACATCTGGAGCAGGACCCAGAAGAGAGGTCTGAGACTCAGCACTCTCAAGCTTTTATTATTGTCATTTCTTAAATAGCTTTTTGGTTTTGCTGTGGATTGAGTCCTATAATGACCCAGGGGAAAGCCTCATCCACGAATGACCCGGAGGAAAGCCTAGTCCTAAAATGATGCAGAGGAAAGCTTTTTTCATTCTAGTTCAGTCCCTTTTTCAACACAGTACAAATCCTATTAAAGTCAGTGACAAAATTCTCATTGGCTGTGTTCACACACAGGGGGTTATTTCGATACGGTTGTTTCGAAACAACTTGTATCGAAATAACACCTTATTTCGAAATAACTTAATTCGAATTAACAGTTTGTTAATTCGAAGTAAGGAAAAAAGCTCAAAGCGAAATAGCAGGTTCAGGCAACAGTTATTTCGAAACAAGTCACTGTTGTTTCGAAACAACATGTTCGCACGGCATTGTTTTGAAACAATTGTTTCGAAACAACGTTGTTTCATCCCCGCATGGGGTTTAACTTGTTTCAAAACAACGCCGTTGTTTCGAAACAATGGGACCCGTTGTTTCGAAACAACCATGCGTCGTGTGAACAGCCTAAATCTTATTTCGAAACAACCTCTGTTGTTTCGAAATAAGAGGGCTGTGTGAACACAGCCATTGACTTCAATGGAACCAGGTTCTCATTCAGTAGAGGTAAATCCTACTTGATTTGAGTGATGATATTCCAAACTATCCCATAGAAACTATATGTGAAGATCCTTGTCACATATACATTTGTAAGTGTCCTCCATCCCCCTCCATCATATTCAGTGCCCATGAGGAAAGCAAAACTTAAAGAAGCTGTTTGGTTTCAATTTCAGTGCCTTGTTTTAACCCACTCAGTAAAATGGACTTTGACAAACTGAAAGAGTTCTGCAATATGGAGGAATAACTCAATGCCAAAAAGATTCCTAATCACACTCCAGGTTGTCAGATCCTTTGACCTCTAAGGAAGAATGATGTGTTTGATAGGTCTGAGTTTCAATAATTTTCTTAAATAATATCTTTTGGTGCTTTGTGGGTTATTGCATCTTGTTCCTCTTCATAAAAGACCTATCCATTAGATGCTAATCACTTCCTCCAGAAAGCTTTTAAGTACAAACAAACTTAAAGAAAATGGAATTATCCCTTAATTAATTATTCCTAGAGCTAAACACGTTTGATTTTCCTCTCTCAGAATACCAGCTACTGTCCATCTCACCTCATGCACATAACACTCCAAGAGTTGCCAAATGTTATTGCCTTTATCTGGAAGGAAAGGCTAGACAGTGATATGTACAGCGACTACACAGGGAATTCCAAACTCAGCAAATAAACACTACCCAATTAAGTACTAATGAGTCTTTATAAATGTGTTTTGATCCCAAGAGGGCTCACAAAACCCCCTGTGTATTTAGACTGGGGATGAAGAATCCCGTTTCATTCCATGAACCCAGGGCCACCCCAGCTTAGCTGCTCTCTGACTGCCTGTACTGGGCCAAGCGTGGCTTGATAACATCAGTTCAAGTATAGTAGGCACATTGTGCACGGGAAGGGATCTGGTTACCTGGGAACAGCTCAATGGAGGCTGAGTGCAAGATGACAAGAGTTGGGCAATGACTTAGTGAAAAAAGTATTAAAAGAGATTGGTTTTGAAATTCTATAGGATCGATCTTAAGGTGCTTCTCAGTTCATCCGCCTGATCAGTTAGTAAACTCTGCCTGTGGAGGGAATTTGGGGAGTTCCTGAGGTTGGTTTGAGAGTTCTTTCTACAGCGATTTACACCACGAGATTTGTCAATATGTGCATGTATGCTAAGCCACAGTAATAATAGAGTATGCTGAGCAGCCCATATGCAGGATAAAAGAAAGTGTATTTACTGCACTAAGCCACAGTTAGGACAGAATAGAATAGAATAGAATAGAATCATAGGGTTGGAAGGGACCTGATGAGATCCTTTTCCACAGAAGCAATCCTCTATTGACTGCCAAGTTGGTTCCACCCACTAGTAGCCACAGCAAAACTGGAGCCCCACGAATCACTTTCAATCCATCCTTCCCCGGATGTCAATCGGCAGAAAACCATTTCTCACCCATTTCTTGAACATTAGCTCTCCCAGCTGTTTCTGCTCTGGCCTTCAACACAAGAAAGTGAAAGTGAGGTAGCAAAAATCATCACGCACTCCTGCAGCTTGCAGTGTTGTGGAGGAACCAGCAATCACCACCACTTTCTGTGCCTCAGTTTCCTCTTCAGTAAAATGGGAATAATGCTACTGTGCTACCTAACTGGTATTTTGTAAGGAGAAATACAGTAGTGGTTGTTAGATGTTCAGGTGCAAATGTATTTACACCAACTGCAGATTTGATGATATCCCAGTATATATCAATAGACCAATATCATTTAATAATTAAAAGAAAGTGCTGTGCCATTCACCTCTTCAGTGCCTTTTGTGGTGGGAAATTTTTTACCTTAAGGAGGCGTCTACTGAATTTATTAACACTGAAACCAAAAGGATTCTTCAGAAAATACTCTAATCATCTATAAAATTTAAAAGAGAACATGGTCCTTTCTGTACATCGGTTTGGAACTTTCCTATAGAATTTTATAGGCGAGCTATAATTGTCTATTCAGTCCTATGGGACTGTCTGAAAAACCTCTAGAAAAATTATGAGCCTTTATTCAGTTCCACAAGGCTTTTCCAGCAGGGAATGGGATCTGGTGAGACCATGGTGGAAAGGGGGAACCTTGAAATGCCTGACTTGCAAAAAAAAGAGGTGCCAAAGGTTCACAAATGTAGACCAAATAATATGATACAGAGGAGTGATCATATGAGTTCAAGTTCGTATTCGCAATACTCCACTGTGTGTTTACAAATCACCAGGGAGAAGACCTTTCCACTGTTGGTCCTCAGAAAAATTCTTCAGTGTTGCGTTATACTTTTTTAGGGCAGACAATGAGGGTATACAATGCCACTTTGTGAGCTACAGCCTCTTTATTACAGGCTTTGCCACTATTGTTTAACAGATAATGGTGCGTAACTGGTGTAAATTGGTACAACTCCACCAATGGCAGGGGGAGCAGGGAGCATAAGAGTGTTGAAAACAAGGCAGAAAGTGTGGGAAATATGGGAGGCAGGGTAGGGCGCGTGCTGGAGGATACGGGCTGCAGAATAGGTGACAAGAATGACTGGAAGAAATTCTGTGTATAGCTTGTCACAGCCACTGTGCAGCGGGCACATGTACAGCGGATGTGTGTTTGAAGAGATACAGCATGTGGATTTGTGTGCTGAATACCAATGTGTGCATGTGGAATACACTATATGTGCATGGTGTTTGTGTGTATAGAGCTAGAACTGGGTAGAATCAGATTGGTTTGAATGTCTTGTGGGGGAAGAAATGGGGGTGAAGGACAGTTGCTGAGTTTATAGGGCTGCATCATGGAGTGGCAGCCATCGATTTGGAATGGGTAAGAAAATGGGTCTTTTGCCAGAGTGACTCAGTTGTTTTTATTCAACTTCTGTCCCATCTCCTATTTTTGCAACTATCTGATTTGTTGGGGCAGCATCCTTCTCCGAGCTCTCAGCAGTCCGCTGCAATGTGTGGCTTGAGATTATTCTTGAAACTCAACTACCATTCCTGTTCACCAGCAACACAATACATCTCCACTTCTTCTCTAACTCAAGAATCTCTTTTCAAGAAAACAACAAATGACACACACTGCAAACCCATATTACAATAGGGAGTGTGAAATTCACCAGCATCCTGTGTTGAGGATAGCATGATACAGCAGGATGCACAAGGGGACAGATTCATAGTATTTAACAAAACAAAATGACATTTCCCAACCTGATCCTTCTTTAATACACTTGCAATTTTTCAAAGGAAATCTGGCACCCAAATCCCATTCACTTTTGAGTGGAGTTGGAAGTCTGTGGGTTGAGCCCCCTTGAAAATCCCAGACTGTTGATAAGACACTTGCTGATAGGCTTCTAGACCCGGTGCAACAAATAAATATCACACTTCAGATAAATGCTTTGGAGGTGACAGCACTCATTAAGATGGGGTAATCAAATCCATATGCAAGTGGCATCCCAGCCTGCTAACAAGTGAAAGAAGCACAGCCCAGGTTGAAGTAGCATCAGTCACAACAGCAAGCATGTAACAGAACAAAATATTCTGTACCACCCCAGAAACGGATTCTCTGAAGATGGGTTTGAAGACTCTGTCCCTTACTGCTGTTCCCTGGAAATCAGTTTAGAGGAGCAATTGGTGATTGCTTTTAACAGGTGGCTTCAAATGGCCCTTAGAAAAAGAGGTGAGCTTCCCAAGAGCTGTTGCAATTATTTAGTGCTAAGTAAAATTAGGGCCCCTTTCTGCTGGAGGCTGCACAAACACATAGTAAGAGACTGTCCCTGCACTGAAGAGTTTACAACCAGAACAGACAAAGACTGGGAAGAGAAACATAGGGCTGGAAGGACTTCAAGAGACCATCTAGTCCAGTGGTTCCTAACCCACGGCCCTGTAGTCAAAAGTGGCCCACAGGGTCTTTTAAAGTGGCCCGCCATGCTCCCCACCCCACTGCTCTAGCATGGAGCATGACAAAGTGCTCCACCTGTTCCAGTAGGTGTTGGGGTCCCTTCTGGAACCAGGAGGAGGGAAGATCATTGCTCCCTTCCCCTGGCTCCAGCAGAGGGAAGCACTGCCTGAGTCCTTAGGTGCTGGGGTCCCTGCTATAGAGATGGCAACACTGATCTCCAATTCCCCCAGCTTCAGAAAGGAGCCATTGCTTAGAGCAGTGGTTCTCAACCATTGTGTTGGGACACTTACTCTATCACCGCACAGTGGTAAGTGTGTCGTGCAGGACCAGAGAGGTGGCTGGATTTGGAGGGAGTGGGCTAGTGTGTCAGTAGAGTCATAATATACTGCCAAGCATGTCACAACCTGCAAAAGGTTAAGAACCACTGGCCTAGGGACCCAGGTGTAGTATTTGAGGCTACAGGATCCACACAGTTTCCCTGCTGCATCTAAGGAGATAGGAGATCAGTGAGAAGGTAGCCCCCTCACTGAACCCCTTGGCTATGTTCAAACATAGTCAGTTAAATGGACTTGAACTGATTTAATAAAATCACTATGGGTATGTCCACACATAGTCTTTACATCTAATTAATGGAGATTATTTTGATTTAAATAATTGCAGGTCCACACTACGTTTCCTTATATCAAGATAAAGAGCTCCCTTATATTGCAATAAGGAAAGTCATTTCAATATATTAAAACCTAGTATTATATCAAAATGATGGCTAAATCGAAACTGTTATTTCAAAATAACACAGTGTGGATGTGTTATTTTGATTTAACTGTTATTTCAATTTAACATTTTTGCCCTTCTTCTCAGGGTGCTGTCCTTTTTCTATATATTGGGTGGGAGCACGGCCTTTCTAGGGGGCCATCTTGCCACATCTCCCATGGTGCCCCTCTCCTAAATTGAACTAACAAGTCCTGTCCATGGACTTGCTAGTTCAATTTGAGTTTCTAGTGAGGCATGATCTAATTTAAATCAATTTAATGATTTTTATAGCAATTTTATTAAATCGGTTTAACTTAAGTTGATTTAACTGCCTAAGTGTGGACATAGCCCTTCAATTTGGCTGCAGTGGGGGATAAGGGAAGGGCTGCTGGAGGAGACTGGGGGCCTTTCAGGGTTGTAAAAATTATATCAGTGGCCCTTGAATCAAAAAGGTTGGGATCCACTGCTCTAGTCCCTCCCCACTGAAGGCAGGGTTGCCTTGACTGTCCATTTGCCTGAGGTCACACAGCTGGCAGACCTTGGAGTAGAACCCACACACCCTGATTTCAAGACCTGCATTCTGCCTTGTTACTGTGCATTGTCATCATCAAACAAGAGGAAGCACTGATGGAAAGAGGCCTATTGGGTTGTCAAGATACTTACCTCCAAACACACGGGACGGTTCCTCCAGCATGTTATCTGAAGTGCTCTGTCCAGACCAACTGCAATGATTCATCCTCTCCCAAGGCAAGTTGTTCCTTTTCTCTGGCTGTGATCTTTTGGATTCACGTGTTGCATACAGTACAGGACTGGGCATTTCTCTAGCTATATGACCTTGGGCCATTATCTCACTGGGTTCAGAAACAACAAGACCAGTTGTTCAAGTCTTCCAAGGAGCCCTAATGTGTAAAGTTCCAAAGGGGCAGTCATGTTAGTCTACTTCAGCAAAACAAGCAAGGAGTCTTGTGGCACTTAAAGACTAGGGCTTTGTTCACACACAGGGGGTTATTTCGATACAAGTTATGTCAATAAAAGTTGTATCGAAATAACGCCTTATTTCGAAATAAGTTAATTTGAATTAACAGTTTGTTAATTTGAATTAAGGAAAAAAGCAGGAATCGAAATAGCATGTTCAGACAACAGTTATTTCAAAACAAGTCACCGTTGTTTCGAAACAACATGTTCAGACGGCATTGTTTCAAAACAATCATTTTGAAACAACGTTGTTTCGTCCCCACGTGGGGTTTAAGTTGTTTTGAAACAATGCCGTTGTTTCGAAACAACAGAACCCGTTGTTTCGAAACAACGGTGCGTCATGTGAACATGGCCTTTCTTATTTCAAAACCACCTCTGTTGTTTCAAAATAAAACTGCTGTGTGAACACGCCCTAACAAATTTATTTATTGCGTGCACTTTTGTGGGAGAAAATCCCACTTCGTCAGGCATGAAGCATCTGTCAATGGGATTTTCTCCCACAAAAGCTCATGTGATAAATTTGTTAGTCTTTAAGGCTGTGTTCACACACAGAGGGCTTGTTTCGAAACAAGACGTTTCGAAATAAATGCTTATTTTGAAACACCTTGTTTCCAAAGACAAAAAAGGTGTCTTGGAAATAAGGGAGCGAAATAGCTTGTCCATAGTGTGGACATGCTATTTCGCTTGGGGATGGGACTGCAGGCACCCTCAGGGCAAAGCGCAGCTGTACCCCACCCCGCAGGTGTCTGCAGAGAGGTGACTGCAGGCACTGGCAGAGCCCCGCAGCCCGGCACTACACCTCAGCCCAGGCTGCCCCCAAAGTCCGCCGGGGGTCGGGGGCGCCCGGCTCAGCCCACCTCGGCAGGGGCCAGGGTGAGTGCCGCCCCGGTATTCCC
>ML682061.1:7659290-7693095 GCA_007922195.1 Podocnemis expansa | reverse complement strand
CCCTGCGGGTGCCTGCAGTCCCCCTCTGCTGGCCAGGGGACACCCCTCAGCACCCTGGCCAGGGTGCTGAGGGGGTAGCCCTTCCTCCCAGGGTGCTTAGCACCCTGGGATGAAGATCAAATGTTGTTTTGGAACACTTTGTTCTGAAACAGCTCTGCACAGGGTTGTTTCGAAACCACTGGTTTTGAAACAACCTTGTTTTGATAGGAAATGGGGTTTAACCTATTTCAAAAGTACGGCTCCCATTTCAAAACAAAGGGTTTCCTTGTTTCGAAATGGCCGTACATCATGTGGCCATGGCAATTCTTATTTCGAAACAACCTCGTTTCAAAATAAGAATGCTGTGTGAACACACCCTAAGTGCCACAGGTCTCCTTGCTTGTTCCTATTTGTAAATGCTCAGTGATCTGAGTGGGATGTAGACAATAAGCCCTGATGCAGGTGATAGCCAGGTCACTATTTAAATGTAGGACTATAAAGGAAAACCCAGTGGGGCTAGTGGTTGAGTCCCTCTGTGTCAGCACTAAACCTAATACACCAACATGATATTTCTATGCGAGCAGTTTTCAAATTTTTTTCTTGGGGTCCAGTTGAAAAAAATCATTTATGCTCGCAACCCAACAATTACATTTTTGAGCAATGCATTCCATTCTTTTAGCGGTGGCAGCAAGTGGCACCGTGACCTAGTGCCAGAGGGTCTGCAGCCCAGTACGGGGTCCTGACCCTGAGTTTGAAAACTATTGTTCTATGCTACTTAAGAGGGAGTCACAAGACTAAGGGTCTGAATCCTTGATGTCATTAAAGTTCTTTACATTGGCTGAGGAACCCTGGACAAATTTACAGCTCAGGCACGCACATTCTTCAGGCCCCAAATTCCCTTTGTTTCTGCTGCAGCTCTTCTTCACCTGGGAACTTTTGATTAGTGTTGCAGAAGAAGAATGGAAGTGTCATGTCCCAGAATGGCTGCACTTCAGTGATAGGCAGAATGCTGTCTATACTACAAGACAGAGAGACCATGAAGATGGGCAGGAGCTAAAAACATATATGCCATCTGTAAAGTGCTTTGAGAGCCAACAGAATTAAAAGCATGATTGAAATACTTTCTAGTGGCTCTGCCAAAAATCCAAGAACTGTGGTTCATTCTGTGTTATGTGTGATGATGAGTAGAAATGGGGCATATCACAAAGTTGGGATCCCAAGGTAGACCCCTGTACAGTCCAGCAGTGTGCAGACATGGGCTTTTGGTTTGGGCTTTTCTCTAGCCCAACATGAGCTGATGAACTGGGTCCAGACATCATTTTCAAACTTGACATTACCAGGATGGGTAATTAACAAGGGGCATGTGGCAGATTCTCCATCAGGTGGACTCTTTAAAACAAGATTGGATGTCTCCCTCAAACATCTGCTGTAGTTTAAGCTCAAGTCAATGAGCTTGATGAAGATCGGTGTTATGCTGACTATATTATCATAATTGTTAGGCCTTGCTTTAAAATTCATGGCTGTGATGGTTAATTGATAGAACTGCCCCTGAAACCAAAACAATTTGCAGAGTATAAAAACATTCCCCAGCAGGGCTAACATAGCCAGCGTCTCTCATCGCTGATGTGTTTCTGGCTACTTGAAAATGTAAATTATTCACATTCTTGACTGTGCTCAGGTGAGCACAGGTGTGCGGGTCTACAGCCCCCACCCATTCCACTCCACCTGCAGGGAGACAGACCCACTATTGTATGGCATGGAGCAGTGTGCTGAATGCATATTCAGCAAACACATACAGGGCAGGAGATCAAATTCATATTTAGGGGGGTTGTGCCACAACTCACTAGGGTCCCAGTAAATAAGAACTGCAGTCTTCTGGATGTTGGAAAGAGTGATCTGGTTCAGCATGAGAAAAGCAATGTACAGACCAAATCATACTCTTCCCTTCCAAACATTGCCCCCCAACCCCACCCTCTTGGCTTTCACACTGATTAGGCTCTAGAGCTAGTTAACACATTAAACTTCTTATAAGGCTTCTGTCAAGAAGGATTAACTGTGAGTTGACAGATTTCTGTTAGGGCTCCCATGAACTTTTCATGCACACCAATCAGCTCTGCATGTGTGCATCTTCCATAGATCCTTATTCTTCACATTTCCTCCATACCTGCTGTTACCACATATTCTTGCAAAGTTGCACACTTTTATATAGGTCCCTTACCACTCCCCTTTTTCCAAAGTGCCACAATCAAGAAAAGAAGCATCCAATATTATTGTTTACCTTCTATCCAGGACCTAAAAATACTTTACATACATTAACAAGGTTTCCCACTGTCCATCAGAGGATGGCATTGCTATGGCACAAGCTGTGTCATGGCAGGTGTCTCACATAAAGAAAGTCCAGGAACTTAAAAAGAAGAAGGGGGAATAGAGTGTTCTAAAACTCTCCAGAATCAAAGGGGGACAAACTGTCCCAAGATGAGCGGAGACCAAGAGACAAAAGGAGCAAGAGGGGCTGTATGGTACACCAAGTTGGGAAAAGGAGACTCATCAGCTGGCCAGAACTGTCATATTTAAGATTTTGGAGCATTTTGGAAGCTGCTGTCCCCCCACATGGCAGTGGCCCAGACCCCATGAATTTTTTCCCGTGTTAATTGGACTGAGGCCACAACTTACTTATTCATTGTTCCAGCTCCTTAGTTCTGTTGTGCTGAGTTCCTGTTCTCTCCATGACACCGTTCCTGATACCAGTTGTCAAGTCTAGCTCCATTCCCATTCCATCCGGCTCCTGAATCATCTCATATTCTGTTGATCTTTCCTCCATGTGTTCACCTCACCTGTAAATAGCCTAAGAGATGTGAGTTAGAAACTTATATTGTTTATTTGTTTCTCACCCCACAGCTATCACTGACCTTGGTTTCCTTGTCATGAGATGCATGTGCCTCTGGTTCTTTGCTGAGTATTATATAAACTGTTTATTTATTCCTTTATTACTTTGCCTTCTGCATTCTCTTAGTGAGTCCCTGGTGAATAGATGCCAGTGAGGTAACACCTGTAAGAGGTCCAGAACACAAATCTGGATCTGGTGCTTATTTGACATGAGAGGTAGTACAGGCCCATTGGAGGGTGTGGGGATCCTGTTGTTACTCTTCTGTGCCCCATTATGTAGGTAACAGGCCAGGCTGTCTGTGATTCAGTGGCCCCTCCACAAAAGGGCCCTTTGTTTTTAGCTTACTTGTATGCACAGTGGTGGCAGTGCCTCATCTTTAGCCCCAAGCTGGCTAAGGCAATGAGAGTAGTCACACAAAGCCTGGGCCTTGACTGCATAGCTTCAAGCCAGAAGGACTCTGTAACTATGTCTACACGGCACTTTTATTTCGAAATAACACTCGGTATTTCGAAATAAAAGAAATTAGGTCTATATGACGTTTTCTTATTTCGAAAGGACGGATCCCGTCCTTTCGAAATAAGAATCGTCATTTTGAAAAAGTAAAACCTGCCCCCCCCGCCAAGCGGGCATTATTTTGGAAGGGATATTTCGAAATAAAGCTGCTTAGACCTGTTCTTTCGAAACAACACTGTGTAGACCTGTTTCGAAACAACAGGTCCAAGCGGCTTTATTTCGAAATATCCCTTCCGAAATAACAGCCATTTGGATTGCAGGCTTCCCCTTAATTCGAATTAACATTTTGTTAATTCAAATTAACTTATTTCGAAATAAGGATTTTATTTCGAAATAACTCGTTTCGAAATCCTTATTTTGAAATAACAATGCATGTGTAGACATAGCCTGTCAGTAACCTTGCAGGAGCTGGACCCTACGTGATCTCGAGGTGCTGATCCAGCAACCTCACCAAGGTCTCTACCCTAACATCATCCCAGCATGACAGAAGTGCTGAGCCAATCAGCCTCTGCCATGGGTCTTGAGATCATCCCAACATGCTGACATCACAACCATGTGGCCAAATGAGTCCTCGTGCCAGGGGCATCTCTGGTGTTGGGCACATGGGGCACAGACCCTGAGCATGCCAGCCAGTGCCCCAAGCAGCAAACCCTGGCATGCCTAAGTATGCACAGCCTGCCCGCCCTGAGCTCCACGTGGGAGCAGTGGGAGGAGCTGTCAGCCCCTCCCACCCAACAGCAAGCAGCCTTGGGCTGGAGAAGAGGAAGGAAATTTAAATCCCACCCTCTGTGGCCAAGGCAGTGTGGTCACCAATAGCCATGGCTGTGAAGGGTAAGTGCTTCTGTGGGGCTGGGAAAGGGGGAGGGAAAGGGGCACTGAGCCAGCAGTGGGTGAGCAGACCCTGGGGCCTGGTGGCGTCTCAGGCCAGGTGGTGGCCCTGGGGTGGGGCTGGGCAAGAGTGGGGCCCCTGACAGAAGCCCAGAGCTGGGCTGACCATGGGGCTTCTGGGCAGGAGGGCAGTCCAGTGTCAGGCCCCAAAATTTCAGGGAACATTCTAGGCACCAGTGGGCAGAAGTCTACTGATCTGGTGAAAAAGGGAGAACCAGCAAAGTTTGATGTCTTCTAAAATCAGCCCCAGATACAGGGGTCAGGCAGGTGCCTCCCAGAGGGAAACCAGCTCACTCTGGGTACAAAGAGGAGACAGTGACTTTAAGTTAGTGGGTCCCTCACTCCACTTCACCCACTCTGCACTCAGCCAAGCATCTTGTATCCAACTCCAGCACACACACCCCTCACTGTTCCCTCTAAGCTGTGCGCATGTGCGTGTGCACAGAGGTCATGAAGCCTGCACACACAACAAAATAAAGTGCACACAAAAAAATTCAATAGTGCTAATAATGGTGCTCACAAAGAAATTTTTTTGCACACACAAAGAAATTTTTTGCACACGCAGCCTACGAATAATTAGAAGGGAACATTTCCCCTCACCCTACAGTCTGGCTCTCTGGCTCCCACACTGATAGGCCTCCCATATCCTGGGTCAGAACCATACTGTTTTGGGTGAAAATCAGCTTATTTTAGGTGAAATCAGGCATTTCTAGTATTCTGAATGTCATAAAAATCAACAGAGTTTAGATTAGAGTGGGAGGCTGGTGGTGGGATGGGGACAGCTGCAGGTGAGGTGTGAGACCAGCTGGGTGTATGACTTGGCCCTTGTAAGCCACAGCATGTACAGCTCTCTAGCAACAAGTGATGGAAAGTGGTAGAGTAGTAAATTCAATCTTGGCATTTCTTATAGGGGATGTTAGTTACAGCAGCATGCTTAACATCTTACTAGAAGACCAGAAGGGTGTTCCTCAAATTCTGAACCCTGACATGATTAAATTTAAAGAGATAGATGAGAATATGCAATTGCATCCTCTATGATTAGCAGCAACCGTGCGAGGCTGTCTTGCGAATGGTGATGGGTGACAAAACACAGAGCTGGTGTATTCAATCTATGTAGCAGGCATGGGTATAAAATGCCTGTATTTAAGCCACGATGTTTAACACAGCTGTGCAACCTTGTCCTAAAATCTTGCAGGAAGTAGCTGGTATTGAGGATCAAAGGCAGCCATGTGTGTCTATGCTTGTCTCAAATCAGATTGAGACAAACTTGGGTGCTGTGGCCCTATGTTTGATGGGCTTGACTTCTGCTGGTGGAAGGGATAGAAGAGCTTGGGAGGTTCCAAAACTCATCCCTCCCACCAACAGAAGTTGGTCCAATAAAAGCTATTACCTCACCCATCTTGTCTCTCTCATATCCTGGGGATCGACATGGCTACCACATCACTGCAATCAAACAAGATGGTGATTGTGTCATTGTAGATCCTTGTGCTCTAGGTGTAGTACGGTAGTAGTTAGAGGCCCCAGACAAAATCAAACTCCCACTGTACTTGGGATTGTATCTATTGCTAGTGAGAGACTGTTGCCGGCCCAAAGACATCACATTCTTAATAGATCTCCTGCCTATATATGCATTCCTCCACAGACAAGGGCACACAGGTTCATGCCTTGTATGAGCAGAAGCCCCAATGATTAGCACCTCCTAGTGACTGCACTGGGACCAGCGTGGGGGGGGGGGTTAACAAGGAATAGCTGTGCTTAAGGGAGAAGAAAGCCCTGCTTCTCTTTATCAGCCCCAACATGGCCCTCTTGGCTCCTGCTGTGGAGTCGTCCTGCACGAAAGAGGTGAACTCAGCCTGCTGTGCTTAAGAATATTTGACTTTATTGCACAGCAAAATGCTTTTGAAAAGCCTTGCTATTATTCCCCAAATAGCAAAATCAAAACCCCCAACGTGCCTTTGAAGTGAGCTACCCAAATGAAACCTGTGACATCAGAGAGATGGCAGATAGTCAGCTAAACAAGGCTGCCTTTGAGCAAGACCTGGGGCCATCCAGCACACGCTTTACACCCCACCACTATAAACTGGAGATGAAAGATGCCCCAGGCAGCCTGCCTGACCCCATTGCCTTTGCTATCTCGACTTGATTGCACAGTGTTTTGCTCAGAACAATCCTTCACTGTCTGCCCACACAGGTGAATCTCAAAGCTTGGCCAGCCATCAGGAATGCCGTGCATAGCAGAAGCATTTTGGTGCAGCGTCTTGTCCACTTGTAGGGACCTCTGTATTGTCAGATGTTGTTCTGCACCACGTGAGGAGACCGCCATGCATGCAGAGAGAGGGGTAAAGTGATAATCACATATGCAAACGGGGGGGTGAGAGGAAAACCAAGAAAGAAGGACACAAATGAGGAGGTCAAAAGAAACAAACTCCTCTGGGAGATCCTCACACATTTGGAGGCTGGGGAGGCTATGTTGGGGTGGGGGTGGAGGCAGAGTTTTCCTCTGAACCCTGCAGAAATTGTCTCTTCCTCCTCTTTATTGGAGGAGACACAGGGCCAGGAGTGGCATGAGGCACAAGGCATTGAATCAGCCATGCTGGAAGTAGTCCCGGTGGTAGCAAAGAATGGCTTCTGATGCCAAGTTACAACTGAAGTGCCAAAAGTTTAACTAAGCCCCTTGTTGCCCTCCCTCCCATCTCTCTTGGTGCTCTTCAGTCACCAGGCACAAGAGCAGCTGAGCACATCACAATGCATTTATTCTCACAACAGCCTTCTAGGGGTAGGGAAGTGTCATCACCATCATTTTTACTGATAGGGAGACTCAGGCCCAGAGAGGTTAAATGACTTGCTCAAGGTCAACCAGGAGAATCCAGGGCAGAGCCAGGAACTGACTCAGAAGGTCTTAAGAGGCTGTGCAGTGCCTTAACTACAGATTCATCGTTTCCTAGGTGGTGAGACCACAAGGCCCTTTTTTGTGGGGCTGACTCTCCAAGGGATAGAATAATGAAACCATCTCTCCAGTTGTAGCCCTGGCTCTGATCCTCTCTGCTCAGGGAAGGGGACGGAGAAGGTCATGCTGATTCCACTCTGACTCTTTGAAGTATTAAGAACACTTTGAGCCTCTTCTGCCTGTGGAAGATGCCCAGAGACAGTTCTCCACTGGTGGATGGTCTTCCAGAGATGGAGAAAGGTCCAGTGCTCATATCCATTGCTACACAACACCATCAATACTCACTTCCGTTGTTATAACAATATGTCTTTCATTTTGATGGTAGCTCTTGCATGTCAGAGGAGATATTGGAGAGGTTACTATCTCAATCAGACTAGATTTTAAAAAAAGCCAGGTGAAACCACTGTTCAGAGAAGGAAGTTGGGGAATTACTGAGGAGCAGAAAGAAGGATAGATGAACACTGGGATTCGTTACAGATCCTGTGGCACCTTTCATGAAAAAGAGATTTTGTTCTGATGTCCTGCCCAGGAAGGCTGGAGGGGGGGCAAGAACTAAGTTCTGGCCTGGACCCCATAGAATGAATAGGAAGGTTGGTCCTTAGAAATTTAAACATCTGCTGCTGCACTGGTGGAAGCAGGATACTGAACTAGATGTGTCTGAGCCAGTAAAATAACCCCTACATTCAAGAGAATATTTCCAAAAGGATACCTGAACTGTTGAAATCCAAGAAGATGGCTCTGATGACCCATTGGTGACTTTTTTTTTTAAAGGAGAGGCAAAGATCCAATTTTTCCATGTTCTGAGCCACCCATTTTGAGCAAGTACTGAACAATCACAATTCTCACTCAGTGGAAACATGGGAATGAACTGTGTCACTCTGTCCCTTGTCCCATTGCATCATATTAGATTATTAAAACTCAACTTCATTCCTCAAGACCACGAGCAAAATTCAATCTGTGATACATAGTTCCTAAGTTACAACTAACTGTGTGTGTGTTAGAAAATGATCTGAACCAATACCCTGCATCAGAGCGCTAAGGGAGAGTTCTGATCCAGAGACAAATTGTATTGCGCAAACCCAATTCTGACTCAATTTGATGACATGGGTTCATAGAAGTGGTGAGATTACTTGTGGATATAAAGTTATGCCTGACTGCAAGTGTTTGCAGAATTGAGGTCTTACAAAACTTGGAGTTCAGAACAGATTTCCACTTCTTCAATGCAGGTAGGGGAGATGCTAATTCACAGTCTTTAGCTTTAGATGAAGTCATTAAATGTTAATGTTAGAAAAAAGGCAAAGTACCTGAAGAAACAAAAAAAGCAAAACAAAGAAAAATGTAGGAAGCAGCCGACTGAGCCTCAGGAGTTCTGAATTCAGTCCTTACGCCTGCCATGGACTTTTGGGCAAGTTATTTAAGCCAGGTGAGAAATAAGTGCTTCGGCATTTCTGAAAATCCCACTAGGCGCCTGCCTGTATCTTCAGACACCTAATATTTTAAAATCTGGCCCTCTGATTTCATCTCTGGTCCTTTTATGGGAAATGGAGATGATGGTAATTCCTTTGCCTGCCTTTCTATTTGTATAATGACCTCTCCATGTTGCGGGCTGCCTCTCGTTACATGAATGGACAGAGCCTCACAGGATAGAGTCTTTGAGGTATGGAAACACTGCAAAAATACAAGTGTTAAGTTCCAAGAGGGAGGTAGCCATGTTAGTCTAGTTCAGCAAAACAAACAAGGAGTCCTGTGGCACTTTTAAAGACTAACAAATGTATTTATTACATGACCTTTAAACTGATTTATGTTTTCCTGCCCATAGTGTAAGATTTCCATTTTCAAGCATCTGATGAAGTGGGGTTTCTCCCACAAAAGCTCAAGTGATAAATAAATTGGTTAGTCTTTAAAAGTGCCACAGGACTCCTTGTTTGTTTTAATGTCAAACAAATATCCCTATTGTACCGAACATGTACTCAAGAATAGCTCTGGCCTGGTTCCATGGGTTCTTTTTACATGGACAAAGTGAGTTCATCTATTTCCTTGAGATATAGCTATTCCTAAATTTCTGTGTTCTCTTATTGGTTGTTAAGATGTGTAGAATATTTCTGCATGAAATAAGATCCCGTCATCACCTCTGTTCCAAAAGCATCATCAGTTGGGGTGATTTTTGTCCCATTCCTCTCCCAATTCTTATAGCACAGTCATGACTTTGATGCTATGGCCTCACATTCTGTATTCAAAGTCCCTGGGTGATGAAAAGCACTGCAGACTACCTCCAGGGCTTGACACAGTGTAGTGTAGCACAGACTCGTGAGGGTGCACCGTCGGAGTGTTGTCAGGCAAACGCAACAACACTGTGTTTCTCCTCAAGAACACCATATGAAAGGTGACCAATCCTACTCTGCCACTGTGCCCACCTACCCAGAGGTCACTGGAACCTGACTTGTTTCTCTGTCACGTACTCTGCCTCCAGGCAGTTCTCAGTAGCCAGCTATTGTACCTGGGATAGCAGCTGAAGAATTGTTATTACTCTGTCAATCACATGTCTCCAGTCTTGCCAGCCCACAAATACACCTTCGTTGTTATCAGTCATTACTGCAACAAAACAAAGCTCCTAAAAATATAGCAAGCGAGAACTTGTTTCTGAAGTGAGGGCCAGGTCTGAGTCCGTAGAAGGGAGATGGGAGAGTGGAGAACGCCACCTGCTGGAAAGAGGAGGCAAACTCACTTGAACATCTCTTTCACCTGGGCACTGATCCTTGTTGAATCTGATTGAAGGCCTGGTGCGTGCCTGTCACTGGCAATGCACAGAAGCTTCTGTGTCCGTCTGTCCCTCCTATTGAATCTGTCAGCCTGCCCAGGTCTGAATGTTGCAAGCAGTATGTGCTTCAGATGGATTCAAGCCACACACTATTGGACCCAAATTCTGGAACTTCTCCAAGTTCAGCGTTATTGGGAGGAATTATTTTGGTTCAGAACCATGTTGAGGGGGGCCAATGAGACAAACTGAGGGAAAGAATCTATGAGCGATGGAGGGAGTTGGAAATAGCACGGGATTTTCTTTCTTAGTAGAAAATCACAGTCTATAATCACTGAAGTGAGAGGTTACAGGCGGCCATCTGGAATTCACTTAGCACATCTGTCAAGCCACTTGACCCATCTGTCAAGCCACTTGGCCATGTAACTGAATCTGCCTGTGCCTCAGTTCCCCATCTGTACAATGGAGATAATACCATCTTTCAACTGCAAGCTCTTTGAGGCAGAGTCTGTCAACAGGGCCTGGGTCTCAACTGTGGCCCCTGAGTGCTGCTGGTATACAAATAGCTAATAGTGTGTTATGTCCAGGACTCTGACTTTTTCTCAGGATAGCTATGGATGAGTTCTCATCATTATGAGGGGAACAAGAGAATTTTAATATCCTGGCTAAGCCACTGGACTTGTTTCCACTAGGTGAAGTCTAAGAGCTAGATTCTTAGAGTTAAACTGTGTTTTGTGGAATACCCGGCATATATGGTATTCAAGAGCAATAAGATTTGACTGCTTCTTTGATCTCTCTAGCTGCTGGGTGGATTGCCTTCATTTCTCCCCCTGCCTGCTAACCAAAAGAAGGTCTGTGTCATAGTACTGTATGTCTTATCTGTTCTGAACAATGCCCTCTATGCTTAGAACTGATGCTGGTAGATCTAACCCTCTCTCACCAATTCTTGAGCCATCACTTGCTAAAGAAATAAGATTGCAGTTATTAGGCCAGATTGTGCCACCACTGGCAGCCCAGCACAAGGTCCCCATGTGGGGTTGGGGCTGGATCCTACCATAGTGGGCAGAGGCCCTGCCTCAGGTCCCCAGACAGGGTCAGGGCTGGAGCCAGATCCTGCCACTGACTTGGCAGCACAGCCCGGTGTCCCCAGCTGGACTCGGGGCACTGGAGCTGGAACTTGAGGCTTGTGACCTATGTGCCCAGTGCCACCCAAAACACTGGTTCCCCACCTGTAAAAGGGGGGTAGCAACAGTTTGTTACTCCTACCCATTATCTGTTTAGAGTGTAAATGCTTTGGTGAAGGGACTGTCTCTGACTATGGTTATGAACGGCATTGAGCATAATTAGACCCTCTAAATGCTACCGTAATAATATCCACGCCTGGTCTACACTTAACTGTGGATTTCAGCAGCAGTTGGAGGGAGATACGCATGCTACGTAAAATAGCTTGTGTATCTCCCTCGAATTGCCTAACACCTACTTACTGGGTTGCTCCACTGTTCATCTTTTTCAGGGGATAGACTGATCAGGTCAACTTCACAGTCAATTGAGCAGGTCTTCACTGACCCACTTAATTGATCTGGAAAGCTTGAATTGACATGGAGAATTTGTCACCATCAATGTATACTTGGCACCAGTGTCCTAGTTGCTTTAGAGCAGTAGTTCTCACCCATTGCGTCAGGACACATTACTGTGTCACCACACAGGGGTAAGTGTGTTGCGACGAGCCAGAGAGGTTGCTGGATTTGTCTTGGGAGGGGATATAGGGGGTGTGATGGTCTGGCATGTCCTTTAAGGTTGTAACATGCCACCAAGTGCGTTGTGACCCACAAAAGGTTGAGTACCACTGCTTTTGAGCACCAGTGATTACAAGGCCGTTGAATGCTAGTATTCACACATGCACAACAATTTAAACCTTAATGGAGTTTCCTTCTGAGCACATTTTTCAAATCAAAGAAGAAGTCCTATGGCACTTTTGAAGATTAACAAATTTATTTGTTGCATGAGCTATCATGGGAGAAAATCCCACTTCATCAGTCCTTTTGAAGATGAGGAGCTTACAGAATGGGAGGAAAACAAATGGAGGGAAGTGTACATTATAGGATCATGTCACACTGTAAGAGGAAATCAAAGTAGTTGTTAGGATTCAAAGACTGGGAAATGGCATATAGACAAAGGTGCAGTCAAACCACCCGTTATAATGAGAAAAAAAATCAATACTTCCTGTTTAGCTCTGAGGCAACAATGTCAAATTTGCATATACATTCCAATTCTGCAGTTTCTCTTTGAAGTTTCAATTTGTTATCCATTCATTTGAGCACAGGGGGACTGAAAACAGGGGAGTTTGAGAAGGAAAGAGTTGGTGAAGCCCTGAGGAGGCAAAGGCAAACTCCTAGCTGAAGAACCTATTGAAGTGTCCCGTATGGTGGGTGGGGGTAAGCCCACCCACTTCTAAAACCCTTCCCCCAGCCTAGGGGAAGCGGCACAAAACAGGCCTTCAACTAATTGCTTGGGACAACAACAAAGCAAACAGAGACGGGTGTGAGGGTCACAGGTTCAAAACTAGAGTTTTGGAAGGGGATACCGAGCAGAGAACCCCGGACAGCGCCCACTGCTCCCGACAGGTGTTGAGGGAGCCAGCGGACGCCGCCCAGCGGAACTCTGCTCGGATACGTACACGGACGAGGGACCGAAAATAGGCCCCACAGTCGCAGGCCCCTCCGTCAGCCAACCTCTTCTCCTGAGTTTTATAGGTGGCTACTTTTGCGTAAGCCAAGAGGAGGTTGGTGAGGAGGTCCCACGACTTTGTGGGGCCACGGATGGGGAGTGCATAAAGATAC
This sequence comes from Podocnemis expansa, assembly GCA_007922195.1. Lineage (NCBI taxonomy): Eukaryota > Metazoa > Chordata > Testudines > Podocnemididae > Podocnemis > Podocnemis expansa. The sequence goes on along the minus strand of ML682061.1, from coordinate 7,680,286 downwards.
AGGTTTGGGGAGAAGTGCAGCCAGAACCTCAAAAGGAGGTTCTGGAGGAGCTGGAAGAGGGGCTGCAGCCTGGCACAGTCTAGATACACATGCGCCAGGGTCTCCCTCTCATCGCAAAAGGGGCAAGTGTCAGGACAAAGGGTGAACCATGCCAAGTACACGCCCATGCTCATGGCTCCATGTAGGAGCCGCCAACTGATGTCCCCGGCGGGCCTTGGAGTGAGGGTGGCATACAGCCTGGCCCACCAGGGGTCCTCGCCCTCTGTAGGTGGGATGAGGTCCTGCCACTTTGTATCCAGGCAGGACACAAGGGCGAGGAAGTGGATGGTATGCAGCACGAGCGTGTACAGATATTTACGAGGCGCAGTTCGGAAAGAGACCGGCTGCAAGTCTAGCAGCCGGCTCGGGGCATGGGGCGGTGATGGCTGGGGGGGCTGATGGGGCCGAAGCCCAATCAAAAGTTCCGGCGGGCCAGGACTGGGAGGGGGGGCAGGGAGTACCCTCTCGCAGGACCAGCTCGAGGTAAACCCGAGCAGTGGGAGGCAAGGCTCCCCTCACCTCCTGGAGTAGGCGCCGGGGGATGCGAAGGGTGGAGAGCCCCATGAGCCGAGCCAGCTCATGGAGATTCACCCAGTCCCTCCAGGGATAATCCAGGAGGTCTCCGACCCAGGTGATACCTGTCATGACCAACCTCCGCCTCACAGAGGGGGGCCTCCGCCACCTGCACACGGAGATGGCGATTGTGTAGCAGGGGCTGTGCGAGGAGGTCCTCCCCCTCGGTGGGTAGAACTGACCTGGAGGCTGCAATGAGCCTCCAGGTCTGGAGGAGGTCATGGTAGAAGGCCTGAAGCTCGGAGATGTCTCACGGAACACATCTTAGGTCGAGATAAAAGAGCTGCCGGTCATATCGGAGCCCTTGGTAGCGGCGGAGGAAGATGCATGCCAAATGGCTCCATGCCGGACTACCTGCACCATAAAGGAGTCTCTGCAGGGCCTGGAGGCGGAAGGTGTGGACCTGGCTGCGGAGGCAGCACAGGCCCTGCCCCCTTCCTCCAGGGGAAGGCTCAGAACCCCTGCAGAGACCCAGTGCAGTCCTGGCCAGAAGAACCTCAGGATTGTCTCCTGGAGGCTGGCCAGAAAACCCTGGGGGTGGGGGTCAGGGTGTTGAGCCAGTGCCAGAGCATGGACAGGACAAGCTTGTTGATGACTAGTGCCCGTCCCCAAAGGGAGAGGCACGGCAGCAGTCCCGTCCACCTCCGGAGCCGGTCAACAACCCTGCCCTCTAATTCATGCCAGTTGTCATCCGGGAAGGGATGGGTGGCAGAGAGGTAAACGCCCAGATAGAGCATTGGACCCGCGCCCCACCGGATGGCCTGAAGTGCGGGTGGGAGGGAGCTGACCGGCCACCCGGCCCCTACCATCAGGCCAGAGCTCTTGACCCAGTTGACCCGGGCGGAGGAGGCTGCCGAGTAAATAGTCTGGCAAGCCTCCAACCGCCCCAGGTCGCCCGGGTCCTGGACCATGAGGAGTACGTCATCAGCGTACACCGAGAAGACCAGCCACAGCCCTGACTCAGGGAGCACCAACCCCATCAACCTCCGACAGAGGAGACAAAGGAAGGGCTCGATGGCCAGAGCTTACAGCTGACCCGACAGCGGACAGCCTTGACGCACTCCTCGCCCAAAGCTGACCGGCTCAGTCAGGGTCCAGTTGAGCTTGACCAGACACTCTGCGGAGGTGTACAGCACCTGGAGAAACCCCACAAACTGGGGCCCGAAGCCAAACACCTGCAGGGTGCCCAGGAGATACCCATGATCTGTCCTGTTGAATGCTTTCTCCTGATCCAGGGCCAGGAGGGCGAACGACAGACCATCTCTACACCCAAGCTCTAAGAGATCCCGGACCAGGTAGAGATTGTCAAAGATGGAACGGCCCGGGACGGTGTAGGTCTGGTTGGGATGGATCATGTCCTGCAGCACGGACCCCAGGCGCAGCGAGATGGCCTGGCTACTATTTTATAGTCTGTGCTGAGGAGCAAAATGGGACGCCAATTCCGGAGGTCCCGGAGGTCCCCCTTCTTGGGCAGCAGGGCCAGCACCGCCCGCCGGCAAGAAAGGGGGAGCTCTCCACTCTCCTCGGACTCAGCCCAGACGATGGCGAGGTCTGAGCCGAGGACGTCCCAGAAGACGCGGTAGAACTCCACAGTCAGCCCATCCATGCCAGGAGATTTGTTGGTGGGCATGAGACGTAGGGCCTCCGAGAACTCGGCCAGAGTGAGAGGCGTCTCCAGCCAGTCTCGGGTGCCCTCGCTGACCGTGGGAAGTTCATTCCAGAGCACCCTGCAGGCGTTAGGGTCAGTCGGATCCGGGGAGAAAAGACTGGCGTAGAAGGCCCTGGCCCTTCCACGCATCTCCTCCGGATCCGTGAGGGGGGTGCTATCCTCCACCAAGAGGCAGGTGACGTGCTTTTTAGCCCCCCTCCGTTTCTCCAGGGCATAGAAGAAGCGGGAGCTGTGATCCATCTCCCGAAGGAGCTGGATGCGAGAGCGAACAAAGGCACCCCAGGCCCGGAGGTCCTCGAGGGCCCGCAGCTCCTCCCGCTTCTCCCAGTGCGCATCGCAGAGGGATGGATCCCCAGGGCTGGCGGCCAGGTGCCTCTCAAGCTCCAAGACCTCCCACTCCAGCTGCTCTATCCCCGCATCCCTCCGCAGGCTTGCCCCCCCGAGTGTAGTCACGGCAGAAGAGCCGGGCACGCACCTTCCCCACATCCCACCAGCGCCGCACCGAGGGAAAGGCAGCCCTCTGCCACCTCCAGGCCAGCCAAAACTCCCAGAAGGACGCTACGAAGCCCACATCCTCCAGCAGGCTATTATTAAAATGCCAATAGGCCGGCCCCGGCCTCTCCGCCGAGAGAGTGGCCGTCACGGTCACCAGATGGTGATCTGAGAAGGGGGCCAGCCGAACGCTGGAGGAGTGGGCCTGTGCCAGATGGTGTCGAGACAGATAAATACGGTCCAACCGGGAGTGGCACAACCGATGGTCCCCCACCAGGACATAGGTGAAGGTCACCTCATCGTCCAGGTGGTGGTCGCGCCAGACGTCCACCAGGGAGTGATGGTCCATCACCTCCCAGAGGACGTCTGCGGCGGCCTGGCACTGCTCGGTCCCCGTGCGGTCCCATTCCTCAAGGGTGGTGTTAAAGTCCCCGCCGAGGACCAGGCACTCCCGAGGATCCAAGGTGCCGAGGAAGGCGGCCACCTGCTGAAAAAATTGCAGCCGCTCCGGGCCCAATGTCGGGGCATAGACGTTGACGAAATTCAATGCCAGCCCCTCCATACGGACCCGGAGGTGCAGGAGGCAGCCCAGCACAACCTCGGCAACTCCCAGCACCTCAGGCTGTAGGCCAGGGGAGAACAGGATGGCCACACCGCCGGAGCAGGTGGACAGATGGCTTAGGTACATCCCATTCCCCCACTCCAGCCGCCAACTAGGCTCGGCGGCTGGATCCGTGTGGATCTCCTGCAGGAAAACCACAGAGTACCCCCCCTCCCGAAGGAAGGGGAGCACCTGGGTCCTGCGGAGACCCCACCTACAGCCTCTGGCGTTTAATGTGGCAAAGGTGATGGGTGCCATGAGGAGGGCTGGGGGGGATCCTCAGAGGTGACGGGAATGCCAGCAGCCCCCGTCGGGCCACGCAGCAATCCGTGGCTGACCCCAAAGGTCATGAGGGAGTCACGGAAGCTGCGGGCCCTTTGGTAGGCCGCGGCATCCCGTTTCCCGGTCCCTTTGCCCTCCTTCAGTATGGCCTGCACAGTCCAGAGGACGAGATGGAAATTCCCCCAGCGCTGCAGGGCGAGCTGCACCCGGCTCCTGGCTCTACAAGTGTTCTCCAGGAACATGCGCAGCTCTTCCCGCAGCGCCTGGGGGTCTGGGATTGGAGGCTCCCGGCCGTCCTCCGGTTGGGTCCCAGTGTTGGCCCCGCGGTCAGCCGGGAGCAAAAGACAGGGCACAGAGCCCCGTCTTGGTGCCGATGGTGTGGGCACTATAGCTCCCGGCTGAACCCCTGGCACCAAGAAGGGTGGCGGTGGAGGGAAGACAGCAGCCCCAGGGATGGAGGGGGCCACAAATATCACCTCCCGGGAAGTGGTTGATGGAAGGGGGAAAGCCAACATCCCGGGGGTGGCAGTAATAAGGGATGGGGCTGGGGCTAGGGTAGGAAAGGGGGGGGACAGTAAAGGGAGGGATAGGATTGAGGCCAGGAAGAGAAGTGATGGAAAGAAGGGGAGGAGTGGTTGTGGGAACAGGGGCCCTGGTAGTCGAACCACCAGGGTGCGGCTCCCCTTGACCGGGCATGGGATTTTGTAACAAGGAGTGAGGAACGGGATCCATGCTGATGCTGGGCTTGGGAGTTGAATATAGTTGGTTCACCACATCCTCAGCATCAGATACGGGGGAATAGATGAGTGAGGGAAGGGGCAGCTGTCCCCCCAGGGACAACACCCCGCGACCCGGCTGCTCCGGGCTGGCCGTCGCCTTGAGGGGCTCGGCGGCCGCCACAGGGAGATCTATAGCAGCCGGGCAGGTGAAGCAACCCGGGGATGTCCCCGGGATAGAAGCAGGGACAGCAGACAGGGGTTCAGATTCGGGTTGGGTCTGGGGCAAGGGAGGGGGTGACGAGACCTCGTTGCCACCCAGATCAAGGCCCACTGGTAGAGGGCTGTCCTCCCTTGGGGCTACCAAGGTCAGACCCAGGGCCTCAATCTCTGCAAAGATGGAGCCCATTCCTCCCCCTGCCTCAGCTGCTGATGGTTCTGGAGGGACAGGGGTGGCTCCACCCGCGGCCTCCCCAGGAGAGGGATCAACAGGGGCCTCCTGTACGGGGGCAGCGCTGCTCCCCTCCTCTACCACACCCATCTCCTCAGCTGGAGCCTCCTGCTGGACCTCACCAGAGGGCGCAGCAAGTGGCTCAGCATCGTTGGTGCTAACTGCAGTATTGTTATTATCAGCCCCCCACAAGGACTTCCAGGGGGCCTCCTCCCCATCTAAGGTGCTGGGGAGGGACAGAGCCTTCTTGCGCTTGCTGCATACCCTCTGGGGGAGAACCCGGCCCTCTAAGATGGAGTCTGAGAGCCAGCCAGCAGGGGCGGGAACAGGCGGCAAGGGTGAAGGCTCTTGGGGAGAAGGAACCAGGGGAGGGACATCAAGGGGATGGGAACCCTCCCCCTGGGGTGCGCCCTATCCCATATCTGGGGTCACCACCTCGGCCGCTGCCCTCTCCTCTCTGGGCCCCGTCCCAGATGGTTCAGTGTGGGCGGCGACAGGGCCTGGCCGCTCCTCTGGGCATAGTGGGGCTGTGGACCCCACGTCCTGAGAGGCAGCGGCAGCTGTGTTCCTCGATGGAGGAGAGGCAGCTTGAGTGGCCGGGTGGGCGGGGTCACCGGCGGTGGTGTGGCCAGCGCCCGTATCAGCTCTGGGGGCCCCAGTTGCTCCCTCCTCATGCTGGGCCAAGGGGCAGTCCCTCCGGACGTGCCCCGTGGCCCTACAGAGGAAGCACTGGGCCTCCCCCAAAGAATAAAAGATCTTATAATGGGCCCCTTGATGGGGCACGAAAAAGGACCCCTCCAGTGCCACCCCGTCACGCGCCCCCGCCGGCGGCAGTTGGATTTGCACCTGCCGGCGGAAGGACAAAACGTGACGGAGGGCGGGGTCCTTACAGCCCAGTGGGAGAGGGCTGGTGATGGAAATCGGCTTCCCCAGGGTGGCGAGGAGGGGAAGCAGGGCCGCATTGGGGAGGAAGGGAGGAACGGAAGTAAGGACCACCCATACGCCCAGGTCCTCCAAGGGTTCCACTGGCACGTGGACACCCCCCACCACCAAGCCCCTGAACACTGCCTCCTGTGCGGTGGCCTCCGATGCCAGGAAGAATACCATCTTCCCAAACATCTTGGAGGCCGCCACAATGGCCGAGGGCCCCACCACCCTCGCCATCACCCACACGTAAGCTTCTACGTGGGGCAAGGCAGCCACCAGGAGGCAGCAGACACCGTGCCTCCTGGTCAAAGAGGGGAGGGGGCCCTGGCCCCCTGAGGTCGAATTAGAGGAGGCGGTGCGGGCTGATGTTGTGGCGGTGGGTGGAGGGGTGGCAGCCGCCTGGGCGTACGTTCTGGGGGCAGAAGGACCCCCAGAACTGGTGGAGGGAACGGCAGGGGAAGAAGGGGCCGCAGCCAGTGGACGGGCTGCGGGAGCAGCAGGGCCCTTGCTTGCCTTCTTTCCCTTGCTTTTTTTTCCAGCCGAGGAGGTTGGGGCAGCAGTAGTGGGGGCTCCTCCCGTGCCCGCTGCCACAGGTGCCCTAGTAGAGGCACCAGAGGTTGTAGGAATGGCAGCAGTGGTCAAGGGGGCAGCCGCAGGGAGAGAGGGGGGAACAGGCTGTGGGAGAGGTTCAGAGGAAGCTGGGGAGGTCTCCATGTTCCCAAAATGGAGGGAACAGGAGGGGATGTCTGGGGGTGGGTAGACTGGGGTAAGGAACAAAACGGGGGGGGGGACCCAGGTAATGGGAAAGTGGTGGATAAAGGGTAAACTATATGGGAGTCAAGGGGTGGCAACCACTCCTCCCTGCTAGGCTGCAGGCAAGGGAGGAGGGTGCCAGGGAGGGCAGGAGAAGGGGCTTACGTGGGTTAACGGGCTGGCTCCTCCAGCTGCACTGGGTGAGGCGGGGATCACAGTTGTATCGGGGGGGGGGTGCAGTGCAGAGGGAAAAAAACAAAAAAGGAATCAGGGACCTATAAGGCCTGGCCAACTCTGGCTGCGGGTGGATAGTGCAGGGGTGGAGCTAACAAGGGTGGGACAGAAAAACAATAGGGGCTGAAGGGTGGGGCAGGGGAATCAAAAAACACACAAACTTTCAGGGCTGGGGTGGGGCAGAGAACTAAAACCAAACTCAGGGGTTTAAGGAGGGGTTTGTGAGGGATAGGGAGCACTGAGCTAGCTGGAGGGCAAGGGAAAGGGTGGGAGGCCCTCCAGCCACTGGGGGTAAGGGGGGGAGAAAAGAAAAGGGGGGGGACTAAACTATAGCAAGGGGAGCTGCTACTGCTGGGAAAGGAGTGGTTCTGCAGTCCCTGCTGCTGCAAAAAGCCCAAAGGTGTTGAAGGTTGGAAGCCTGCTGCCTTCTTGGTGGTGGGAGGGGAGGCCAGGGAAGCAGCAGCTGGGGGTGGTGGTGGTAGTAGTATTGAGTCTAGAATTTCTTGGTAGCTCACCCCCAGCTGCAAGCAGCAAAAGCTCAGTTTTTGGAGGCCTCCTCTTAGTGGTGGTGGTGCTTTCTTCTTGAAGAAGCAGCAGGTTCCAGGAGCAGGAGCAGGAGCAGGAGCAGCAGCAGCAGCAGCAGGGGCTGGTTGGCTGGCTGGCAGGAGAGGTGGTTTTCTCCAGGTCTTGGTGGTGGTGGAAGGTTTCCCTCTCTAACTCTCCCCCCCTTCCCCGCAGAGCAGGGGGGTAGGAAGGAGAGGGGCCAGCCAGCCACAGCAGCAGCAGCAGCAGGAGCAGGGGAGGAAAAGGCAACAGAGGTTGTGGAAGCAGGAGCAGGGCCAGGAGTTGGTCAGGCAGGGTGTGTGTCCTCTTCTCCCTCTCCCCAGCTGAAGAATCAAGGGTGAGAGGGAAGCTTTGGTGACTGAGTTACTAACTGTGTGTATGTGTCTTTCCCTACAGGTGATTTCTGTTAGTTGTTAGCTACTGTGGAAATTGGGACTATCAATGTGTGATTGTCTGGGGGCTGTTTTGATCATTGTTCCCTGCTCACCTTTGATCACCAGCTTCAATCAGCCTTGTGATCATACTTCCCCTGTGTGTTTAACGTGGGGCAAGGGCTGACCTAGGCAGAGAAGGCCTTAAAAGCCAGTGGCTTAGAGAACCAGGGGGAGCTTGTGACCTGGGGGACTGAAAACAAGGGAGTTTGAGGAGGCCACAATGGTGAAGAGGAGCCTCACTGCTTGCACCAGCACCCCTTTTGTCTCATCCACCTGTGGCTGTAGCCAGACAGACATCCGAGCATGGGTATCTCTACCCAGATCCTGGTGTGGACTTGCAGGGACTGTGGCCTGCATTTCCCTGTCTCCGATGATCAGGCTGGAGAGATGAATCAATGTGACAGGTGTCTTCTGGTGGAATCTCTCAGGAGGCAGGTGGGAGAGTTACAGGAGGAGGTCTCTAGGCTAAGGAGCATCCATGCCCTGGAGAAGTTCCTCAGTAGCATCCACGAGGAGACATGCAAAGAGGAGGATAGTATCCAAGTGCCGAAGACTGCTGCCGCACCACTGGAGATGGATGGGATGCCTATGGCAGAGGGAGGACACTGGCAGCTGGTTACCTCTGACAGCAGGCAGTGCTTTACCCCTGCTCACATCCCACCCTCCATTGTGGTGAAGAACCATTACGCAGTGCTAGAGACGATGGATGAGGTGGAAGAGGAGACACCATGCACCCCCGAGGCTGGGAGGATCACAGCCACCACAGTTAGGAGGACACATAGGGTTGTGGTGGTTGGGGACTCACTTCTGAGGGGACAGAAGCACCCACTTGTCACCCTGACAAGGCCTCTTGGGAGGTGTGCTGCCTGCCAGCTGCCTGCACCTGAGGCGTTATGGAGGGATTGTCGAGAATCATCCGCCCCTCTGACTGCTACCCCATGCTACTCATCCATGTGAGAACCAATGATACTGCGAGCGGTGATCCTCAGCAGATCAAAGGTGACTACAGGGCTCTGGGAGCACGGGTGAAGGAATTTGGAGCACAGGTGGTGTTCTCCTCGATCCTTCCGGTCAAGGGTAGGGGCCTGAGCAAAGACAGATACATCCTGGAGGTGAATGCCTGGCTGCGAAGATGGTGTCATCAGGAGGGCTTTGGCTTCCTTGACCATGAAGTGCTGTTCCAGGAAGGACTGCTAGGCAGAGATGGATTCCATCTTTCAAGGAAGGGGAAGAACATATTCAGACATTGACTGGCTGACCTAGTGAGGAGGGCTTTACATTAGGTTTGAAGGAGGAAGGAGACCAAAGCCCACAGGTAAGTGACAAGGTGGGAAGCCTGGGAGAAGGGATGGAAATTGGGGGAGCTGGGATTGTAACACCAGGGATAAAAGAGAAGGTGGTTGGAACATGGGGGGAGGGAATAAAATAATTGTGTTAGATGTTCTAATGAAGCTTTAATACCTGAGGCAAGTGTGAGAGGACAACATCGGGAGGAAATGCAAAGTAGATGCAATAAAATTGAAAATCAACACAGGAAAATAGGGCGATCAGCCTGGTATCTTAGGCTGTGTTCACACAGCACTCTTATTTCGAAACAACAGAGGTTGTTTCGAAATAAGAAATACCCCGTTCACACGACGCACGGTGGTTTTGAAACAATGGGAACCGTTGTTTTGAAAAAACGGCATTGTTTCAAAACAAGTTAAACCCCATGCGGGAACGAAACAATGTTGTTTTGAAACAGCGCCGTGCAAACATGTTGTTTTGAAACAACAGTGGCTTGTTTCGAAATAACTGTTGCCTGAACCTGCTATTTCGCTTTGAGCTTTTTTCCTTAATTCGAATCAACAAACTGTTAATTCGAATTAACTTATTTCAAAATAAGGTGTTATTTTGATACAAGTTGTTTTATAACAACAGTATCGAAATAACCCCCTGTGTGTGAACACAGCCTTAGGTGCCTGTACACGAATGCAAGGAGCCTGGGAAACAAGCAGGAAGAATTGGTAGTACTGGCGCAGACAAGGAAATATGATATAATTGGAATAACAGAGACGTGGTGGGACAGCTTGCATGACTGGAGCTCTGCCATGGATGGGTATAAATGTTCAGGAAGGACAGGCAGGGAAGAAGAGGAGGAGGAGTAGCGCTATATGTAAAAGAGCTCTATGACTGTTCAGAGCTTCATTATGAAAGTGGAAACAGCCAGTTGAGAGTCTGTGGGTTAAGTTTAGAGGAAAGGGCAACAAGGGAGATGTTGTAGTGGGTGTCTGCTATAGACCACCAGCCCAGAAGGAAGAGGTGGATGAGGCATTTTATGGACAACTGGCAGAAGCTTCCAGATCACAGGCGCTGGTTCTCATGGGGGACTTCAGTTACCCTGACATCTGCTGGGAGGCCAATACAGCAGTGCACAGGCAATCCAGGAAGTTTTTGGAGAGTGTTGAGGACAACTTCCTGGTACAAATGCTGGAGGAACCAACTAGGGGCCTTGCACCTCTTGACTTGCTGCTCACAAACAAAGAAAAATTGATTGGGGACATACAAGTGAATGACAACCTCGGCAGCAGTGACCATGAGATGATTGAGTTCAAGATGCTGATTAAAGGAAAGAAGGAAAGAGGCAAAACACAGACCCTGGACTTCAGAAAAGCAGATTTTGGCTCCCTCAGGGAACTGATGGCAGAATCCCTTGGGAGGCTGATCTGAAGGGGAAAGGCGTCCAAGAGAGCTAGCTGCATTTTAAAGAAACCCTGCTGATGGCACAGGAAGATACCATTCCAACGAGCAGAAAGAACAGCAAATGTGGAAAGCGCCTGCTTTGGCTTAACAGAGAGCTCTGCACTGAGCTAAAGCATAAAAAGGAAGCTTACAGGAAGTGGAAGCTTGGACAGATGATGAAGGAAGCATATAAAGATATTGCTCGGGTCTGCAGGGATAAAATCAGAAAGGCCAAAGGACAATTGAAGTTGCAGCTAGCAAGGGGTGTGAAGGATAACAGGAAGGGGTTCTACTAGTATGTTAATAAGAAGAAGAGGATCAAGGATGGCATAGGTCTCTTACTGAATGGGGCAGGTGTCCTCATGATGGAGGATGAGGAAACAGCTGAAGTGCTCAATGCTTTTTTTACTTCAGTTTTCACAGGCAAGGCCAGCTCCCAGCCCACTACACTGGGTATGGCAGATTGGAGAGAAGAAGAGAGGCCCTTGGTGATGGAAGGTCAGGTTAGGAACTGCCTAAAGAAGTTGGATGTCCACAAGTCCATGGGGCCAGACAACCTGCACCTGAGGGTGCTGAGGGAGTTGGCCGATGAGATAGCAACACCGCTGAACATCATCTTTGAAAACTCGTGGCGAACAAGGGAGGTACCGGACAATGTTCCCTCTAAGCTGCGCTGGCGCGCTGCAGCGCAGCCCGCTGCAGCCGCCAGCGCAGGGAAGGCTGCCGGCAGCACACTGCTGGCAGCCAGACTCCTTCAAGGGAGCTCCTGTGGAGCAGGGAGTTTTGAAAACTCCCACCCAGAAAAGCTCTAACGGAGCATGCCCAGAAAATCTAGGCATGCTCCGCAGAGCTTCTCTGGCCCAGGAGTTAGGGCTGGGCCCTGCCCCTCCAGTCCAGCCTGGAGGTAAGTTTGTGGGGGCTGGGAGGGGGGGTGAGCAGGAGCAGGGGGGTGTGCTGCCAGGAGCAGGGGGGGTAGCAGGAGGAGGGGTGAGTGGGAGCAGGGGGGGCTAGCAGGAGTGGGGAGGCGATGCCGGGACCGGGGGAGGCAATGCCGGGACCGGGGGGGGGGGTGATGCCGGGACCGGGGGGGCGAGTGGGACCGGGGGGGTGATGCCGGGACCGGGGGGGGGCGAGTGGGAGCGGGGGGGTGATGCCGGGGCCCGGGGGCGATGCCAGGAGCAGGGGGGGGGCTAGTGGGCGCGGAGGGGGTGATGCTGGGACCGGGGGGGCGAGTGGGAGCGGGGGGTGATGCTGGGGCCGGGGGGGGCGATGCTGGGAGCGGTGGCCTAGCAGGAGCGGGGGGCTGTGGGGGGGCGAGCGGGAGTGGGGGGAGGGGCTGCGCAGTGGGCCCCGTGGCGGGGGGGAGCACAGCAAGCAACAGGAGTTGCTCAGCTGCTCTCTCCCCTTAGAGGGAACATTGGTGCCAGAGGACTGGAAAAAAGCAGATATAGTGCCTATCTTCAAGAAAGTCAAAAAGGAGGATCCAGGGAATCACAGGCCTGTCAGCCTCACCTCAATCCCTGGAAAAATCATGGAGCAGGTTCTCAAAGAATCCACCCTGAAACACTTGGAGAAAAATAGAGTGATCAGGAACAGTCAGCGTGGATTCACCAAGGGTAAATCATGCCTGACCAAACTCATTGCCTTCTATGATGAGATGAATGGATTTGTGGATGCGGGAAGAGCCGTTGATGTGATATACCTCAACTTTAGCAAGGCTTTTGATACGGTTTCCCATAGCATTCTCGTTGGCAAGTTAAGGAAGTATGGGTTAGATGTGTGGACTTTAAGGACGATAGAGAACTGGCTTTATCAACAGTTTCAGCTTGTAGGAATCAATGGCTCCATGTCTAGTTGGCAACCAGTAATGAGTGGTGTGCCCCAGGGGTCAGTCCTGGGACCAGTTCTGTTCAACATTTTCATTAATAATCTGGATGATGGGATAGATTGCACACTCATTAAGTTTGTGGATGACACCAAGCTGGGGGAACAGTAGACACACTGGAGGGCAGGGACAGAATTCAGGGAGACCTTGACAAATTGGAACAGTGGGCCAATAAAATCTCATGAGGTTCAGTAAGGACCAGTGCAAAGTCCTACACTTGGGGTGGAAAAAACCCATGCACTGTTACAGGCTGAGGAATGATCAGCTAAATAGCAGCACTGCAGAAAAGGACCTGGGGGTGATGGTGGATGGGAAGCTGAATATGATTCAGCAGTGTGCTCTTGCTGCCAAAAAGGCCAATGGCATACTGGGCTGTATCAGAAGTGTTGCCAGCAGATCGAATGATGTGATCGTTCCCCTCTATGGCTATGTCCACACATACATCATTATTTCGAAATAACCCATTTCAAAATGAGTTATTTTGAAATAAAGTCCTTATTTTGAAATAAGTTAATTCGAATTAACAATTTGTTAATTCGAATTAAGGGAAAGCCTGCTTTTGAAACAGCCCTTGTTTCAAAATGATTATTTCGAAACAAGGCGGTTCGGACATGTTGTTTCGAAACAGTTGTTTTGAAACAATGGTTGTAGTGATATGCTTGTAGAAGGTTGTGAATTTAGAGACTCCCTAGCATGGGCCATTGTTGTGTAAATTGGGAGACATGCCCCAGAGTAGGTTTAACATGGCTGCTCCCAGGTACACACCTGGATACCTGTCTGTATGATTAAAGTTCTATTCCTTACTCATTCTGTAGTATCATCTTTAATGAACCCTCAAGATCATTACATGGTGTCAGAAGATGGGGAATGAGTTTGGAAACTAAAAAGACTTGAAGGAAAATTCCTGCATTTGCACCTGAAAACAGCAAAACATCAGGGATCTCTGAAAACAAAGAAAGCCTTCAGCAAGTAAGTGTAAGCTCTAACAATGGATGTTTTACGGGCTCCTTCACCTCTCCAAATGTCTGGTAATGTTGCAGAAAACTGGCTAAAGTTTAAGCAGCGATTTCTGTTGTATTTGTCTGCCATTGGAGCACAAAACAAAGATGAAAACCAGAAATCATCTATATTTTTGCATGTTGTTGGGGAGGAAGCACTGGATGTATATAATAACTTTGAATTTCAAGATGGTGAAAGCATGAATTTAAACACTATACTGATTAAGTTTGAAGAATATTGCTTGCCAAAAATGAATGTGACTTTTGAGAGGCATAGATTTTTTACATGCATGCAAAATCTGGATAATACCATAGACCAATATGTTACAGAATTAAGGAAACTCAGTAAAAGCTGTAACTTTGGTGGCTTGGCAGAGTCTCTGATCAAAGATAGACTCATTTGTGGCATTACAGACAATGGATTAAGAGAGAGACTGCTCAGAGAGGGAGAGATCTCTTTGAATGAAACCCTTCAAATATGTAGGGCCACTGAAATGGTAAAAACACAAGTAAAAGAGCTGAATTCACCAGAAGGGATAGTGCATGCCCTTAGACAAACAGCATGTAGCCAGAGTGGTTCAAATCACAATGTAGAACCAAACTCTGCTATCAGGAAGACTGAGTCCAGACAGTCTTGTGGCAAGTGTGGATCACGGCATGGTCCCAAACAGTGTTTTGCCTATGGGAAACTCTGTCATAACTGTGGGAAACGTAATCATTTTGCAAACTGCTGCAGATCCCAAAGGCACAAAAATCAAGTGCATTTAGTTACTGACAGTGAGACTGAGGAGTGCTTTGTAGATGTACTGGGATCAAGCAAACCTAGTGAGAGGGACTGGATACTGCCTCTGTCAGTGAATGGAACAATCATTCCACTGAAACTAGACACAGGAGCTCAGGTTAACATTCTATCTACACGAGATTATGAGAGACTGAGACTAAGACCCAAGCTGGGACCAACAAACATAAAAGTAACTGGGTATTCTGGAACAAATATACCTGTGCAGGGATGCTGCTTCGCTAGCGTTAACCATAAGAACACCATGTACAGGCTGCCTTTCATTGTAGTGCCACAGGAGGTGACACCAATTTTGGGCTTGGCTGCCTGTGAGAAACTGAATCTGGTAAAAAGGGTGCTCTCACTACAAGATAGGCCTGCATCTGGCTATGAGGCACTCCTTGAAGAATATCAGGACCTGTTTCAGGGATTGGGTTGCTTGCAAGGTGAACATACAATCCGCATAAACAGCCATTCATCCATGTAGAAAGGTTCCATTTGCACTCCATGATAAACTTAAGGCTGAGCTTGAAAGGATGGAAACAATGAAAGTAATACAAAAAATAGAGGAGCCAATGGAATGGGTGAGCTCCCTAGTTATAGTGCAAAAAAGTAATGGCCAGCTACGCATATGCTTAGAACCCAGAGACCTCAACAGAGCTATACAAAGAGAACATTTCAAACTACCAACTAGAGAAGAGATTATGGCTCAGTTTGCAAATGCTCAATACTTCAGTAAATTGGATGCATCCTCTGGATTTTGGCAGCTAAAATTAAGAGAGGAAAGCTCAAAATTATGCACATTTAATACTCCTTTCGGAAGATATAGATTTTTACGCTTACCTTTCAGCATAGCTTCAGCACCAGAGATGTATCACAAAACTGTACACATGATCTATGAACATATTAGCGGTGTGGACGCCTCCATGGATGACATCATTATCGGGGGCTCTACAAAAAAGGAGCACGATCGTCGGCTTCGGCAAGTGTTAGATGCAACTAGAGCCGCAAACCTCAAACTAAATAAGGACAAATGTCTGTTAGGAGTTAGAGAACTGACTTTTATAGGGGACATTGTTTCTCATGAAGGTGTAAAACCGGATAAGAGGAAGATTTCAGCCATTGAAATGACGCCATGTCCCCAGTCAAAGAAAGATGTCCAATGGTTCCTGGGAATGGTTAACTATCTTGGAAAATTCATACCCAATCTTTCTGCCAAGTTGGCACCATTGAGACAACTCCTACAGGACAAAAATGAATGGTGCTGGGATGCTGCACAGGAGGAATCATGGAGAAGTTTAAAACAAGACTTGATACAGGAACCAGTACTGAAATTTTTTGCTCCAGAGAAGCCCATTAAAATTTCAGCGGATGCATCACAGTTGGGGTTGGGTGCCGTGATTTTACAAAAACATGAAGATTGCTGGCAACCTGTGGCATATGCATCCAGATCACTGACTGATGCAGAGACTAGATATGCACAGATTGAGAAGGAGCTTTTAGGAATCTTGTTTGCCTGTGAGAGATTCAATCAGTATATTTATGGACAGAGAGTGGAAGTTGAAACAGATCACAAACCCTTGATTGCATTATTTAACAAACCACTAAATGACTGTACCTTAAGGATTCAAAGAATGATGATCAAATTGCAGAAATACAATTTACTAGTGACCTACACACCAGGCAAATTTATGTTCACTGCAGATGCACTTTCCAGAGCAGTACCAACTATGGTACCCGAGAAGACACTGGAAACAGAAGTGCAAGCCTATGTAGATATAATTGTGAGTGCAAATCCCATAACTAACAGAAGACTGCAACGCATAAGAGAAGAGACTGAGAAAGATGAATCGTTGGGACTCCTCAAAGAGGTGATAATTAAAGGATGGCCTGAAATAATAAGCAGTTGCTCTCTAAGTATAAGAGACTATTGGAACAGCAGGCATGAACTGACTGTGGTAGATGGGGTGATTTTCAAAGGTGGTAAGGTTGTAATACCACGGAGCCTCCGAAAAGAAATGTTACAGAAGATTCATGAAGGTCACTTAGGAATTGAGAAGTGCAAAGAACGAGCACGATAGGTCATGTATTGGCTGTGGATCAATCACGACATTACCAATGTGGTAAAAAACTTCTTTTCGTGCTTGAAATACAGGCCATGCCAACAAGCAGAGACACTGAGACCACATCCTGTTCCACAGAGACCTTATGAGAAGGTAGGTGTGGATTTATTTACCTGGTGTTCCAAGGATTACTTAATAGTCACTGATTATTACTCTTTATATCCAGAAATTTGCACACTGAACAGTACTAATAGTAATTCAGTGATCACTGGCATGAAAGGAATTTTCTCCAGACATGGAATTCCTGACAAGGTCTTCAGCAACAATGGGCCACAATTTTCAAGTGCAGACTTCAGGCAGTTTGCCTTAGATTGGGATTTTCATCATGAAACTTCCAGTCCCAGTTATCCCCAATCAAACGGACTGGTGGAAAGGTCTATACAGACAGTAAAGAACCTGATGAAAAAGACTTTTGAAAGTGGAGGTGATCTGTATACAGCATTGCTGGTCTACCGAAGTACACCCCTGGAGAATGGCTTTTCTCCAGCTCAGCTGTTAATGGGAAGAAGGATCAGATCTAACTTACCTATTACTGATAAATTGCTGCAATTTAAGAACAATGCTAACATTCGGAAGATGAAAGAAAACCAGAAGTGGAAGCAGAAATATTACTTTGATAGAAGGGCTCGTGATCCTCCATCCCTTAACCCAGGTGATAGAGTGTGCCTGAGGAATCACTCTTCTAATACCTGGGGACAAAGAGGTACTATTAAAAAACAGCTGCATCCACGGTCTTACGTGGTCCACACAGATCAAGGGGACACATTTCGATGTAATCGACGGGATCTACAACTTATTCCAGAAAGTTCCAAGTTGAGGTAGATTCTGGCATGCCTCCCCTTACCGATATCTTCAACACATGGTAATGAACCCATCAGGGAACAAGAGAATTCAGACCTGAATGAAGGACCAGTACTGAGAAGATCTAATCGAGTCATCAAACGTCCAGAAAGACTCATAGAGACTTGCTAGGATATGTAAGGGAAGTGGGTGGTAAAGACTCACTTGAAAGTGATGTGCTAGTAACCTCTCCTCTCCAGGTAGTTCAGATTCTGGATTTATGGACTGTCCTTCTGCATGTTTTTTTTAGATAGCTGTTATGTGTTGTTAGATGTTAGTGCATGTATTATTAGCTAGCTTTTATATGTATCTAACTGTTTGCTTCTTTTCCTTAGGGGGGATGATGTAGTGATATGCTTGTAGAAGGTTGTGAATTTAGAGACTCCCTAGCATAGGCCATTGTTGTGTAAATTGGGAGACGTGCCCCAGAGTAGATTTAACATGGCTGCTCCCAGGTACACACCTGGATACCTGTCTGTATGATTAAAGTTCTATTCCTTACTCATTCTGTAGTATCATCTTTAATGAACCCTCAAGATCATTACAATGGTGTTGTTTCGAAACAACGTGTCCGAATGCCATTGTTTCGAAACAACCATTTCGAAACAACAGCTATTTTGATTAGATGCGAGGTTTAACGGTTTCGAAATAACGGCCGTTATTTTGAAACAATGGGTCCTGTTGTTTCAAAATAGCGGTGTGTCGTGCGGACATGCCGCTTCTTATTTTGAAACAATCTCTGTTGTTTTGAAGTAAGAAGCCTGTGTGGACGTACCCACTGGGACTGGTGAGGCCGCATGTGGAATACTGTGTCCAGTTTTGGGCTCCCCACTACAAAAAGGATGTGGACAAATTAGAAAGAGTCCAGCAGAGGGCAATGAAAATGATCAAGGGGCTGGAGCACAAGCCCTATGAAGAAAGACTGAAGGAACTGGGCTTATTTAGCCTGCAGAAGAGAAGACTGAGGGGGGATTTGATAGCAACCTTCAACTACCTGAAGGGATGCTCCAAGGAGGATGGAGCTCAGCTGTTCTCAGTAGTAAAAGAGGACAGAACAAGGAGCAAGGGTTTCAAGTTGCAGCTGGGGAGGTCGAGGCTGGATATTAGGAAAAACTTTCTTACTAGGCGAGTGGTAAAGCATCGGAATGGGCTACCTAGGGAGGTGGTGGAATCTACATCTTTAGAGATGTTTAAGGCCCAGCTGGACAAAACTCTGGCTGGGATAATTTAGTGGGAGTTGTCATGCTTTTTTTGGCAGGGGGTTGGACTAGATGACCTCATGAGGTCCCTTCCAACCCTATGATTTTATGATTCTAAATATCAATGGAGTGAGCAAGATGATAAGTGTTTCCCTACTGGTTTTTGAATGTTGTAATTTCTGAGGTCAGACTTGTGTCCCTTTATTCTTTTGCACAGAGATTGTCCTGTTTGTCAAATGTATAAGGTGTGGGGGCATTTCTGGCACATGATGGCATAAATCACATTGGTGGACAGGCAGGTGAATGAGCCCTTGATAGAGTAGGTGGCTTCATTAGGTCCTACGACAGTGTCTCCTATGCAGATATGTGGGCAAAGTTGGCAATGTTCAAATGCTTCTCGCCAACGTTTTGGAGCAGATTTTTAATTTAGCAACACATCCTCATGAAAATCTATTCTCATAGCACCTTACAAAGATCAGCTGGTTGAGGGGGAGGGGATTGAAATAATCAAAACAGCTTTTTTATGGAAGGAAAAGGGAAAAGTTTTGTTTCTTTTCTAAATCATCTCCTACTTTAGAAAAGATTCTTGGGATTTTTTGCTTAAAGCTTCTAAAAAACCGGAGAATTTTCTGTCAGCAGAGAGCAAGCCTAGAAACTTTTAGACCTGAAGTTGATTCTCCCAGAAAGTTGTAGACATGTGTAAATAGAAGGTTACTAACTGTGACCCGTCAAAAACGACAGGGGAACATCAAAACAAAATTTATGAAGTACTTATGTATTTTATGTGGGGGGCAGGGGAAGCAGGTGGGGGTGGCGAAGGGGGGCATGGACAGGAGATGGTGACAAAGAAGGGGTGGGTGGGGGCAGGAGGTGTGGGGCTGCAGCTGAGGCAGGTGGTAGATGATGGGGGCAAAGAAGACCTGGAGCAGGGGAGTTTGGGAGCTGGGGCAGGGGGACTGGAGCTGCACCTGAAGTGGACATGGGGGCACGGCACTGGTGGACAGTTCCCAGGATGCGAAGGGGCTAAAGCAGGGCCAGGTGCCAGGGAACCCCCCACGCAGCTGCTGCCAGGACCCTGCCTGACCCATCCCTGGAATTCACACACACCCCCGCCAGCTCAGCTACTCTGGTCTACGCAGCCCTGGTTTACTCACCACTCAGCCCCACTGACTGCACGGCCCAAGTCTCTCCCACCCACCCTGTGCAGTGGGTGCTCAATCTCAGCAACCCCAAGCTCCCAGCAGCTACCTGGCTAGCCCAGCTGCTCTCTGCAGCCGCAAGAGGCAGCCAGCAGCACAGCACCTCAAAGCACCCTGGCCGCCTGCCAGCACTTCTCAGAGCAGTGCAGGCTGCCTGCCCTGCACATGTGCACAGGAGCTGGGCTGTCACACGGTACATTGCACATCACACACGCACATAGCAAATTAGGAGAGTAGATAATATAAACCATTTTAAATCTTAGTCATAGCACTCACTGCTTGATGCCTACGCTCTTTCTAGAATGGGTGTTAGAAACTCACAGCCCATTAAACCTCAGGGTGATTTCTGCTCCTAACTCCCTTGGATACTTTTAAAAATCCCTGCCCTCATTTTGCAATATAAATACTATAGGCTTATCAGTGGATAAATGAATAAATCATCAATGGGTTCCTTATGCATCTCCAAATAGCACTGACTGAATAAATTGACCGGATTTCTCTGGAGCTCAGTTTGAAGCCTAGCTCTAATATCAGTGTGATCAGAGCTTGTATTTAGAAATCAGACAGGCTGGTGATGACCGAAACAACATGGGAATACTGCTGATTCAGGTCTCACCAGCTCGTAGGCAGGTGCGCCCAGATAAGTTAGGAGTCTAAGTACATTTGTGGATCTGGACTATAGAACTCTCTTGTATCTGAGATGTAAGATCTTTAGGTCCCAAATTAAGAAGGAGGGAGTAGACTGGAGTCACTAAGGCTGTGTCCACATTTCTTTTTTATTTTGAAATAACACAGATTATTTTGAAATAAAAAAGATTTGATCCACACGATGTTTTCCTATTTCGAAATTACGGGATGCAACGGTGGTTTTGAAATAAGCCCATTTGGACGTGTTCTTTCAGAACAAACGCGGTTCCCAAACAACATGTTTTGACCTTCACCCTGGGAGCATGGGCCACCCCCTCAGCACCCTGGCCAGGGTGCTGAGGGGAGACCCACCACAGGCTATGGGGGGCTGCCCCCAAGCCCGCAGGCAGGGAGCAAGGCGACGGGCTCTCCCCCAGCCCGGGCTGCTCCCAAGCCCAGCGGGAAACCCCATGGCGGGGTGCCGGGGCACCTGCCTTTTCCCCACCATCGGGGCTGGTGGCAAGAACCGCAGTGGGGTGCTGGAGCGCCAGGTCTTTCCCCACCACCAGGGCAGATCCAAAGCCCTGCGGCAGGGAGCCACAGCTCCCCACCACGGGGCTTCGTAGGAGCCCCGGCGGCAGGGAGAGCCAGGCGCCCCGGCACACCGCTGCAGGGCTTGCCACCAGCCCGGGCGGCAGGGAGAGCCAGACACCCCGGCACCCTGCCGCGGGGCTTGCCACCAGCCTGGGCAGCAGGGACATCCAGGCACCCCAGCACCCCACTGCGGGGCTTGCAACCAGCCCGGGTGGCGGGGAGAGCCGGGCGCCATGGCTCCTTGCTGCCCCCCAAGGGGCGCAGCCCCTCACAGACCAAGGCGGGGTGAGCCGCTGC
>ML682061.1:7600380-7658890 GCA_007922195.1 Podocnemis expansa | reverse complement strand
TGTTGCCACACGTCCCAGGGTGCCCCTCTCCTGAAGCAAAATAGCATGTCCACACATAGGACTTGCTATTTCGCTTTCGGGGTTTCCCTTATTTTGAACTAATTTTTTTTTTAGTTCGAAATAAGTGGTTTTGAAATAAGGGTTTATTTTGAAATAAGTCATTTCGGAATGACTTAGGCTATGTCCACACGCAGGGCATTGTTTTGAAATAAGTTATTTAGAAACAAGTGGTTTCGAAATAAAGCCCTTATTTGGAAACGACTTAATTCGAAATAACAAAAAACCAAATTGACATAAGGGAAAAGTGGGAATCGAAATAGCATGTCCACACTGTGGACTTGCTATTTTGCCTCAGGGGAAGGGCACTATGGGAGGTGTGGCAACATGGCCACCTCCCTGGGCCATGTCAGCAGCCATATTGCCAGCCAATCCTATAAAAGCTGGCCCCGACCTCACTTCCCTGTCCATTCTGGCTAGCAGGACTCTGCAAACGACAGACATGGGCACTGCCCGGCTGCCCAGCCAGCACCGTGCAACACACAGACCCTCTGCCCGCCTGCAGAGTGCCCTGCTGATGTGGGACACTCTGCTCGCAGACCCAGATGGTGCCCAGCCTGTGCCCGAGGGTCTCAGCCAGCTGGGCTGCAGAGCAGAGCTACTGCCCCTGCCCCCTTCCATGCCTCACCAGGTCTGGGCCCGGGACACCTGCCCAGACTGGTGGGAGCAGGTAGTGCTCTGAACCTGGGGGGACGACCAGTGGAGGAGGAAGTTCCAGATGACCAGGGCCAGCTTCAACCTGGTCACAGAACTCGCCCCGCTGCTGTGCCGAAGGGACACCACCATGAGGCCTGCTATCCCTGTCGACAAAAGAGTGGCCATCGCTCTGTGGAAATGGCCACTTCGGAGTTGCACAGGTCTGTGGCACACCTCTTCGGCATCGGCAGGTCCACCACCAGCAACATTCTCGTGGAGGTCACGAGGGCCATCAACCGGGTCCTGCTGCGATGCCTGGTCACCAAAGGGGAGCTGCAGGACACCATTCCTGGCATGGTCACACTGGGCTTTCCCAATTGTGCGGGGTTCCTGGACACCATGCACATCCTCGTGTGAGCCGCGGAGCACAGAGCTGCAGAGTACCGAAACCGCAAGGGGTACCATTCTCTTATCTTGCAGGCCCTTGTGGACCACCATGGCCTGTTCCAAAACTGTTATGTGGGATGTCCAGGGAGGGCCCATGATGCCAGGGTCCTCCGTAACTCTGCCCTGTACCGGGGCATGGAGGTGGGCACCTTCTTCCCCCAGCACAACATCAATGTTGGGGGAACAGAGGTGCCCGTCCTCATTGTGGCAGACGCGGCCTATCCCCTGTGCCCATGGCTCATGCAGCCATACACAGGGTCCCTCGATCCCCACCGGTAGATTTTCAACTGCCGCCTGAGCCGCTGCCGCCAGGTTCTCAAGCGGGCATTTGGCCACCTCAAGGCACACTGGAGGTGCCTCCTTACATGCCTCCACCATGCGCAGAAAACAATGCTGCAGGTGATCGGTGCGTGCATGGCCCTGCACAACTTCTGCAAGCAGTATGGTGAGCCCATTGCAGCTGCATGGGAAGCTGAGGCACAACTCCTCACCGGGGAGTACAAGGAACCCAGACCTGTGCCCCCATGGGAGTAGCCGTCCCAGAGAGCCTTGACAGTGTGGGATGCACTGATGACCACCTTCGCCCTGGAGGAACTCTGAGGACCAGGCCTGCCCTGCCTCACACCACCCTCTCCCCCGTTTGCCCACAGCCAGCCCCCACCCATCCACCCGCACTGTGAACTACCCCCAATAAAACCACTCAAAACCAAGAATGCATTTCAAACTATTTATTTAACAAAACAGGAGCTGGAGCAGGGAAGGGCTGGGGAGGGTTATGGGATGGGGCAATGTGGGGGCAGTCTGGGGGAGGGCCAGCAACTTGGAAGGGGGAAGGGGAGTTCGAGGAGGGGGCCAGCAACTTGGGAGGGGGAGATAGATTGGAGGGAGGGGTGGGAGAGTCCGGGTGGCAGGGAATAAGTTAGGCAGGGCCTGTGGGGGAGCCAGGGGTGGTGGTGTTCCCTGCCCCTGCCCATGGCCACCCTGGATCTGGGGTCACCTCCAGGGGGAGCCAGGCCGCGGACCCCCTGCAGCTCCTGGAGGGGCCGTCTGCTCCACCAGCTGGTGGAGGCTGGTGGCAATGGCATCGGCCGCAAGGGAGAGGCGGTCACTCAGGTGCTCAATGGCCTGCGCCTGGCACTGCAGGGCAGCAACCACCTGGTCGTCTGCTGCTGACGCCTGCTGCAGCAGGCAGAGGGCCAAGTCCTGGCACCTCGCTTGCTCCTGCCGCCAGGCCTGGGTGGACACCTTGGTCCTCTCCCCAAGCTCCTCGAGGCTCTGAAGTATTTCAGCCCGGGTCCGGGGGGCCCTCCTCCTCCTCTGGGGTGGCCTCGGGCTCAGGCATCAGCAGGTGGTGGTGGACGGCGAGCAGCTGGGCGACCTGCTGGAGGGAAGCAGAAAACACAGTTGGCCCCTGCTGCCTTCTGGCCTTGCCTGTGTGCTGCCTGTCTGCAGCACACACCTCTGCCCTGACTGTCAGCAGGACTCAGGATCCCATGGGACATTGCCTTGGGGTAGGGCTACTGGATCCCAAAGCCTCAAAAGGAGGCCAGAAAAGTACCAAAAGGAGGACATTGGGGGACACATGGGAGGAAATGTAGTATGGCTGTGATATTCTTCGGTGTTTAGGGGGCCCTGGAACACTTTTCTGTACAAATAAGTATTCTATGGGCATTCCAGGATACTTCAACCCCTACAGTAAAAAGCCTGACAAAATCCTGTATTTTAAACTGCCTGCCAGACAGAGAATGTGAGGATAAAAAGAAGAACAGGACAGTAAAAAGGGGACCATGTTCTCATTTTGCCTGACATCTGTTAACCATACCCTGGAGGCACACATGCTAGTGATGCCCACAAGGGTGAGCTGGACTCACCCATGCCTTGTCTAGGGGGTCTCCCAAGGCCACCTGCCAGTGGCGAGGCCTGCATGCTCTCCACCCTGCCCAAGATGTGGCTGCATTTTTGACACCCAGCCCCTGCTAACCACCCCCAGGCACACAGGGGTCTGTGACCATGGTGCCACCTGTCTCTCAGGGACCTGTGGCCATGGGAGGGCCTCTGCACCCGCTGACCCTGTGCCCTACCTGCCCCAGTGCCCAGCCCTGTACCCCCTCACTGCCCGTGACCTGGACAGGCCCAGCCCTGCGTGCCTCTGCAGGAGGGGAATACTCACCCACAGGGGCTCCAGATGTCCAGCGCGATGTCCCGGGGTCAGTCTCAGAGTCCCCAGGGGCCGGGATGGTCTCAGGCCCCTGGTCCTCTGTGCTGGTCTCTGCCTCGGGGCGAGGGAACAGCTCCGGGGTGCCAGGGGTAGCCTCTGCCGCTGATGGTGGTGCGGCAGGAGGCTCCCTGACAGAGACTTCAGAGGCTGTCTCTGCTGCCTCTGGGCCAGAGCATGGGCTCCAGCACGCCCCCATGTCGATGGCCTCGGCAGGGAGACCCCTGGGCTCCGGCCCCAGGAAGGTGTGGAGCTCATCATAATAGGGGCAGATAGCAGTGCCACCTGCCCCCTGGAGCTCCCGGGCCTCTCAGGTCTTGGCATGGTCCTGCCGCAGACCCTTGATCTTGCTCCAGACCTGCTCCATGGTTCGCTCATGGTCCTGTTCGGACAGTGCTGCAGCGATGTCCACATAAATGTCCCAGTTCCGGTGGCTAGCCTGGAACCGGACATTATGTCTTCTCGCTGCCAGATCCTGAGGAGGCAATGCACCTCCTCAGGTGTCCACACTGGGGCCCTGCATCGCCCCCCCGCAGCGTTGCTGCCACGTGAGGCCATGCTTACAGAAGCCTCTGGCCACACTGACAGGCATGCCCAGGCAGGAACTTCCTGTTTCCCATGGTTGCTGTGCACCCTGGGAAGAAGGTCAGACTGTTATTTCGAAACAACGCTTGTTTCGAAATAATATATCCGGATGACGGTTATTTCAAAACGACTCGTTTCGAAATAACCGTCGTTTTGATACAGCATGTCCCAACAGCGTTATTTCAAAACAAGTTGTTTCAAAATAACCATTGTTTTGAAATGGAAGGGGTTTAAGCCGGTTTGAAATGACAGCTGTTGTTTTGAAACGACGGAGCCCGTCATTTCGAAATAAGAGAACGTTGTGTGGACATTCCGGTTTTTATTTCAAAACAACCACTGTTGTTTCGAAATAAAAACCCCATGTGGACGTACCCTTATTTCAAAATAAAACCTTCTGTGTGGACATAGTCTAAGACTGCTCACTTTTTGAGCAGTACTGTGATTGGGTTGGGAAAAGGCCATTCACTGGGGTCCATTTAAAAGGCAAGTATAGTTCTGAAAAGAAGCCAAGAACATGAGAAGAAAGAAGACTAATGGTTCAGAAAATTAATATGTATTGGAGGCCTTTCCAGCCCCATAGCCTTCCTCCACCAGTAGACAATGACAGCTCTTTCAGAAGATGGTTCAGAAGACGCACAGATTTCTGCCTGACCCTAGCTGGTGGTGGCATAAAGAATGAGGACTGGTAACCTTCATCATTTTTATCTTGGGTTACATAGCTATGGATGGAATTTTTATGATGGAGTCACACAAGTCAATCTATAGGTCAAGTTGCAAGACAGATCATGAGTCCGATCTCCTTGAAAAGGCAGCAAATGGAGAAACCAGAAACCCATTTTGCCAGTTTCAGGAAAGCTTATGAAGACTTCTGGGACAACCTAAGTGGAGAAGACCTTGGAAAAGAAAGCTGACCTCCTGCCATAGGTGCATCTTTTGCACCTAGATACTACTGTGACTGGTAATGATTGTTTGAGACTCATACCTGTTAAAGAAACAAAAGTGATATTGGCTATAGCATTGGTAGATCTGATCCAAAGATCAGTCTTCATCCCATGCAAAGCTCCCAATGTTATTTAGCCAGTTATGCAACTCCTAGAAAGCAGATGGCTATTTACATAGCCAGACTTGATGACCTGTAAACTGAAGCATGCAAAATATACACTTAAAGAGAAGATGGATGGCAGTTCCTTGATGTAGGCTGGAAAAGGGGAGCACAGAATGAAATGAAGGAAACAGACAGAGAATTACACTTGCTGAGGGAGGTGAACATGAAGAGAGCAAGAGAAACATCTAGCAGTGCTCAAAAAACAAACCAAGGTTTAGATCAATAATGACTGGAGAGATGATGGAGCCAGTCTTGTCACTTGAGAAACCCAATCTAACAAAACAGAGGAAAAATCAGGCCACAAGTTGATTGTTCCTGTATTGTTGTAGCCAGGGTAGGTCAAGTTCTATGAGTACTTTATGACTGCCCCATCTGGCCTTGTGTCTGGGAGCAAAACAGAGGTGCCCTAACTGCAGAGGTAGCAGAATCCCAAGAAACCACTTGCTTTGTGATTAATGCTGAGATATAGATTAGTAGAGCTGCTAGAGACCCACCAGCCTCCGTTCAATCTCCTGTTTCTGTTTGGTTCTTCTCCATTCACCTGGTCAAAGACAGCCCAAGCCCATGGCATGTCTGCCATCAAAGAGAACACCTGGTGAGGGCTTTATCTTGGAGGAAGTGTAGTCAGTTTAGTACGTGCACATCCTTTCTTTTTCTTCTTCATTAGGCATCAATATTTTCGCAATAACAAGAGGGCTTCTGTTCCACAGACTCTGCCAATTAGCCATACTGGCTGGGTATATCCATGGCACATGAACAGACGACAGACTGGCAGGCAGTCCAGCCCCTTCTCGGGAATAAGCCAAGGATTCCTTTAACGCAATGTGACAACTAATCTCCCTCTAGCAGCTGATGGAGCCGTTTTAATTAACAGTGCTATCCACTCCCCCCTCACGCAGGGTGTAATGCAGATGTGGTGTGTGCATGTATCAAAACAGCTCACAAGTCCTGCTTCCCAACGTGTACTGTCACCTGCAAAACAAGATCCAGTGCTGACATTTCTAAATGCAGCTTCTATAATTTATGCCTCCTTTGTCAGAATTTGGCAAGACTCCAAGTGCTTTCTCCCTCCTGCAAGTTTGTGGATGCAATAAAACACAACTGCCCTCCAGAGTGAAGGTGTTTTCCCAGCCAGGATGGCATTCTTATGAAGGCCTGCTCAGTAAAGACAATCCTGGGGTACAACGAGCAACTGGCAAGTTGTTGTGGTGCAAGGGTTACATGATGAAATTGGAGAAAGCTGGTGGCAGAAGCAAACCACTATTCCACTTCCCAAATGTGCCTTTTCTTTACCAGCAAATGAGAAAATGTACAGAAAGTCCATGGGCCAGTTTTTTAGCTGATGTAAATGCGATTTCTATCCCTGATTGATTTCAGTGGTGTGACACATGCATTATCACCAGCTGATCATCTGGTCCTGTGTAAGAAAAGAAATCCAAAAATCTGGGAGCCCAATAAGTGATTTCTTGCTTGGTCCTTTCCAGTAGAATGTGCTGTTTGGAGACCGACCGTATTTGCCTTTAAATCTGTATAATGTGTTGCTGTGTTGCCAATTTAAGATTTTACTGTGAATCTGGACCTTCTTGTTGCTCCAACTCCCACAGTCAAGTGATTCTGAAAGAACCTCACCTTTCATTTAAAAAAGAAAAGTGAGTTTCTAGCCCTACAGGTGGTGAAGCTTGACCACATGACAGAAGTGCACCCAAAAGGTTTCAGAAGGCACGTGAAAAAGATGCAGAAATTTAGTGTTAGATAAAATCTCCTGGATTTTTATGCTTATCTCAGGATTGTTGGTGGGCTAGCTACTTGGTTTTTGTATGAGAGGGGTTGGCAACTGTGTGATGCACACCACCTGACATTGGTAGCAAGCAGCAAAGAAGACAGGCCTTGAACTGAGAGGGCTGCTACACTGGAGGCAGGTGGACAAACCACCAGGCTGGACTTACACATGAACAGCTTGGTATTTGGTTTGGAAAGAAAAAAACACTACAGCACAGCTCTTTCCACAAAAGCATTTGAGAGTTTTCATTTTTGTGCCAATGTGAATGAAAACAAATTCCCAGTGCCTCAGAAGTGGCTGTGAAATGGAACTGTAGTCCTTCAGCCAGCTCTGCCAGGAATCCCCTGAGGCAAAGCCAGATGCGGACAGTCTAGGAAGAACAGAGGTGACTCCCGGGCCACGAGGGTGTTGGTGTTCTGAAGGAGCAGTGTGGCATAGGGAGAGTAATGGGCTTCATACAGAACACAAGTAATTCCCATTGAGAGATGAATTTGGCTGCCTCTCCAGAAGGGTCTATCAGGGGCTCCCAAGTGGGAGGAAGACAAAAAACCATCTTTGGATGGGGGATGATGGAAAGAGAGCTAACCCAGGAGGAAGCTACAGGAGGTAAAATCTTTCCAAGGGTAGGAAGAGCCAGACTTGGAGATGGTCTCCATGTAACCCCTCCCTTCACCTCTCCCAGTATTTTGGTGCTTCTGATCCTGGGCACTACCGGTAAGCCAGAGAGACTCAAAGGTGAAAAACATTAGACGAAGTCGATGTTAGTGGAATGAAGTGTTCACGCTGCACAGATCCAGCAGGGGTTAAGGTGAGCAGACAGGCCAATTAACTCTATAGGCTACATCTGAGCAGGGCTGGCGGGTGGCAGGGCAGGAGTACTTGGTAGCAGGCACAGCTGTGCTGCAAGAGGCTGGTAGTGAGCAACAGAAGAGGGCTATTAGGGAAGGCTGCAGTCTGCAGTCACTCCCTGGGAAGGTAGGGAGAAGGGTGGTTGGTGCTGGTCCACAGAGAGAAGAGGAGCCAGAATGGTAGGCAGGAGCAATGAGGGCTGAGAAAAGAAAGCCCAGAACTGAGCTGAGGGTCCCTGGGCTGGGACCCAGAGCAGAGAGCAGGCTGTGAGTCGGTTACCACACTGTAGGAGTGGAGCCAAACAGTAGCAGAGAAAACTACCTAGACCTGCTAGCAAGAAAGGACTTTGCTATCCAGGAGCTGGGAACACTGTGTGAGCGACTCAACCAGAGGGCTGAGTCATGAAGAGGACACTGAGGTTCCTTGGGGCTGAACTAAGGGTTGCTGACCAGAAAGAGAGACAGAGCAATGGTGTGCAAACTGCGGACAGAGACATCAGCCACCAGAGCTCATCCCCAGAGTGACCGGGTGGAGACCCCAGACCATCAGTGAAAGTTGTGTGCTGTGACAATTAGCCGAACATTTTGAAACTGCTTGGGGTGTTGAGTGTCTGGTGGGGGAATGCTAGGATAGCAGCTTCTTGTAGCCCATTGGGTTTCTCTGTCTTTCTGTCCCTCCACAGTAAATGCAATACAGAGTGACCATTAGGAAGTCTCTGTTTTCCTCTCATCAGTGCTAATGAGTGCTAGTGTTACAGAAACATAGGGGTGGAAGGGGCCTCTAGAAGTCGTCACATCAAGCTCTCTGTTCTGGGACAGGAGCAAGAAAACCAAGACCATCCCTGACAGTTTGTCCTACCTACTTTTTAAAAAGTCCCATGACAAGGAGTTCACAGCCTCCCTTGGCACCCTAGCCTGTAGCTTAAGTACTTCTAGGGTTAGAAAAATGTTACTCATATCTGGCCTACATTCCCCAAGCTGCAGATGGAGCCCATTGCTTCCTGTCCCACCTCCTGTGGGCATGGAGATCAGTTAATCTCTGTCCTCTTTAGAACAGCCCTTAAGGTGTTTGCAGACTGTTATCAGATGGGGCCTCTTCCCTCCTACCCCCCAGGTGCCTCATCTCAGGACTAAACTTGCCAAGTGCCGTGGCATGGCTCCCGCCTGGCAAGCTGACCCCAAAGCAGGAGGCTTTAATATGTGCTGGGCACAGCTCTGTCATCAAGTTATGGGGAAGGTTGTCTCTTGGTGGGATGAATCCAGTACACGTCACGTGGAGGTAATACACTAGGAGAGAGGCACCTGAGGGTGGTTCAGCAAGTATGGCAACAAAAGCATCTTCTGTGCTGTGCAAGGCAGCCAAAGGGCTGCTTATACAGATTTGCATTGAGAATGGTCTGGATTCCTACCTCCACTCAAGTCAGCCAAGCTCCCCTCGACTTCAGTGGCTGCAGGACTCTCATAGACCTTAAGGCCAGCGTCTGTCTAGTCTGGTCTGCTGCAGAGCACAAGCCTTAGCAATCCTGACCCACAATAACCACAGCCAAGTCCAAAGACCACACAGAAAGTGGCTGGCTGACCCAAGATTGGGATTCATGAACTCCTGGCTGCTAGTCCAGTGCCCAGACCTGCGACACCTCAATGGCAGCTGCTCCCTCCTCAGCCCACTCTTACCTTGTCCATAACAGAAAGGTGTCGAGTGGAGTTGTTCAGCACCTCCCAATGTCTTGCTCTTCAGTCACTGGTGTGCAGTCTATGTTGACCAAAACAAACCCCAGGCTTTTTTAAGCTCATCCATGACTTCCAGACCATCTAGCCAGAGAGACCCTCAGCAATGCCTTATGTATGGGAAACAGAGCCCCCAGAGCTTAGGTGTATAGCCTGGTCTCCTTGATGCCTGGGAAAACACACGCTAGGCACTGAATAGTGCAGGTCAATGGGAGAGGGGAAGACTAGCTTTACTTGTTACAAGGACACAGCTTAGGGTGCTTGTCCAAAGAGCAAAATAAATGTGTGGCTAATCGGTGATGGTTACCAGCCTGTGTGCCAGACTAGCAGCTCATGGGGACTAAGCCAGGTTGCTCACTCTTAACAGTGGGTGTGAAGCAAGTTTCTAGCAAAATGTGCTTTCAAATGCAATGTGGGAGCAGCAAAGGGCTGAATGCTCTCTGGCATACAGTGGTTACACGCCGGATTAGATGTGATGGTGAGTGTCCTAGACCACACTAAGCAAGAGCAAGGCTGTTGCTGCTACACAGGTTGTATAAACCTATCACTGTGCTGTGGCCCATTTTATTTGACAGTAGTTCAACTCTTGGGAGTCAAGGGGAATGGGAGGTGGACATTCGGCAGACTTGCCTCATCTGCCTGTATGGCAGAGCGGTGGGGAGCTAA
The DNA here is from genome assembly GCA_007922195.1 of Podocnemis expansa. Lineage (NCBI taxonomy): Eukaryota > Metazoa > Chordata > Testudines > Podocnemididae > Podocnemis > Podocnemis expansa. The sequence continues at coordinate 7,648,823 of ML682061.1, read as the reverse complement.
TGAGAAGCAAGGTGTGAAGCAGGAGCCGCACTAGCAATTACTGGCTTTGCAAACTGCTGACTGAGTGTGGTCAGCAGACGGGCTGCTGTGCCGGCAGTCTTGGCATCTCCAGACTAATAATGAGGTTATTACTGTCCTGCTGTTTGACGGCCTGCACCATGCTCTGCCTGCTCAGAGCCCCACTTGTGGAGAAGCTGGAAGTAGTTATCCCAAAAAGGAAACGTCTACATCTTGTAGGGCAGTGGCTCACAGCCTCTTCAGACATGTGTACCCCTTTTAGGAGGCAGACTTGTCTTGCATACCCCCATGTTTTGCATCACTTAAAAAATGCTTGCTTACAAAACCCAACCTGAAAATACAAAAGTGTCACAGCACATGATGACTATAAAATGGCTTGCTTTCCCATTGTTGTCATATAATTCTAAAATAAATTGACTGGAATATAAATATTGTACTTACATTTCAGTGTCTAGTATTTTAAGTGAGGTAATCAAATCTGTTAAGTCTGTATGAAAATTTAGTTTGCACTGGGTTCGTTAATGCTTTCTATGTAGCCTGTTATAAAACAAGGCAAATATCTAGATGAGCTAAGCTACCCCCGGAAGACATCTTGTACCCCCAAGAGTGCATGCTCCTGGTTGAGAAGCGCTGGTTTGGGATGAATATACAAGCCAAGATCTAGTCATACTTTTGTAGGTCCCTGCAGGAAGAATGATTTAGTGGACCAAATTCTCCATCAGGGGAATGTACTGGGATTCTATGGAATCCAGTAGGAAATTTGCAATAGGTCAAGAAAAGCAAGACTTGGCCATATGTATGTGTATGTATATGTGCATATGAATATACTATCCATATCCAGCTATCCCGCAGCACCACTCTTCAGTCTGGTCTGTAAATACCTGCAAACCACAGTTTGTCACTGGTGCCATCTAGACAGAAATGTCAATTTGTTTGCTAATCCAATAAAGCTAGTAAACACTTATCAATATCAAGTTGCTATTAACATACTCCTCAACAAGCATACTGAAAAATGAGCTTGCTTGCAAGCAGGATGTCCACCCATCTAAAGTCTTATTTTACACCTTTAAGCACTGTTTTACTAATCTATTTCCTGTAAGAAGGACTGCAAAATGGCAGACTGCATGGACAGTGTTAATTGTATGTAGAATGTCTAGCACCATGAGGTCTGGTCCATAACTGGGAATCCCATGTGCTACTTGTTAGATTGTGGGGTGCAATCCAGACCATAGAGGGGATGTGTCACCATCTGCCCCATAACCTTGTCTCTTAATGCTTTGCTGCGGTAGCTCCCAGCCTAGACCACTCACAGCCAGCCTACAAACAGGAATGCTACACTATGTGTGCATACACTAGATATTCCTGATTCCACAGTCTAAACAGTCCTACCTGTCTACACCCCCATGCTGGCTTCCACCACAATTGGGTGCTGCCTGCAGATGACCCCACCACACTCCCAGTTCTTGAGTTTTCTCAAAAAAACAGGTGTTCTGCAGTGCCCAGCCTCAAGTTTCCTTACTCCTGTAAGGAGGAGCCAGTATTCAACCTCTCCTCACTTACAGACAGCCCCCTGACCCTAAGCAAATACTCACCAGCAACTACAGACCATAGAACAGGAACAGTAAGGCAGGCACCTATCCCTGCTGCCACAGACACTGTTGCCTATTCTAACCTCATATCTATTCCAGTGACACCATCATAGGACCTAACCAAACCACTCCACTCGTTCACTGGCTCATCCACCAATGTGATATGTGCCAACAATGCTCCTCAGTCTTATGCATTGGCCAGACTGGATTGTCTCTGCTCAAAAGAATAAATGAACATAAATCAGATATCAAGAATGGTAGCATTCAGAAACTAATGAGGGAGCACTTCAACCTCCCTGCACATTCTGTGAAAGACATGACATTTACAGTGCTTCAGCAGAAACACTTTAAAACAAGACTACAATGGGAACCAACAGACTTGTAATTTATATGCAAATTTGACACCATTACATTAGGTTTGAATAGAAATTTGATCTAGCTCACTCATGACCAAAGGTGATTTTTCCCTGCTTTTAACATTTTCACCATCTTATCTGTTGTTCCACACTGTTTCAGTCAAGTCAACTTGTTTGGTTTGCTGAAAAAGACTGAACTGACCTTGTAACTTACCCTTCTCTCTATTTATTCGCTTGACATGCTACAGCTTCTATTTCATGCATCTGATGAGGTGGGATTACAGCCAGGAAAGCTCATGCGACAAATAAATTTGTTACTCTTTAACAGTGCCACAGGACTTCTTGTTTGTTTTGCTGAACTAGACTAATGTGGTTACCCCCTGAAACTGTTCAACCATTGTTACTTGTAACTGGAATTCCCAAACAGTTCTCTTTAAACACAGCACAGGACTGGCTTCGATTAAAAATAAAACAAGCTGACCAAGGATTATAAGTGAATTCAGGTATAAGAAAAAAAATTAAAAACAAGTAAAAGTTCAGGTTCAAGGCTTTGTTTGGGGTTTAAAGGCTTTTGAGTTAAAGGCTTTTGGTCTGAGGCGTTGCTGTTGAGTTCAAGACTTCAAGAAATAGTCACCATCTTGCTGAGTCAGGATCTCTCCCTAAGGCCCAAAGGTATTAGAGGGGCTTTCATTATCTTAACTGAAAGAAAGAGAACTTGGGGTTTTCTGCACCTTTCTTTTATAGTCCAGTGAACCTCTGAAGTGGTTTTCACTGAAGGCTATTCTTCAAGGCAAAGTTTATCTCAACAGAGAAGGAAAGCAACATGGAGTATGGTAATACAGGAAGCTCTGTGCTATTTCTTCCCTCACTTGTATTTGCTACAAAGCAAATTGTTCTGTTTCCTGCCATCTCTTTCCTCTGCTGTTTTTGAAAACTTGGTTGCTACTTATATGTAAATTGTGATAAATGCGTATTTACCAATTTAACATTCCACCCAGGCAGGGATGTATGGTTTTGAACATATGCTAAAAATATCATGCAAGTGGAATTCATAATTTTACATATAATGTTGCCACATGTGTTTCACCACAATATTATTGACCAATGAGTTGTTAAGTTTCAAATAATGTCTCAAAAGGCAAATTTTGTATGATAATCATTACAATATGCACCTGGGGTTTGACTCATGGGTGCTTTTGATCACACTACTGCAATAGAAATAATAATAATAATGCCCTTAGAATTAATTCCAAGGAACCTAGTTCCATCTCTGTATACATGGACTGGCACAGAACCCTCTTGAAAGGGCATTTGTGTGGCTAAATGCTGAGACATTGCGTGTAGGGCTGTGCACTCGTATGGAAATTCTGAAACTGAGAGCTTTCTTGATAGCCTTTCACTTGCTTGTTTTATTGTTCATCTTCACATCTATAGGCATTTAACCAGCTAAGCAGAAATAAAAGGTGGCTTAGAACAGGCCAAGATAGAGCCTAGTAAGACCCCTGTTTAGCAAATTATTTAAATATTTGTTCACCTCTATGCCTGTCAATTAAGGCCTACACTTTACATGTTGCTGAATCACAGCCATTGCATTCATTCACATTTTGGTTCCTATGCAAGGACAGCTAAAGAATCCTAGGTCTGGAGGCTGTATGCAATCACTATTTTAGACTTCCTGGGTCCCTTTTTCCTTTTAGGTGAGAGCTTTTATTCCTCATTAGATTCTGAGTCTAATTTTCTTGTAAATTGCTGTGAATCATTTTTTCAAGTGTTCAGCACACACAAATTAGGGTAGAGTTTCAAAAAAAGCTCAGCCCAGAGTCCTACCAACAATCATGATGCTCCACTTTTACTTAATGCTTCAGCTCCTGGAGATATGCAATTACAGGCAAAGCACAGCTGTTTTTTTAAGCATGTTTCTGTCCTTCATGGCTGCAGAGTAAACCTTGAAAACGTAACCGATGTGCATGCTACAGGGTCAGTAACCAAAAGACAGAGCACAATGTTTATTATTTTCTGATCACCTGGGCTTTTTTTGAGACCTGACTCATTGTTTGCGATGTATGCAACTGGCAAGGTTGCAATAGTGCCCTTAGCAGGAGGAATTTTCAGAAAAACCACTGACTTGTGCTCCTAAATCACTTAGGCATGCTATGAACATTCTATCTATGTGCTTAAATGGAAACTAAACTTTCTGGCAAAATCTCATGTTAGTATTTACAATAGCAATACATAACTATAACTGTCTATATCCTTATGTATGTACAGACAAGGTAAAATTTTCAGAAGTATCTAGGTCTCATTTTTAAAAAGAGACTTAGATTCTATTCTGGCTCTGTAGTTCAGCCTCTCACAGAATTTCAGAAAGTTCAGATTTGCAGTACAAAGCCCTCAGGCTAATGCTTCCCACAGGAGAGTAGAAATCAAAAGCTCTGGGTTATAATCTCAGCCCCGCTGCTGGCTTGCCCTGACTTTGAACAGGTCATTTAACTTCGAAATTGAGGCACCTCTGTGCCTCCTGGGTCACTGTGAGGATTCAGAAGTTAATGCTCAGAGAGTCCAATGAAGGAGCTAGTGATACAGTATGTGCTCCGAGAAGCAGAAGAGAGACTCTGGTCTGATCTTGGATGTACAGGTCCAGGAACCTCTTGGTTAGTTTCACACTTTCCTTGGCCCCTGCCCAGCTATGTGCTGATGACTGCCTCACAGAGCTTGTGGGAAATTATAAGGTTTTGCTGCACTGCCTAAAGTGTGTGTGTGGGGGGGTGTCACCCTTGTTCTCTGTTGTATCAAAACAGAACTGCTGAGTAGGGTGGGTGTCCTAGGAAGTATAGAGCTAGCAGACAGACACTATTGTCCTAGGCTATGTCCACACACACATAGCAAAATCGATTCCAGTTGAATCGATTTAAGCTGAATCAACATAAAAGTCATTATATCAATTCAACAGGTCCAGACAAAAACAAAAAAAAAAACCAAACAAAAAAAAAAACAAACAAACAAACAAACAAAAAAAACCAAATCGAACTAGCATGTCCAGACACAGGACTTGCTAGTTCAATTTGGGAGAGGGACACCCTCAGAGGTGTGGCAACATGCCCCCCCCCCCCCCCCCGGGCCGGGTTGCGCCCAAACCCCTGCCTGGCTCTCCCAAGGATAGCCAGTGGCAGGGGAAAAAAACCCCCAGGGCAGGGATCGCAGGGGGCCATGCATCTCCCGCTGCTTCCAGGGCAGCAGGGGAGGGATGGTGGGGTGCCCAGCATCCCCCATCCTTGGCCATGCAGCAGGGGCAAGGATCCTAGCACACCTGGCCGGGGGATAAGGGGCACCTGGAAATCCCTCCCTCGCTGCCCTGCCAGAGGCGGCAGATAAGGGGCACCTGGTGATCCCTGACCCTGCCCTCCCCTCGCCCCCATCCCTGGCGAGGGTGCTGAGGGCGCTGGCCTTCCTTCCAGGATGCCATGCACCCTGGGAGGAATGTCAAATCCATTTAATCGAAACAATGTTTTTTGAAATGTGTCCAAACGGCATTGTTTGGAAAGAACCATTTTGATTCAATGGCTTTTTCAATTACCTAGTAGGTTTTAACATTTCAATTCAAGTTTTATTGTCGATATGACAGAGCTCGTCATATCGAAACAGCAAAGCATCATGTGGACCTAATTTTTTTTAAAGTGAAGCAACCAGCATTGTTTCGCTTTAAAGCCTACGTGTGGACATACCCCTGGAGCTCAGATGTGAGATTGGGAAAGAGAAGGAAGGCTTGGGTTGCTGTGAGGTGTGGTGTAACAATGCTGATGAAGTTCACAGATAGCTACAGAGTTGTCACAACATCTCAGACTTTGCACCAGCTGCTGGGTATTGTTGCATTTCCATCTGACCAGGTTAACAAAGCTGTAGGGGAATCCTGAATGCAGTGTCCAGGAACTTTTAAAACATCCCCATTGCTTTTACCAGGACTCAGAGGACAGCATCCATTGCCTGGGCATGTTCCTGCATTTGGAGCATGCCTGTGTCCTGCCTCTCTGAACAGCTGGCACGTGTGTCACAGCCGATTAGCTCTGGAAGGAGGTGACAGGGAAGGGACGACACTTTGCTTATTGAGCCCTGCTGTCATGGGGCAGATGTGGAGTCCAACACATGTTCCCCTGCACCGCAACGGTGCTAATTAATCACCTCAGCCACAAAGTCATGACAGCCTTTTGCCCAATGTGATACACGCATGAGGGCAGAGTAGCAGACGGCAAAGGAGAGATTTGGACAGGAAAACAGGACTGAGTTGGGTCTATCTATCTCAGCTTTGTCCTTCAGTCTGTCTGTCTCAACTGTGATCTATCTGTTTGCCTTCATTGACTTTTTGTTTAGCTGCTTTCTCTGAGTTGAGTTGGGTTTTCTATCTCTTTGCTCAAGCTATTAGTCATGTTGCTGTCCATTTTGGAAAGTTTCTCCTATCACTGATTCTTAGGAGTGTGGAAAAACAATGTTTCCTTTCCACAGGGAGTGATGGGGAGTGATTAAGCAATTGTAGATGATGTAATAGCTAATCATTGATTTTAAACCATGATTTTCAGTCTTGAGTAACTTGGCCAGAAGTTATTCGTCTCTTAGGCTATGTTCACACACAGGGGGTTATTTCGATACAAGTTGTTTTGATATAAGTTGTTATCGAAGTAACGCCTTATTTTGAAATAAGTTAATTCGAATTAACAGTTTGTTAATTCAAATTAAGGAAAAAAGCAGGAATCGAAATAGCAGGTTCAGACAACAGTTATTTCGAAACGAGTCACTGTTGTTTTGAAACAACATGTTCAGACGGCATTGTTTCGTCCCCACATGGGGTTTAAGTTGTTTTGAAACAATGCCATTGTTTTGAAACAACGGAACCCGTTGTTTCAAAACAACGGTGAGTCGTGTGAACATGGCCTTTCTTATTTCAAAACAACCTCTGTTGTTTCAAAATAAGACTGCTGTGTGAACACACCCTTACATAAGTGGCTGGGTGAGGTGGTGGGGCCCGCAATGTGCAGGAGATCACACTAGATCACTGGTTCCCAACGTTTTTTCTACTGTGGTACACCTTGAAGCCTTAAATTATGCCACTGCGCACCTCCATGATGAAATCATGAATATTCAAATTAACATATGAATATTCATGAACCATGGCACCCTGTTTTGGGGCCATCACCCAGGGCTCCAGCTCAGGGAACCCTCCAGCTGGCTGCTTGAGGCCGCAGCCCACGACTCCGACTCCGGCTCCAGCTCAGGGACAGTCCTTCTTCCCCCTACCACCACAGCCAGGGCCATATGGGGCTGCTGCCTGCGGCTTCAGGGGACCCACCAGCCAGGCTCGCATGGTGCTACTGGCTCTGCGGAACCAACCTGCTGGGGCCATATGGGGCCTCCACCGCGGCTCCAGCTTCAGAGAATGCCCCTGGCCAGGGCCACATGGGGCCTCTGCTGCAGCTCTAGAGAACTCCTCCCCCCAGCCAGGACCACATCGGGCCTCAGCCACGGCTCTGGCTCCAGCACCGCCCCCCCCCCCCCCGGCTGGGGCCACATAGGGCCTCCGCCGCAGGTCTGGCTCTGTGCCATGGCACACTGGTTGGGAACCACTGCACTAGACACTCATGATGGTCCCTTCTGATTTAAAACCTGAATCTATTGTGCTTCATTCTCAGCTGTGTAACTTCTTTATATGTGAGCTGGCTTTCTGAAACTCTATCCACACTATGGTGTGACAATCAAAACACAGTTTCTGTGTTATAGAAAATGTTGACATTTTTGTTTTGTTCTGAAAAGAAATATCAAAATTTCCTGAAAAGAAATTTAGAAATGACTTTCCTAAAATGAAATTTTCAAAACAAATTTCACCCATATTCCAAAATGTTCTCAAACTTTAAAAAAAATTAAACATTTGTTTTCATAGACAATATAAACATTAATATAAGTTTGTGAAGAAAAAAAAATTTTTTTTTTTGACAGAAGGGAAAACTCTCACTGAAAAAACAATAAATGCAGGTGAGTAGCTTGGGCACAGATTAGGGGCTTGTCTTTACTGATGGCAGCTAATTCACCACCATCAGACTGATCTTCTTGCTCAGCTGGTTAGGTCTGTGAAGACCCACTCAGTCGATTGAGAAGTTGATCACTAATGCGCCCCCCCAGGGGCAATTGGAGTAGTGCTGAGTTGAAGGGAGGGTCCTCCCTTTGAGTCAGCACAGTTGATATGCTGGGTGTAGGGAAGTCAGAAGGAAATATACAAATTATTTTAAGTAACTTGCATATCCCCTTCAACTACTGCTGAAAACAGTAGGCAGTGTAGACCTGCCCTAGGATTTAGGAGTCACTGTTTCTAATTCATGTCTCTTACCTGGCATATGGAAGCTTGCATCACCTCTGTCACCTCTCTAACTCTTCTTTATGTTTAGAGTATAAGCTCTTTGGGGCAGAGACTGTCTCTCACTATGTGTATGTACAGCAGCAAGTACATTGGGGCTATTAACAATAGGAAAAACAAATATTCTATGGCTATGACAAATCTGATGTTGCAAAACATATCCAATTTTCAGTTCCCGTTACTCAAAAACATCATAATTGATTTTTCTTGTGGACAAGAAGATGTTTTTTCACACATAGGCTATGTCTGCACTTAAATTGTTAATTGATTTAATTTAAACCAATCTAATTGAATCAAAATAACAATTATTAAATAGATTTAAGTTAAATAGATTTAACATGTCCCTACTAGAAACCCAGATTGAACTAGTATGTCCATGGACAGGACTTGCTAGTTCAATGTAGGAGAGGGCAACCATGGGTGGTGTGGCAAGATGGCCCCCAAGAAGGGCCATGTCCCCACCCAATATATAGAAAGAGGAAGGCACACCGGGAGGGAGAAGGGCAAAAAGTGTTAATAAGTTAAATTAAAATAACGTGGGTACACTGCGTTATTTTGAAATAATAATTTCTATTTAACCATCATTTCGATATAAGGTAAGGTTTTATTATATCAAAATGACTGTTCCTTCTTTTGAAATGAGGGAGCTCCTCATTTCGAAATAAGGAAAGCTAGTGTAGGCATGCACTTACATAACTAAAAGTAGCTCCTTGGAAGTTGGAATTTCTGCTGCCCCAGGAAATCCTGGGTTTTTTTGGTTTGTTCCCCCCTTATTTGGTTTTTGTCCTGAAATGGATGGAAAAAATTGAAATATCAAAAACATTTTATAGGATTAAAGATCCTGAAAAACTTCAGAAATTTTAAGTGAAGCATTTCATTCCAAAATATTTCATTTTTAGGAATGTTGATTGGGAATGAAACACTGCATTATGACACTGCATTGGGAGTCACAGTAATACCAGTAGGCTTGATCAGATAGAGGAAAGGGATTACTTGTTGTTTTGGGCTAAAGTCTGTGCTTTATGCCAGTTTTGCAGCTTCTCGCTGCACTGGAGGCCAAGATAGTGTTTGGCATGAGTTAGAGTAGCCACAGGGACATCTCTGACTAAGCAACCTTACTCACAAAAGAGATGGTGAGGCTACACTAACAGTGTTTTCAAAATGCTCATCCTCTGTTTTCACTTACCTATGAGATTTTTTCCCACTCCTCTGCTAGCTGAGACCTATAGAAAACGTTGCGTTTTCCTCAGTCAGCAGAGATTCCTAGGTCTAAATGCAGAAGCCTCCATCTTGTGGCCAAACTGCTAAACAGCAGCTCCATTCAGATGGAGAGGAGTGCCAAAGGGAGTCAGCTACCTTTGTGCTGTCACCCACACCTGAACCTGCCTGTCTGTAGGGACTCATTCATCCCTGTTCTCTTGGGCTCACACTTTCCCCTCTAGAGGACAATTTCACCACTATTCTCTTGAGCTCATACACTGTTTCCTCCAAGATGCATTTTCCATCCCATGTGCCTGCATTGTTCAGGGTGGGAGGAACACTGAGCTAGATCCTGTGACCTGTTTCAAAGTGAGGTCCCTTCGTATCCTCCATACGAATCATACAGCATCTCTACTTTTCTGGTGTTGGGGTGGTGAAGGAACGTATTTGGGGAGGTTGAGGATCATCAAAGACAAAGCAGCTCTGCGTGAATGAGTGATTATTAATAGAGCTGGGTGGGAAACAATTCTCCCATTCAGTAAGTTTTCAAGAATTCAGAATCCTTTCTGGTCCCAAAATGGGTGGAAAAGTCAATATCTCAAATCTTTGCAAACAGGTAATATAAAATGTATTTCAGATTAGGTCAGCCCAAGCATTTCATTTTGAATGTTAACTTTAAAATATGAATCATTGAAACTGCAACTTTGAAATGAAAACTCACTTTGAATCACGAGATGAGCCTTTTGCAGTATTCTCCCCAGGACTTAAAATTGGGGAGGGCTTAGGGGGAGTTTGAGGGGTGCTCACCAATTTGGTATAACACTGTTACCAGCTGACAACTGGGGGGGTGTTGGGAAATGCAAGGGGGTGTAAGGAGTATGATAGGGAAATCCCTGGTCTTTTGTGTTCAGAAACTGTCAATGGATGTTTTTAGACCATTTCAAACCTCTCTCCCCCCACACACCTCAACGTTTTTCAGATCAGGACACTTGTTAAAACTAATCCTTTCTCATGAACAGCTTCTGTTTTGATGTGTCCACATTTTCTAGCAGAGGGAAATAAATGTTTTCTCAGAAAATTCCCAACTAGTTGTTGTCCATTTATTAACAGAGCTGAATGAACTACGGAAACAACTGATGCCAAAGAGCACTTTGCAGTGAACTAGCTTCGAATGTATTTGCAGCCCTTTGGGGTGTCATAAGCATTTATGTACTTGGGTTTTACTAGCATAGATGCTTGCAGAAAGTGGGTTTTTTTTTTGTTAGCTCATTTAGGTAGAAAGAAGTGTAAACTAGAGAAGAGCACTAGCTCTTGGACATGGCAAGGGCTGTCCAGATGAGAACCACAGCTACTGACAAACAAGGGGAGTTATGTCCAAGGGCACCAACTTTCAAACATGACATGGCAGTATCTGCCCAAGAAGTCAGATCTTAGCTGTAGGACAGAATGCCCAAATGTATGTCTGCTAAGGGGCATCAAAGCAAGTATATTGACTATTTTGCTGGCTTCCAGATGCAGGAAGAATGTTCTGGAGCCAACTTGAGGATCCAAGAGCTGCTGACTGAGGATGTCCCTCTTAGGCATAGCAAGTGTGGGCTGAAGCTGCATGCTGTAGGTGTTAGGAAAGACTATTCCATTCTGTAAGTTCACCCATCTTTGAAGCATCTGATGAAGGGAGATTTTCTCCCACAAAAGCTCATACAAAAATAAATCTGTTAAAGTGCCACACAACTCCTTGTATTTTTGATGTGCTTCCCTCCATACTAGCAATGCAGCCCTGTTAATTCTAGGAGTTCCCCTTCCCTGGAGGGAACCCCTGTGCACCCCTGAGGCTGCTGCAGTGTTGAGCTCTCATTACTCTTGATTTATTTACCATTTGCTGTGCTCCTGCACTCTGTAATCTATCTCAGAAGGTTACAAAGTCTTTTCAAAGATATTTCCAGGGCTGGCTTCCAGCAATGAAGAGACAGTCATGTGAAATTAGGGAGCATTCACATCTCTCTGCCTGCTGACATCTCTCCTTGGGCCTCACTGCTTCAAAGGCACCAGATCCCTGCATGGCCAATGACAGGAGACAGGTCAATTTGAGCAGCGACCAAAGCAACCATTCCCCATGCATGAGACTTCCACTCACCTTCAATTCCATCAGCCTGTTTGTGAGCAGCAGGGCACTGGACCAGCTTCTGCAAAATCCAGCCATTGTCTAAGTCTGGATCTTGCTTGCTTTTTATTTATATTCCTTTTGATTTCTTAAGTGAATTTTAAGGTGGAAGGAGCAGTCACCAGATCAGCGGCCCTAGAGAGTAGCATCTTTTAGTCTTTAAGTACCACACGACTCCTTGTTTGTTTGTTTTTCTTTTTCCCCCTGGACTAGACTAATATACTGCCCCTTTGGAAATCTTTTGACATCCCAGTCAGACACAGCACTGAGCTTCCCCAGATTTGCCTCCTAGTGGGACTGTCCCTGCTTTACGTGACTGATGTTATAAAAGGGTGTGTGCAATGTTTTAGCAGCTGTGCTGGTCCCAGAATGAGAGAGAGACGAGGTGGATGAGGGAATCACTTTTATTGTGTAAGGCAGGCTTAGGAGCTGTGCCTAACAGCTTCTGAAGAGGGGCATCTAATCTGCATGGGTTTTGGGTTTGCATAAGCACAAAGAATAGATAAGCATATTCAAACTATGGGTGCAGGGCAATATGGGTAATTGAGTTTATTTGATTACAAATCTGTCAATATCTGTAATTCTACTGAAAGGAAATATGAAATACTGTGTTTTGATAGCATGCTACCCTCTGTTCCAAATCTGTCTGGGTTAGCTAAAGGGTAAAAGCTAACCTTAGTTGAAAAGAGACTTGTAAGAGGGGTTTCTGCATCTTTCAGCCTAGCAAAGTTTAAGAGAGTGCTGGGGGTTTGCACAGCTTTTTTTGGAGCAGTGCTTGAGGTATTCTGCTTCCCTTTATGGCCCCAGTGTCAAATGATAGATTTGGCTAGGCTATTTCTAAGACCTCTTTGTTAGTCTAATAAAAATAGCTGTTTACAGCTAGTTCAGGTTTAAAAGCTGAAATCACTAGAGAGAGGAAAACTCCCTCTGAGCTGAAGTTGTTGTAGAGGAGCAGCAAGCAGATAGAGCTAGCAGATGGTGAGAGTGACCTGAAGCATGGGTGGAGCTAGCAGACAGTGAGAGCAGTGGGTTGGGTGGTGTGAGTGACCAGTAGGCAGAGCTGGTGGACAGTGTGCAGAGCCAAGGGACAGTGCTAAGGGATGGAGCAAGTGACCAGTGGTTGCCACCAGTGGACAGTTGGTGTGAAAGACATTCCCTGCATACCTTAGGGTGGGTCGGGAGCCTAGTTAGCACTGATTCACTAGATCAGGTTTGATTTTGCTAATTGGTTTACGTTTGCTGTTATGATATGTGGGATCATGTTGGAAGGTTTTGCATTAAATCTTGTATGTTCTGTTATGCGGTGTGGGTTGCTGAGAACTTTGCTCTGTACTGATTTTCTAGATTAGTGCTGATTTCTGTCATTTGGCCTTCTGCATTCTGTTTTACTACTATTGAAAGTTCTGTATACTGCACTCATCTTGTGCTTGCAAGTGGGGAAGTCTTACCCCTTTGGGTTGCCCAGGGAATGGTGCATGTTTTCCCAGAAATCTGGGTGGGAGCTCAAGCCAGCTGGTGGTGTTACATTATTTAGAATCCCCTAGATATAGAACCTGGTCCTTATCCTGCCATCTCACCCTGGCAGAAGGGTTACAATTGCATCAAGCTTTGTTGGTGAGAGAGACAAGATTTCAGGCTGAAACAGAGTTCTTCGGGTCTGAGACATGTACTCACTGTCCCAGCTAAATGCAAGGCAGAACAGACCATTCAGCATAACTAATACATTAGCTCTTATTTCTGGGAACCATTAATAGTGTAGTGGCTAGTTAACAACTCTCCAGTCCTGGAGAATGGGGAATATAAAAGTGCCACAAAGAGGCAGTGTAGTGCACTGGACTAGCAACTGGGGGTCCTGGATTCTGGTCTCAGCTCTGATGCTGGGTAAATCTGCAATGGTTAAAGTATAATTTAACGGGCCTCAGAACCCTCCTAATCTCTACCCCCCCCGCCCCGCCACCTCCCCAAATCCTGCCCTTTTGACCCACCTTACCTGGTTGGAGCTGCTCCATGGCCAGGCTGCTCCCATCCTGAGTACACATCTGAGCATGCTCAGGGTGGGAGATTTGAAAACTCCCCCAGCCTGGCTACAGCTCCCAGGCTAGGGAAGGGTAGAGCATGCTTTCCACCTAATTTTTCTATTTTTTGGGGTCCCATAATTCTGGTCTCTCAAATTTGTGGGACTTCCAGGGCATTCCAGCTTACTTTAAGCCCTGTAAATCCCTTTGTGCCTCAGTTTCTCCTTTTGTAAATAGGGCTAAAGATACAGCTCTCGGATGTGCATGAAGGCCTCTGGGTGAAAAGTGATCAGTAAAAGTTAAACTGAGTATTGATAATTATTTCCTGACCCCAGACATGCATCCTGAATCTGCACTATGCTCCTGGCACATGACAGCAGTCAGGTCCATTGACTGCAGTGATTACTGATATGGTCTTGCCTAGGAATGAGAGGGGAATTCAGCCCCAATTCACCCCTTGGCTGAGAGGGGAATTCACCCCAATTCACCCCTGGGACTGCTGTGGCAGTCCCCAGTTAGTGACAGTGGTGGTAGCTTTGGTCCTGGAGACCATCTGTGAACCAGGAACCTGGCTGAGACCCAGCAAAGCTTTTCCTTCCAAACTGCCCAACAGCCAACAGATGCTGGCCTCCAGTGACCCCTCCCAGATGGCCTGGAGGTGAAGAGTAACCCAAATGTGAAGACTCCATAGCTATTCCTTGCTCCAGAGCTGCCACCTTTATCCTTCACAGCGTCTTAGCTCTGTCTGGTTCATTCTTCTCAGTGGCAGTTATGTCCCTTTCCCTTAGGCTTGCAAACCAGAATCAAACAACCCTTGGAGATTTCACATCATTTGGCTGTGTGGAAACTGTCTTTGGTTTCATTCTGGACAGCCTAGCTCACCTCCATGGTGCTTTTGGGTCAAAAGGAACCTGACCCCTGCCCACAAGCAGACTTCCCTCACAACCATTGTTTCACCAGACCTTGTGCTGAAAACCTCCATGAGCTTGGGCTGGCTTACACTTGGTAGCTTTTGTGAAAGTGTGAGGAACCTGGTCTGAGTCTGGTGAAACATCACAGAGGGTGAGTTAGGCCTGGGGTAGGCTTTCATGGTGCGTGGTTTGCACAGCTCTTGTTTAATAAAGAGTTAATCGATGGTAAATAAGGGCCCCCGCAGCTCCCAGAGCAAGCAAAGTGCCTTTTTAACGCAACACCTCTCAATTATCGAGATGCCTGAGGAGCACTCCCTGTCTTCCTACCTGCTCCCCTGGCACTAAAGTGTTTGGGGCTGCAAAGTCACCTCACTCTGGCAGCAGTTTTTGAGTGACATGCCAAATGCACCTGGCCAAGGGCAGGTTTTGGATGGAGCATGTTTCCCTGGACAGTGGCATATTTTGGATGGAAAGCCCTCCTCAGATGGAAGGCTTTGCCACTGGGCTCCTTCACAGTGGAACACCTCATTCTTCCCTCAGTCATAGTGATCCTCTTCAGGCTGGAGGCCATGTCTCTTAGCACCCTAAATCCTTGGGTATGGGTGTCCTCAGGCACTCCTTAGCAGAGTGGGCATCTTTGGGGACTTGACAATAAGCTTCTTTAAGGAGTATTTCTGAGTTTCAAAGTAAAAGTCTTTCCCAGATACTTAGCCACTGTGCTGTTAGGAAAGTCACGTGGGCACTGGCTGAGGACTCAAGGGACCCTAGTCTAATCCTGCCTCTGCTGCAGGCTCCATGTTTGCCCTTGGGCAAGTCTCTCTGGGCCTGTGTTTCCCATCTACAAAAACGGGGCTAACAGCATTTCCCTGCCTCCCAGACATGTCTTGAGATTGATTGCGAGGTGTCCACATACTACAGTAACAGGGGTCATAAGTGCCTTAGACAGACCTGGCTCACGGCTATTTCATCTTAGCATGAGGCTGAGGACAACCAGCAGTTTGCAGGCCACAGAACTAAACAGCCTGTGTCAGCCTGGACTGCCTCATCACAGCTATTACCCTTATCTGCTTACCACTGGCCTTGTTATTCAATCTTCCATTTGCCAGCCTATGAGACATCAGTGATCACTTTGTATCTTGCTCCTCTTACTGGCAGAGTCTCTTTAAGAAGTGTTTCCAGGAAGCTTATGTTTAATGACTCTGCTGATGCTAGATCTTGTGTCATAAAGAGGCAACTCACAAAGGCTTGGCCTTGAGAAAAATAGCCAGGAGACTGCCAGCTACTATCAAACTGCTCACAAAGAGGTGGAAGGGACAGGAAATGAAGATGTTGGCTGGATAACCTCAAGGAAGAGACAGGGAGAAATCAAGGCAGCTGACAAAATTATTACCAATGTAGCAAGCTGACAGCAAGGTACTTTATATGCTGTACAAAGCCCTCCTGAGTCGGTAGGCTTCTTTGCACTCAAGCAGGCTCTCATTCAACAAGCCAGTGTGAGAAAAATGTGCTTTTTGGCATCTACCTCTGGAAAGGACAAGGTGGGCTGGGTGATTCACCCTATGATAACAAGCTACAAGTGCTTGTGTTCTAATCCTCTCTTTGCCACTGACTGAGCTTAAGTTAGTCAGTTAATTACTCTGTGCCTCACTTTCCCCAATCTTCTTCATCAAAGATTAATTTTTTAATGGTTAGAAAGCACCTAGAAAATTAAGGTGAGCAAAATGCAGAATTTCCATCCCCTGGGAGATTCTAACCCTGTGTCATTTGTTTGTTCCCAAATCAGGACAAAAAGATGAAATTTCAAAATTTTGTCAGAAAGGAAATTCTGAAAAATTTCAGTTCAGACACAGTTAAATATCAGGGTTTGACATTTTTGATCGAAATCAAATATTCTGACATTGCCCCAAATAAAAATGTTTCATTCTCGTTTACTGAACTAATGTGACATGCTTCATCTTCCAACAAACTGGCTTGTGCGTATGTGCGTAACTTTGCTTTCTACTCCCTGGTATCTGAGTACTTAGCCTTGTGTCCTTGGCCCTATACTGCTAACAACTAAAGGAATTCCTCTTTACTCAGACACTAGGGCTATGTCTGCATCTAAAACTTTAGTTCAGACTTTCTTAATCTGAACTAAGCAGTTCAAAGTTAGTTCAAACTAAGGGTTGTTTTTTTAGTTCAAACTAGCCACGCTTTTTTGTTCAAACTAAAAAGTTAGTTTGAACTAAAAAAAGCATGACCATTTCGAACAAACTTCGAACTAACTTTTTAGTTTGAACTAACAAAGCGTGGCTAGTTCAAACTAAAAGATAGTTTGAACTAAAAACCACACTTAGTTTGAACTAACTGCTAGTTTTAACTTATTTAGTTTGAACTAGCATGACTACATTGTGCTAGTTCAAACTAAATTTTGCAATAAGTTCAAACAAAGCAGTTAGTTCGGACTAACCAGCCAAACTAACTAGCTCAAACTAAGCTTTGCTTAGTTCAAACTAAAAAATATTTTAGTTTGAATTAGGCAAAGCCTAGTGGAGACAGTGCTCAGTTTAGTTCAAATTAAGACTCCTTAATTTGAACTAATTTGCTAATGTAGACATAGCCTAGGACAGCAAACCTTTTCAGTCCACTTGCCAGGGGAATCTGGAACTTTTCAAGATTTAGCCTCACTGACTTTTTATTCTAGTATCTGTATCCTATAGCACTTTGGTATCACCATGTGTCCCCTCTTTGCCCAATCCATGGAGATATTGGCCTGTTACAAGTCTCGGCTACTTATGCAGCAGGGCTCCCATTTAAATGATGACTGTCCTCTCAGCTGACACCAAGAACCTCCAAAGTTAGAAGTCTGGGGGTCTATGGCCTGAGATAAAGAATGAGGCTCTGTAACTAAGCATATCACAGACCCATATCCTCTGTGGACTGGACACTGACCAGTGAATTTACTGAGTTACACACATGACCCACATCTATGTCAATTTCCATGGTACCCGTCCTTTTCACTGTCCATCACATTACTTCTTTCCATGATCCATCTAGTCACTGACCCCTCTCCTATGGTGACGGTGCTTTGTTTTTAGCTGTCCTTTCAGGAGAGTCCATCTCCAATGCTGTCTTATTCCATTGAGTTTTCATATCTTGGAGCACTGCTAAAACACAATGCTCAGCCTCAAAGACTTGTGTTTTGAGGGGAAGACTAGAGGATCTAAGCTATATCCTCATGACCTTAGTAAAATTCTGAGAAGCCATGATACAGATGTAGCAACAGAATCACATAGAATATACTGCGTAATAGTAGGTAATTATCAAGTCACACTAGCATCCTATGTCTGAGAGTGGCCCTTACTACATACTTTGAAGGAAGGTGCAAAATTCTCTAACAAATAATTAGGCACATGACTTGCAGTGGGGGGTGGGGGAGGGTGATACCTTGTGTATATTTTTATCCTAGCTAAGTCAACATGGGTGATATTTCACAGCTGAACTTTTTGCCTCAGTAGTATCATGCAGCAGCGAGTTCTGGTGGTAAGTTAATTTCACGTTATGGAAAATATATTTCCTATATTCAGTCTTCTAAGTATTTCACTTTTATTTCATTGGGCTCCCTTTTTTCTTTTGCCATGGGATGGGGTAGACAGGATTTCCTAGCAGACTTTCTCCGTGCCATTCATCACTAGAGCAGGAGCAGAAACAGCTGCTATAGTTCAGAGCAGTGGTTCTCACTCACTGCGTTGAGACAAATTACTGTGTCCTCACACAATGGTAAGTGTGTTGCAGAGAGCTGGGGAGATGGCTGGATTCTGCCTGGAGGAGGTGGGCTGGTGTGTCCTGTAGGGTCATCACATGCCACCAAGTGTGTTGTGACCCACAAAAGGTTGAGAACCACTGGTTCAGAAGAGTACACAGACTTTCCCTTGTGGCCCTGTTTTGAATTGCTCAGAACTTTCTGAAAATTTTCACGTAGTGCATTGGCACATTTTTAGGCTTTGGATCTGCTAGAAGGTATATGTCTCTCTTGTATTTTATAGCTGAAACAAAAAGCAGCTATTTTTGATCAAAGCCAAACATTTCCCTAAATTAAAAAAAAATTTGGCAACCAATTTTTTAACAGAACTGTAGTGGAAAAGACTAGGCAAAGAAAGAAGATTTGACCAGTGTAGGAGATTGGGAAAATTGCACTTTCTGCATATCTAGTATTTGTGACCCACCCCAGTGCGTAGAATACTCTACCACAAAATGCCAAAGTCAAGGCAGGTTGCAAAAGGAGAGTAGATTCTCCCAGAACTGGTCGGTAACACTGCAGTTAGATTCTCTGACCACTCACAAACAGTAATCTTGATTTCCTATACTGATTATCAAGATGCTACAACTAGGAATCTACAGCCTTTGTTTTGCATTTCAGTCTTTGGCTCCCAATCAGCAACTGGGTCCAGTAGAGAAAGAAGTTGTTTAAACTCTATTCCCTTCACCAAATTGTTCTCCTGATCCCCAAAAGATCAGCCACAGTGCCTGACCAATTAAGTTTGGATCTTACCCAAAATACCACACTCCCAGCCACTCCTTTAGTAACAATTTAATAATAGGTTTATTATAATAGAAAAGACACAAGAATAGAGATGTCGAATGGTTTAAGCAATCAGATACATAGAACTGACTTCAAAGTTGATATGTTGCTATTTATCAGATTCGCAGCAAAACTGTGAAATTTTCAGGCTTTTACAGCTCCTCTGCAAGCCATCCAGTACCTGGATGGGTCACAGTCCTTTTTTTCCACCCACAGCTTTAGGAGTAAAATAGCTTATCTAGCGGTATGAGGAAAGCAGACATGAAGAGAAAATGTAGATGATTCAGTGCATTTTATAGTTTCAGCCATGTACTTCCTTTGTCCCCAGCACAGATTGCATTAGTTACAGACTCTCATTGGCACATGGCAGCAGGATTAAGGTTGCAAAGGCCACCTTAATTCTGGCATTCCCTAACGTCTGAGCATCTGACTTTGCATTCTTTATCGTGTTCTTTTAATGTACTAGTTTACGTGGAACTCCCTAGTTTTTCTTTAAAACCAAAATTGGGAAACACCCCCAGAAATTCCATCATGTGGACTCTTGGGTACATTTCACAAGGATCAAGCAGCAGCATTTAAACACAAATCCTTCAAAGTCAGAGCACCTCTGTTCTGTGTTTACTCTGTGAGCCAAAAGGCCAACTGGAAGCAGCATCAAATTTAGTTGCCTATTTAACATTGTGTAACCCCCACTCTGGTGGCAATGCAATTGCATGGGGTAAGAAGGCAGGGTTTTGCTTCTAGACTAGGGAACATACAGCCGGGAACACCTCCACGAGACTACAATTATTGGGTCACTCTTGGCTGCTGATTTGTGGGAGTTAACGTAATGTGGAGCAGTAGAGGGCGCATCGATCGTTCTCCCTTCTCATCCTCTGGGCTCAGTGTTCCCCTCTCACTGCCAGGTGAAATGAGGATGCAAGAGCTGGGTGAATCTGAAGTGGGTGTGCACCCCACCTGTCTGTGTGTTTTACACATGCCCAGTCTGCAAAAGACAGGCTGCCATAGCTTGAAGAGTCTTGCGCCCTTAGATCAGCCCAGCTTCTGAACGCGAACACCTTGTAGAAAGAAGCAAACAGGGCGAATTAATGAATTTGTGTCTGACTGTCTTTTGACACCCACCATCCCTGCAATCTGCAGGTACCAATGCTAACTGCCCCCACAGCAGGGTGGTGGTGAAGGGCTAAAATTTTCAAAAAACAACTCAGGAATGCAGTTGCCCAGTGTGAGACTCATGGAAGGGGTTGGATTTTTCAGAAGGTGCTAAGCCCCCATCCTCTGAAAATCAAGTCCTCTGCTGTCAAGATGGATGCTAATGGTGGTGGTGGAGGGGAGCATTCATAATCTTTTGGCCCATAAGTCCAACGGATAACCCAGGCTTTCTAAATGTTGTCCCGCTCTCACTTAAAGTTTACATTATCCATGATAATCCAACAGGTGCATAGACCAGTTCTGTGACTTTTGCTGCATTTATAAGGCTTACATTTTTTTTGCCATAATATTGATGTGTGAATACTTGAATGAAGCTTTGCTCCATGATGAGGCTATGTGTGAGGTGTGTATTTGACTGAGTATTTCCAGGTTGTCAGTTAGCATAAATGAATCCCGAATACAGCTAATTTGTTCACCCACCATACTCAGGGCATGTCTGATTTGGACAGTTCTTGGCTGGAGAGGTAGTTTTGCACAGATCAAGGAAAGAGCTCAACAATGATTGAAGATACACATGTCAGACATGCCATCTCATCTTGAATGATATGCATCATGCCACAGATTAACTAAAACCTGGTATCATGGACACTAGAGAATAAACTTTCCCATGTCCTTCATGAACTGCTGTACAAGTAGGGCTGCATTTTAAGAGTTGCATGCAGCATTGTCACTGCAGCACAGCATGGGTAGTGCAAGAGGATTTATTGCTATGGGAATCCTTGAACTCCCGTCCCTGAAGCAGGAGGGTGCTTTATATAAGTGGTCACAAAAGCCATTTCATGCACTGAGTGGAGCAGCCTCCATGAAGAGGCTTCACAGTTGACCTGTAGAAAGGAAAGGAAGATACCTCTCTAGCCAAAGATCTAATCACCCCTTATACTTAGTGTACATACTGGACTCTGGATTTGCCCTGCTTATCCTAGAACCACATTCTTCCAGGAGCTTGAGCTTGAAAAGCAAACAAAATAGACATCAAATCAGGAGAGGTGAAGTGGAGAAGCCAGTGTATGAATAGATGCAATCTCTGGCAGTCAAAGTTTCTTATTTTGGTTTCATCTGGAGACAGAGGAGAGCAGGTTGGAAATTTTTTCCCCCTCAAAATGTACCTGGATGAAAAATGTCTGTTTAGGGGGAAACTAACTTTTTTTTCTGGAAAATTTTTATTTGCAACTAAATTTTCCAGCTTTTTGTCCAAAAAAAGGAAGGAAAAGTTCAGACTGAGTTAGTAAAACTTTTCAGGTTCCAGAAGGACCATGTTAGTTGTTCAGTAAAACAAACAAGGAGTCTTGTGGCACTTAAAGACTAACAAATTTACTTATTGCATGAGCTTTTGTGGGAGAAAATCCAATTTTTTACTAACACTTTTCAGTTTTTGCAAATTGTTCAGTTTTACCATCAAGAAAACAAATAATAAATGTTCACAGGAAACTACCTACCACCATCACACCATTTCCCTCCCCAAAATTTCCAAAACATCCTGTGAAAAATAATGAACATTTTCTAACCAGCTCTAATTTGTGGGATCTATCTTCACTTTCTGCAGTTTGGGATCTTTGAGTCTTATTTTTTTTTACATATAAAAGTTAGAGATTTTCTTAAATTCTGCAGAGCATTTCCATTCTTTCTGGAGGTACTCTGGCCTTTTATTGAAACAGAACTTGAGGCTCAGGGAATGAAATTGGATTTGCAGAGAGGATCTTATTAATATCTATGAATATTATGTGTATTACTGTCATGGATCATTAAAATTAATATCAATCAGTCTTATTTTTAAAAGGAAAAAATAATCCAGTCCTAGCAGAATTTCTACAAAAGTAAGAAATTCATGGGAAGGAGTGATGGATATTTCTGATGATGGCTCTCAGTAAGGTCTAATCTAGGAGTCTCAAACTCAAATCACCATGAGGGCCAAATGAGGACTAGTACAGAGCCGCATGAGGACTAGTACATTAGCCTGAGGGCCACACCACTGAAACCTTTTCATAGAACAATATATTGCAAATATCAGTAACAGTAGTGTCATTGCAGGCCACAGGAAATAGCTTTTGGGGTTGCATGCAGCCCACGGGCCATGTGTTTGAGACCCCCTGGAATCCAACCACCCAGAGCTGTAACTACGGCAGGGACAACGGGGCAAAGCCCCGGGTGGCCCGGGGCGGCTCAATGGAGCTCCTCTATTAAAGGGACGGCTTTTGCGGCACTGGCTCCAAGCGCTGCTAATGGGAAGGGGTGCGTTCCAATCCAAATGAACCCTGGGCGTCAAAAATCGGTGTTATGGCTCCGCAACCACCCAACCCCCACTTCACCCCCATCAGCCCCATTTAATAGTATAACTTAGAGCTGATTAACTTTTTTTCTTTTGGTTTTTCAAAGTTCTGACAGTTTCAAAATATAAAAACAATGGGGAGAACTTCAGATGGAATTTCTGCAATGCGTTTTCCTGATTTTTCTACATGCTCTATAGAGTAGGCTGAAACTGTTGAATGCGAAATACAAAGTGCAGCTGAAGAAAGTCTTCAACACTTTTGGAAAGGTTCTCCTTTTTATTCCAACCAGCTCTGCTGAAAAAATTGCTAACATGCAGTGTTTCCAGATAGTCACTGCTTTGCAGAAGTATTCAAAAGTGCTTCTGCCTCTCTATAAATCACTATCCTTGATTATAAAGGCTACGTCTATTCTGTTCAGGCTCCTATATGACACCCATTGACTTGATATCTGTGCTATACCATGAACAGGAAAGCCAGTGCCTTATAATGCAGTTTTTAATTCTTCTGCTGGAGTGCTGGCAACTCTTGGAACTTTTGTTGAAGCCCAGCTTTTAGATTCATGTTACTAGGTGAGAATCTGACTTTTATTTTTATTTTTATATTTTTAAAAGAAAATCATTTCTACCTCTCATGGTTGCAGAGAAAAGCTTGAAACCATGGAAGTAGATTGCCAGATTAAGGCCACATGGGGCTATTAGATCATCCCAGTTTGACCTCCTGTATGACACAGGCCCAAGATTTTCACTGAACTACCACCGTACTGAGCTCAATCACTTCTGTTTGACTAAAGCATCTGTTGCATAAAGACCTGAGCTGAAAGCAGCAAGAGATGGAGAATACATCACTTCCCTGGGCATTTTTTCCCACTGGTGAGCCCTCGTATATGCTGTTGTGTGCCTGAGTAATAAGAGCAGCTTATTCCATACCATAAAACAATGAGCTACCACAGGGCTCTCTAGACATGCTAACCCTTATTAATATTTACATAAGTAATGTGCCTCCAACTAAACCGTGAAAATTTAGATGTGCAGATGATCTTGCCATGACAACCCAAGCCCCAAGCTCTCATGACACTGACAGAGCATTAATGGGGGACCTGTGAATTATGGAATAATAATGCCAAAAATGGAGACTCAACCAATGCCACGAAAAACAATATTAAGTGCAGTCCATCTTGATAAAAGGAATGTGAAAAACACAAAGAAACTTTCTGTGGTGAAAGTGTGCATCACATTCACACCCCACTAGAGCTTGACATGAAACTCTACTGCACCCTCACTGTCAATGACTGCCTTCAGACAGTAGCTGCAAAGACAGAAATTACAGCCAACAAAATTCAGAAACCAGCAGGTACAGCCTGAAGTGTATCATCATTCGTGTAATGTAAACAACTGTAACAACAGTGGTGTATTTGCGTGCTGAATATCGTGCAGTGGCGTGGAGCAGATGCACCCACATGTAGTGCTACACGGGTCACTGGAGCCCCTCATACGACTCCAGTACCATGTGTACCTGTTCTACCTAACACTGCTCCCTCACCGACATTGCAAACTGCTGCAACACTCCTCAAAGCTCAGCAAACCCAGGAAAACGGATGTCTTCATATTCTCCAAGTCCTTGACAATGCACCTCTTCTATCCACAATTCCTTAAGCCCTGCAAGTCTTTTTGGGTATGTCTACACTATAAAAGCAAAGTCGACTTTCTTAAGTTGACTTAATAAAGTCTACTTAAAGTCGACTTTAAGTAGACCTTATTAAGTCGACTTAGTAAGGCTACACTACATTAAGTCGACTTTATAAAGTCGACTTTAAATGGGTGCCCGGACTTAATTTGACTTTATAAAGTCGACATTAAATCGATTTAGTAACTCCACATTGCCTTAAGTCGACTTAATAAAGTTGACTTAACTGTAGAGTCAATTTTATAAGCAGAAGTAATAAAGTCAACTTTACCTGATGCTAAAGTCAACTTTATTGCCCTGCAATGTAGACAGAGCTTTGTTTAAGTTGACTTAAGGACCCTTAAGTCGACTTAAACACACAGTGTAGACGTAACCTTTGGGAATATTGGCTTAGTCTCATGTGATTAGCCTCTGATCAGATAGAGTCTTGGAAAACAAATTGAGCCAAACAAGACTACAACAAATAAGCATCTTGTGCTGGATCCCACACAAAAGACTCCTGGGTTCGACTCCCATGGACATCTTGGTTAGCTCCAAACCAAAATCAAACTAGTCATGGAAGATGCTGACATTTAATGCACAAATGGAAAATCAAGGACTCCCTGGTGTGCAAGTGTGGCTCCCCCCCAACAGCTGATCAAGCATCAGCATCTGCTGCCCAATTTATACATATAAAAAGAGCAGGGCCAGTCTGCCCATAGAGGCAACCTAGGCAGTTGTCTAGGGTGCCTAGCAATAGTGGGTGCCAAGGTCATTCCCCAAGGGCCACCCTTGTAGGGGAAGAGAGGTGATCGCCCCTGGCCCTGTGGTTCCCATTGTCATTGCTGTCTCCTGCCCCCCTCCCAACTGCCTCTGGTGCAGAGCCAAAGGCAGCAGGGAAGGGTGGAGGGGCAGGAGCACAAAACTGGCCTCTCCATAGGGCCAGCTTGCCCTACCCCCAGGCTGGGGAACAGCCAGCTCAGGGGCAGAACAGGCCAGCCCAGAGGCCTGGCTCTGCTCTCCTGCCCCTCCCCTGGGCTGGCTGTTCCACCCTGGAGGTGAGGAGAGCACAGCCCGGCCCCCAGACTGGCCTGCTCCACCCCAGCCTGGGAGGGGGGGTACCAAAATTACAGGCACCTAGGGCACCAGAAAACCTTGGGCTGACCCTGAAAAGGAGGCATCACTGCAACAAATTCTTCCATTCCTGGTGTAACTGTGTGGCTCAAGTGAAATAGCAGTCACTGCTGTGCCCCAGATGTATGAAAGAGATAACCCTCACTGTTAAAACTTTGTACCTTTAAGCATAAATCCAAAAAGCTCAAGCAACCTGTCTTACTTTCCTAATATATATACACTTTTTTTAAAGCCAGTCTTGATTTCTGGGGCCTGAGTCATGATTTTTGAGTGCATGAGTTTGGCAGTGGTACTGTTTCTGTATCTCAGCAGCTCATTGATATTCTCCTGGGGTGTAGCTGTTTCTCTCTTGGACTGGCAGTTTGGTTTCCTGACAGAGATGCCTGGCACCAGAGCTTCCTAACTTAAACCTGGATTTGGCAAGATATTTAAGCATCTGCTTTTCTTTAAGCATGGAGATATGTGCTTTGCCTTGGAGGGATGCATTTGAACATATCCTAAAATGAAATGTGTGCTCAAGGCTCTGATTTGGGCCCAATGCATTGAATTCAATGGGAGTGTTTCGACTGACTTCAGTGGGCTTTGGCTCAACCATTCAACATATGACTGTCACACCAAAATAGATCAGGGTCTAAAGAATTTTGCTGGAATGCCTTAGTTGGGAACAGGTTGAGGGTCACCAAAATATGGATCTCTTTTTAACTTTAAAAAGTAAGAACGGTCACAACTTTCCACCAACAATTAGTAATTTTCACCATCTAGCTGGACACAGTGTTTTTAACTACTACTGCGTAGTTTAGAGCAGGACAAAATTTTGGCGTCTGCCTTAAAACTCGGGGGCTGGGACCGCCTGATGCATAACGTACAATGCAACAGTTCTGCACACTGTCCACTAGAGGTAGCTAGAGTTGCACACATGTAGGTTTGGATACTTGGTAATTCTACATCCCCAATCTTAAATCAGCATCAATACACATGATTATCTTGCCATTAAAGGCATCCATCCAGACACAGAAGGTTATTCATTCACAGCTCTCTCTTATTTATTCTCTCTCAGTATGACTTTTATAGCTGTGTTTCCACATCACGATAGCTAAGACAGTGAGGGCTGTGTCAGCATCTTCCTGTTGTACATTAGTAGTTTTGGGGGGTTTATAAGGAGACTCAAAAAGTCACCCTATTGCTGAAATTCATCATGTGTGTTTTCAAGCCTTGGGGACAAATGTGTACTGAATCAGACAAGGGAAAAGAAAAATCAACTATGTTAGCCGTATGTTCCAGGAAGGAATAATAAATAACTTGACACAAAGTTAGTGATTTAAGGACCTTGTTTCCTCCACTTTTCCCCCCAAAAATGGTTTAATTTATAGAGATGACATTACGCCAGTTTAATCCATAAATACTGTTTATGCATGCATAAATGTAGAATGTCAAATCAAGCACAGCTATCAGCCCAGAAAGCTTCCAGCCTGAAAGCACAAATATGGTAGAAGCACATGGAGTGGTCCTCTGTCCTAAATGTTTTATGCAAGGGATGTTTCTTTTATGAGTGGTTTTGAATGAGAAGAAGCAGGGGTCTTGCTATGGTTCAGTTTCATTTTGGAGTCTTTGGATAATACTGGAAAGGTGTAAGCAAATCAAGCCAAGTGATCTCACTTCAAGAGTTGCTTACAAAAAAGAACAGAAACATACGCTGCGCCCCCCACCCCCCCAAAAAAAAAGGAATTTTAGCCATCACTTCAAAAACAGCAGGGAAAACAGATCTAGCACTCAGCCACTGTAAAGGGCTTAATAGGACAAATGTTCCGTGAAGGGTTACAAAGTCTTTCTTGTTTTTTCATCTGTTACAAGGCAGGCTTCACTATGACTAAAAATTATCATCCTAAGACTTTAGCAATATATCAGAAATGAATTGGGGAACTAGGTCTCGTTGATTGTGGTTAGATATTCATATAACAATTGTAGTCAGTGACATTAACTCAACAAGGAGATTGAGGGTTGAATGTGAACCATGAGGACATAATGTTCCTCTCACTCCCAGTGGTGAGCACTCTAGGATGGACCTAAGGCACTCTATGTTGGGCATGCTGTTGCCCACGCTTTATCTGCTTTGGGGAGGAGGAGTGGTTAAAAACTCACTGGAGCCAGTGATCATCTTCCCATTGACTTCAAAGGGCTTTGGATCAGGCACTAGACAAAGCACTTCAGTCTTGGGAAACCATCACTCTAGCAACTTTTTGCCAGAACTAAAGTCTGGGAAGAAAAAGGTGATTTTAAAGAAGTCGAGGGATAAGAAAGATGCCAACTAGAGAGAAGTGGTTACTGTCAGTCAGGCTGATAGATGCATTTTGGTGGTCTTTGAGTTAAAAAAAAAAAAAAAGAAAGAAAAGAAAAACACTTAGGAACTTCCTTAAGTAACCACTAGGGTTAACTGGTTAACATACTTCTTTAAACAAACCCCAACTATCCAATTGTTTGAGTGCATTTTCTTGACCTTCAAAATTTTTGATGTCAAAGATGGTATGTTATTTGCTTGGAGATAATGTCTTCACTTGGCTGGAGATCTACAAAGTGGAGAAGCTCTTTTGCCTCTCTGACATATGTGATGTTCACGGAGGTGCTCTAATGGAGCCCATAGGTCTATTGGCTAGGTACAACGATTGTTGCAAACATATCTCAGGGTCTTAACTATGTGAATTTTTCATCAACTCAAAACACACATCAAGCCAAGGTTACAGGATTTTATCAGGTAATGACAGTCTTGTAATAATTAGGCGGAGTGAAGAAACTGCCCTATTAAATATTCTGCTAAAAGAGAGAACAAATGGAAACGATTTATTCATATGAGAACAACAAGAGTCCTCTCGCACCTTAAAAACTAACAAATTCCTCCGGGTATAAGTTTTTGTGGGCTGCAACCCACGTCATCAACCTACTTCATCAGATTTAGAAGTGGGTTGCAGCCCACGAAAACTTATACCAAAGAAATTTGTTAATCTTAAGGTGCCACAAACTCTCATTGTTTTTGCTCTGTACAGACTAACATGGCTACCCCTCTGGAACTTGTCATCGTACCATGTGGTGTATCAACCCTTGTCCTCATTTAGCCCCCAAGTTGGAGTCTGCATGTGCCTAAATCAAACTGTGCAGACTGGATCCCTGAGCTTGATTCTTTGGCCTGCTCCTTGTGTAGCTGTGTGTCTCAGCCCAACATGAGCACAAAATGGCACCATTCTGAACTGTAAGTGTTCCACACTGACTTCACTGTGGTTTAAATAAATATAAAAGATGCCCATAATGATGGTCAAGCTCCGGGTGTATTTGTTCAGGCCACAATGGGTGAATTAACATCATCGCATCAAAATGGTTAACACTTGCCATTTGTGAAGCATCTTTTCAACAAAAACTGACTTCTTTGTCAAGCCAATTTTGACTAAATTTGGGGAAAAGGGGGCTATGAAAACCAGAAACCTTCTAAAGAAAAATGTTGATGAAAATAGAATTTGCAGGTTTCCAGGCTATTAAAAGAGAACATAGGGCCCACAGACTGTTCTGGCAAAGAACTCATGTACAAATGCAGGTACAAGGTGCTTAGTTCCAGTGACAATGAAGTTATAGATTTCTTGACATTGACCATCTTATTATGTCTGAGTGTTAGGGGAAAGGTTATTTGATATAGACACCCGGGCAAGAAAAGACAATTTGATGGATTTTGTGCATTGTCGATGCTCCTGTCCCATACGCATGTCGGGGATGAGCTAAGGAAAAAAAGCCCAGCATATTTGGAAATTCATCTCTGGAAGTGAACAGTATCAGGCACGCTGCATAGTGCCCTCTTCCACTCCAGCCATCCACAGTTCATGGTGAAGACCTCTTCTTTGCCACTCCCTGGTATCCTCACTCTTTCAACAGATAGGAGATGATTCAGGAATGGGTGGTTATTAACCAAACAGGCTCCTCACCCTTTGTTTCTTTGAGTCTGGATCATGGACCATCAGCATAGATGTTTGATTTGATCTGGTCGACACCACTGTCGTCATCATTGCTCTTTGCTGGAGGTATCAGCCTGATGGTATAGGTAAAATGGATGCTAGCTTCCCCAGCAGTATCACAGCAAGCGAGTGCTTTTGAGTGGGAGAGCTTGGAACCAAGTTTTCCTCAAAGACAGCTTGTCCCTTCTTGATACAGATCTCTATGAACTTCAGCTCACTATAATGCCAGCCTCTTCAAGCAAATGCCAGACCACCGTTTTCATGGTTGTCTTATCTTGACTAAAAACCTCCAAGGATTCACAACTACCCTGGCTAACCTGCAATGGAACAGGTTAAATATTAGGAAACTCTAACTGTAAGATACTTCTCCATCTTGCTGCAAACCAAGCCCAGGATTCCTTG
Organism: Podocnemis expansa; assembly: GCA_007922195.1. Classification (NCBI taxonomy): domain Eukaryota; kingdom Metazoa; phylum Chordata; order Testudines; family Podocnemididae; genus Podocnemis; species Podocnemis expansa. Next base: position 7,618,946 of record ML682061.1, on the reverse strand, counting down.
TCCGAATCTTGGTGGACATAGAGAACAATTGATCACCATACTTTTAAGTGTCTCTGATGACACTGGCTGCTGCCAGAGAAAGGTAGACTGGACAATGCAATATTACCAAGCCCAAGCATTCAAAAATCATGAGCAAGTCTTTTAAGAATCATGATTTTTATGAAAAATATATATTTGCCTAATTTTTTAAAAAATAAAAATGCCCTACAGGTTTTAAGCCTTTAAGATTCACATTTTTATATGCTTCTCTGCAACCAGCAGGGATAGGAATTTGTTTTATTAGACAAAAGCTGAGGTTCTCACCTAATCACCTGAGTCCAGGAACTGGGCTGAAAAAGTGATAGCAATATTATACAACTCAAAGTAAAACTGTGAGAAATGGCACTACTGGTCATTCTTAGCAGCTTAGTGAAGGAGGAAAAGCATCATTAACAGACCTACCTTAAAAAAATTATAAAATGTATTTTGAAAGGTTTTGCATTTTTTTCAATCAAACTTTCATGGATACTTCAAAAATTGAAAACCTTCAACCAGTTCAAGTTTAACTATTTTGTGTTGAGCTCTAATATAGAAAAACTTGCACATATTCAGTGATGGGCTTTGTATCTTCATAATCCACTGTTTAAAAGGGAACAAATAGATTGTTAGAGAGAGAGAGTGTAATTTTTTGCAAAGGAAAAAATCTCTGGGGAGTTGCGTGAAAGAGCATGTGCATAACTCTTGATAGTGATAGCTCTAAGGCAAATTTCCAGGCTAAAAACAAACTTCTACTATTTTACTTAGAGTAAAAATTCCAAAGCCAATATAAAAGGCAATACCTAATTATGCATCACAAATTAGATAATCTGATTTCCTTCAGGGATGGAATCACGTGGAAGTTGTCTGATGGAAACAATAGAGTCAAGTGAAATTTTTTGATACCCTTTTTTGGTTTACTGTGAAAATTCAGATTCAACAACACCAAAACATTTCATAAACTTGTGTCAATATTGCTGACTTGTTGGTTTGGGGAAGAGAAAAAAACTCTAGAATAATTGTTTTTGAAGTTCTCTAAATGAAATGTTTCTACTTTTTATTTAAAACATTTTGTTTTGAAATTCTCTAGTTTCATTTTTTTTAATTAAAAAGATGGGGAAAAATGCTCAACGTCAGCACAGAACATTTCATCTGAGACACAATGAAATTCCTCCCCCCCTTTTCAATTCACTAGAACTTTCAGAAAAATTTGATTTTGGTTCAACCCAGTGTTTAAAGTATAATTTGCTGGGCCCCAGAACCCTCCTAAATTTCTGGGTCTTCTTCGCACCCCCAGCTATTGCTCCCCACCCCAGCCAGTGCCCCCCAAATGTCTACCCCCACCAGACTCCTCTTTCCCCATGTCCTCATCAGCCCACCACCCTGACCCCTTCTTCCCACCCCACCCTTTTCTCGCTTGCTGCCCAACTGTCCCTAACCACCCCCGAGGCCCCTTTGCCCAGTGGAGCAGGGGAAGGGAGCACGGGGTTCTCAACAGTCACCGCCAAGGAGACGGACCAGGCGGGGCAGGGGGATGTAGGTTGCAGCTGTGGTGCCAGCTGGTTGGCAAGAGGCAGCATGGGACCAAAACATGTTCTGGGCTGCGTGCACCACCCAGGCCAGGCAGGTAGGGGCGGGGCACTGCAGGCGCAGAGAAATGGGGGAGGGCTGGCAGGGCTCACTCCCTCCCACAGCCCCTTGAGCTGGCCCTGGGGGAACCATCTGGAATACTGTGTTCTGGTGCGTTCTTCTGTTTTATAGGGGGCCCTGGAATGCTGCACCCTAAAAATGGGGGGTCCTGGAACACCATTCCCAGGAGTTCCAGCTTAACCCCTGGTTCAACCCACACTCATTCTCTTCTCTCACACATTTTTGTAGTTGCCAATGAACCAAAAAATTTGTCATGCACACATCTCTAGTAACCACAGATGACATGGCTGAGTGGGCACCAAACCCTGTTGTATCAGTCTCTCCCATTAGCAACCAGAGGTTTGGAAGAGCACTCAGCAGTTCGGACAGTAGTATCAAGCACAGTCTGAATTTGACCTGTAGCACAGGTAGCAAATCTAGATGCTTAGCATCTGAAGATTCCCAATTCAGTTGCCAACATGAACGCTCCTACAGGTGCCTGGGGTACCTGGCTCTTTTCAAATGCCTGACTATGACTGGTCTCAGCTCTTCTCCTTGTTTTTGACACTTTTTTATATAAGCCCTGATTCAAGAGAGCACTTAGGTCTGTGTTTAATGTTTTCCCAACCGAGCAAAGTACTCAAACACATTTGGCTTTAAGGATAGGATGACACAGAGACTCCTTGGCAAAGGGTTCCCCTGTTCTTTACAAACTGTGCTCACCTAAGACTTTCTAAACTCACTACACCAAACCTGTGTCCTTACAGGATAATTCTGTATCAAGAATAACATGGTATCTACAGGAAGGTTGTAACTTGTCAGGACTCAGTCATTGCTAGAGGTATGTGTAGTTATCATTTAGGAATAGTGTGTTTTATATTGAAATTTATGGACATGGAGTAGGAATTGGCCACCAGCACATTGCCACTAATGTGTCTCAGTGATGACCCACTCAAGCAAGAGAGAGTCCTCACCCGTCCCTAGTCAGATGGCCAGGTGATGCAAGGGTCTGCTGCTTACCTTGGCCAAAGGAAAAAAGAGTCAATAGAAAGCCATCAAAGAGAATAGCAAATGAACAAGGCCACTTTGAGGTGAGCAGCACTCTTCCTGCGGGTAGGAAGTGGACCTGACAGTGATGAGACAGAAGACTGTTTCATTAGAACAGAGTGAAGGCAAAGGCATGGTGTATCTGTCCAGCTTTTCACTGAGGAAACCATTCAAGGAACAAAACAAAGAGTGCTGGGGCACTTTTAAAGACTAACAAATTTATTTGTTGTGTGAACTTTCGTGGGTGCAATCCCACTTCAACAGATGAATGAAATAGATAATATAGCATGTGGGCTCTAAATATATAGAAACAGAGTAGGGTGGATTTCATGAACCTTTTGATCCTAGCTCTCATAAAATGAGCCTGCTCTGCACAGACTAAATTTGGGGGTGTTGGGAGTGGAGCAGACTTTATTAGAGAGGAAAAGAAGGAATTAACAAGTTTAGAGCCAGGTTTGTGGTTTGTGATTTTGTTTTGTGTTGTAACCCAGTTGTTTCCATCACTTTCTCTCACTTCTAATTCAATCTTTCTTTAGTTTTATCCTAAGCACTCACACATGCTGTGTGATTTGCAGGAGTGATGGTTTAAGTTCCCTTGCTTTATCTAGGGCACATTGCACCATTGGTGCACAGGGCCTGGAACTTCTTCTGTAAGTAGCCATCATAAGGGTCTGGCTATCACAGAAGAGTGATTTAGAGGGACTCGGGTTGAACTGCACCTGCTGCAAACCTGCGTGGTGAAGCTAGGACTGGCGTTGCCCAAAGGAGAGTGCTGGAGTGGCCGAAGGACTGGTGGTGTCAAGGAACTGACTCTCTTCATGCTGGAGGCAGGTGGCAATGAGGTGACTCTGGGCATGCCTAGACCGGTCACAGGCATACCTCATTTTGAGGAGCACACCAGTGAGAACAGACATGTACATATCCACTCACCTATGCAGGAACAAGACAGCTGGGCTAGTCAGTTGCTAAAAGCCCCTATTCCGCAAAACACCTCAAGCCAAGTCTTACTGCCCCTTTTACCAGAGCTACTCGCATGCTCAGAGTTAAGCCTTTGCACAGATGCTTTGCACAGCCAAGGCCACTATCACATATCTTATGTGCATATTTTGTGGTGGGGAGAATCCACTTATGAGTCTACAATTCCACACTCAAAGTGATGTGACCAAAGATGCTCATCCATGCAAAACCAGGGAGAAAAATATTTTTCTTGCAGTTTGGGTGAAGACACGAAGCACGTGACACATTAAATTGGCATGTATGAAATTTTGCCTGCACATAGGTCTCAGCATGAGCTACATCCCACACTTTTGCTGGGTTCTGCAGCCCCTGTATTTCTTTCTCCCCCCTTTTAGTTCTCAATGTGATGTTGTTGTAGTCAGGCGAGAACAGGAGAAAGATTTCCTCTCCTGGCCTATTAAACATTTGAGTCAAGTTTTCTCTACCTCTGTGCCTAAAGTCAGGCTCCAAAAGCTACAGCTGGGACCCCAGATAGAAGTGACCTGGTTTTCTGAGGTGCTGGACACCTGTGGCTCCTATTGACTTAAATATAGCAAATTGAAGTCAATGAGAGCATGCAGGAAATGAACCCTTGCTGTACTGAAGCTGCTAAATCTGACTGCTGGGGAACTGCCTGCTTCTATGTATATGTTGGCAATAGCAAGGATGCATCTACCACAGTGCTCTGCATGCCCTGGGAATGCTGACAGGAGGCTTGTTGCATGCCAGAGTTAGCATGCTGCAAGCTATTTTGCAGTTCTGAGTAATGCCAAGGGCTGGAGATGCGAGTGAATCTGTGTAGATTAGCTGGTGCTTGCACAGCTTTGGAGCCTGGACCATCTGCTGTATTCTTTGTGGTGAACCTAGTCCCCTTGTCCTCTTGGCACCAAGGTGAGAATTCTTGAAGGAGATGATTATTGTTAGATGAGCTTGATGTGTGGCAGTGGGAGGATGGTCGGAGGCCAGACTCTGACAGCCATGCAAAGTGTGGCTCTAAAACTGGGGCTTATCTGCACCAGATTCCAGGGAAGGCAAAACACAAATGATATTTCACCAAGATCGAAACATGACCACTTGAGATCATTGCTGGATATTTTTCCTGGTGGGACATTGCCCTGCTTATTCCAGGGCTCTGTTTGAATCCACTGTCTCATGGCCAGCCTGTAAAATCCCTTCCCATCCTGGTGCTTGCCTCCTCTAAACATAACTAGCTTGTTACTGTGTCCCTCTTTCTCCCAGCTGGCCTGCAGCCAAGCTGTCTCTATTTAGTTCTCCTATACTCACTTTATGTCAAGCCCCTCAGCCCCACATCAGCAGCAAGACCTCCAGCTGAGAGGGACCACAGAGTGACAGCTCCATCCCCTGTGGTTGGCAGGGTTTGTGAAGCCCTCTTGGGGCTTCTCACGCAATGTGGGAGAGTTAAGAGATGCGGGGGGGGGGGGGGGGAAGCCCGCGTGGGGCTTGTTTGCCATTGGAGTTATGATTTCACAGAGAGGGACCATCTGTGCCAACTCTGCACCGCCTTGATTAGTTTTTAGCTGGACCTGGGGGTGATCGTGTTGGCTTCTCCACCTTTCACGCTGGAGCCTCACGCAGCGAGGTGGTTCTGTCAGCCACTCAGCAGCAGACAAACAAGCAGTCCCAGCTGCTTCTGCTTTGACCCCCTTTTCAGCCTGGAGGCTGCAAACTGGCCCCTTGTCCTGCCATCTTAAGGATCACATCCAGTGGTCTTTATTTCACCTCCATCCCCTCCGTTTCACTCCCCTGCTACCTCCCTCCTTGCACAGCAGAGGAAAAAGGTTTATTTATAATCATTTAGTTGCTTCCCTTTACATAATTGAAATCATTAACCTTCTCATTTAATGAAAAACACCACTCCGGGGCTTTGGCACTGAAAAGGGCCCGGGAGCCCTGGAGGACAGAAGCGGGTTGACAAAGCCTACTGCCGGCGGAAGCTGGATACTGTGCATTTCTACAAGTCAGAACAAAACGCCTGGGCCAGATGAAATGTTATTTGAATTTGGCCACCGGGAGATTGGGCTAAAAACCTAACAACTCTGTCTTAGTTTCAGGCTCCTGTTTGGGGAGAGGGGTATGGGTTTCTCTGCCCCGCGGGGAGCAGTGGGGCGAGCTCTGGCATTTCATTTCGATTGAGAAGTCATCCACTCTGACCATCCAGCGGATTATGCCCGCCAGTCCTGTTTCTTTGACTATATTTAGTCCATTATGAATATGTAATAGCATTGAAAATGATTCGCCCAGACATCCCTCTGTCCAGCCTAATAACATCAAAGTCATTAAGGGGAGAGGGAAAGTTCGCTCTGACAGTGGGCCTGGCAGCCAGGGCCTGTCCCTTCTCTTGCCTGTCCTAACAGATCGCCAGCGCACAGACGAAACCTCGCAAAGAGCCCCAATCACAGCAGTGGACGCCTTGCTGCCTGCCACAGCTGCGTTGGCGGAGATGTCCAGCCAGGCAGGAATGTGCCAGAATGAAAGCAAAAAAAAAGATCAAATAAAGGAAACTCTTATGGATTCAGGACAGGTTGGGAAAATCCTCTCAGATGTTTTTTCTCTGCATAGAAAGCCCTGATCAGCCATGTGCATCCTAAACCCACCCTCTGCTTAGCATTGCAGCTGTTTGGCTGGTGTATATCAGTCCATCTCCATTCCCATCAGTGCAACCACAGTGGTATTGGCCAGCTAGGGTCTAGCCCACCCACTGCTTTAGATGTGAGCAAGTACTGTACACACAAATGGGGAAACCAAGACAGAAGCAAAGTGACCTGCTCTATTTCACACAGCTAGTCTGTGCTGCAACCAGCTATAAACCCCTGATTTAATTTCTCCTAGTCCCTTGTCCTGAGACACTGGGACATGACACAGAATCATAGAATCATAGGGGCTCCTTCCTGTCTAATGTGAGCTTTAATTTCTCTTCTTTTTAATGCGTCTGCTCCCCTTCGCATTCCCTGTGTATTCCTTATTATGCCACACAATGGTCATGAGCCTCATTTGACCCAGATCGAGTCAGATCTGTCCCAGGTGGCTTATAATTGGACTCTGAGGCAAGCAACACAAACAAATGAAGGCTGAGGCCTGAGGGATGGAGGAGATGGAGCTGGAGGAGGTCAGTGAAGAGAGGGAAAGAATGTGGTTTAAAGACTGGTTTGAAGGCAGAGCAGTGGGTGGTGGGATCAGTGGATTGTTGAAATGGCAAAATGAAACTCCCAAAGGATTGTAAAACTAACAGCCATGAAACCGTCATTCCTCCACTTCACAAACAGCTCAGTTCATGACATAAGGGCACTCACAACTACACAGTTTCATCCATCACTTTATTCTCAGCCAATAAAATCATATTCATCACTGGAAATATTTACATGATGCTTGAAACTGATGTGCTCACTGTATAGGTGCAGTATGTAAACATCCCAAATTTTGGCTTATACCCCTCTACCCAGCAGTTTGCCCATTAATCAGAAGTAGACACACTGCAATGTTTGAAGCTGGAGCCATGTCAGAAGTTCCCAAAGTCAGGGGATCTTTGGATCATAGAGTTTTAGTCTTAGCTCCTCTTCACACCTCATTTCCCTCCCATCCTTTGTCTATTCAGAGGTAAGCCCTTCAGTTGATGACTGTTCCTCACTATGGGTACATCTACAGTGGGGCTTTAAGTTGACTAAAGGGCCCTTAAGTCGACTTAAATAAAGCCCTATCTAAATTTAGAAATCATTAAGTCGACTTAAGCAAGTGCTTAAGTTGGCTTACTAACTCCTGCCCTGTAAGTCAGCTTAAGCTTTTAAGATGCCTTTACAGGGCAGACCCCTCCCCTCTCCCTGCCCCTGGGTGTGATCGGGCTAGGGCCTGATCCGGCTAGGGGGCCCGGCTCCAGCCCTGCAGTGAGGAGCTGGGGCCGGATTGGCTGCCAACCCCTCACTGCACGCAGCCAGGGGCACAGGATCTGACATCACCCCTGGCTGCATGCAGGTACCAGGGACGTAGGTCCCAATGTTACCCCTGGCTGCGTGCAGGCAGCCAGGGGCGGTGTCGGGACCCCGCACTTGGCTACTTGCAGGCAACCAGGGGCGATATTGGGACCCCCGGCTGCTGGCAGGCAGCTCTGCAACCTGGTCAATTTCACAGAAGTGAATCCAGCAACTCTGCAGCCTGGTCAATTTCACACTGGGGAGCCTCCTGCCCTGATAAGTGGGGAGGGGCAAATTTGGCCTCTCCTCTCTTGTCAGGGCAGGCAGGACCTGGAACCCCCCACTGCCAGTAAAGGGGGGGTGGGAGCCAGGTCAGGCTCCTAGCTGCTCTTTGCTGGCCCCGGCAGAGAGGGGTTGGGAGCAGGACCCTGCAACCAGCTCCTCCTTAGCAGGCAGGAGCCAGATCAGCCCCCGTCAGGATTGGGCCCTGAAGCCCATTGGGCTCAGGGTACCCAATTCAGACTAGGGGCAGGGTTGGAGGAGGGGCATGCTGGGTATGTCTGTTCTCTGTCTACGCAGACATACCAAGAAATCGACTTAACAAGGTTGACTTAAAGTCAACCTTGTTAAGTCGACTTCCAGGCCTCCCCTCCACTCAGTGTAGACATAGCCAATGTGTGCACAGCACCTAGCACAAATGGACTGCTAGGTGCTACTGGAATGCTAAAAATCCTGCACATCTTACTTTGCAAAGGTTCAGTTGTAAAGATGCACCACAAGTTGCAAGATGCCGCACATGGCCGCTCCATTTTACATACATGCTGTCCACTGTGTCCCTTCCGCTTCAGCGCAGGTGTTTATTCCTGCCAGAGCCCATCATGCACGTACGCCTAGATCAGAGATTGTATTTTCCATATAGCATCAGTAACATAGGCTGGAAAAGTTGGTGGAAATGAAATGCTATTTGCAGGGGACTGCAGCCTTCCTTTATTGAATAAATAAGCTCTCTGTGTACTCCAGTTTTTAAAGCCCCAATCCAGCAAAGTGCACATGTACTTGAAAGCACATGGCTAAGTCCTATCAATTTCATTGAAGCACATGCTGGCTCCCAGTGTTGAACTATTTGCTAAGCAGAGAAAATATTAACAGCAACTCTTACTCTATTTAGTCAAGATATTAATTCTCTTGACTATTATGTCACAAAATCCCAATCCTAACTGGTTGGGAGAGAGTTACTGGTCACATGCCATTCCATAGTGACCATAACCGCAAACAACGTAAGGAAAGAACAGGTCAAATTGCATGTTATATGTGTGTGTGTGTGTGTGTGTGCAGCATGGATGATCAAATTATGCCTGCATGGCACAGACCCATGTGGACAGGCCTCCACAATGGCAGCTTCAGGAGAAATTCTTTCCTTGTAGAAAGTTGCCACCTTTGCTCCCTCTTCTATGGCTGGTGAGCTTGATGAGTTAGTGCAAAGAAATGGGCAAGCACTATTGGCCTGCCTCTTCTTTGCCCCCTTTCCCTCTGGGACAAATTTGTGCTCTCATGGGCACATAGAATAAACCCACCTGGCCAAGTTCTAGAGATGAGATTATAACAAGGGCAGCTCATTACTGTTGACCACAAATGAAAATTTTCACATGGAGAAAAGATGCTTTGTTGGAAAATTCCCAACCAGCAGCCTGTGGTTTCTTTCATTTAGACTCCTAGACTTGAAGGTCAGAAGGAACCAACATGATCATCTCTAGTCTGACCTCCATTTTTCAGGCTGAAGTTTGATTGTGACTGCTTTAAGGCATTCTTCTATGGTGCTGAGAGCCAAATGGATGTGTTTTTCAGATTGCAGGCAAAATGAATGTTTAGGAGCCTACACACGTATGGCTGGATGGAGGGAATCTGCTTAAGATGAGCTCAGGCCAAGTGACAATCCAAGTAGGAGGCCAGGACATGATAGTCCCAGATCACCTTGCCATTGCATACAGAGTGAATTCCTCCTGTCAGAGTGAAATCATTGTGTTTGTTTGTTTGGTTGTTTGTTTGGTTGTTAATGGAAAGACTGGATGGTTGGAGGAACTGGCAACAGATCTGAGAGGCTTTTACCCTGAAGTTGCTAGAATGCCTGTAGCCCAGAAATGTAGTTACTAAAAGATGTTACTGGCTGGCTAGTGGCATATATGAGATGAGTTGGGGACCATCTCAGGCCATTTTTTATTAGACCAGTATCCCCATCTTGGAAACCACCATCACAGCTGGCCCATTTGTCAACAACATCAGGAAAACCAAAGGATGAATAAGCCTGGCATCTGGGCACATTTAGAAGCCTTCTCCATTTAGGTCATCAGGGAACTCATTGATAGGTGAACCTTGTGATGGAAATTTTACACTACCACTATCTGTGTCAGACCTGTGCTGCAGATCAAGCACATCTCACTAGTGCTGAATTCACCCATAATTTCCTTAAAAGACTGTGCTAAAATATGTGGTGGACAGAATGCGAGACTGGACCCCAGACACACAAGTCCATCAACAGTCTCCAAAGGGTTAAGAACACCTGTTTTGCTCTAGCTCTCAGAGGAGGCGATGTGAGTTACACTATCAGAGCAGGGCCATCACATTCACTTAGCATTTCCCCCTCTCCAGCAGTCTTTGTCTGTCCTCTTGGAAGGGAGATGCACGATGAGAATTGTCACATTTCAGACAAGACCCTGGCAGGAGCTGGCAAGTCAGAGGCATTTCACAGTTTAGTACAGCAACTTGCTGTGATGTGCAGGTACTTCCTGGAGCCACATGTCCATTTGGGGAGCAAAGAGCTGGCCTGGTCTGCATGGAACAAGCTGTGATGGCTCTAGGGTGCTAAGTCTCCCCATGTTTGAGCTCAGATTTTAGACCCCTGGCTTCATGGAGACTCACACAGAGCTGGTATTCTCAGTAAATGGTCCCTAGCCCTTAGCATCACAGCAACAAAAGCACCTCACAGTCACTGAAACCTGCTATTCTCACAATGCCCGTGAGACCCTGGGAAAGATTATTCTCATTTTACAGATGGGAAACTGAGGCACTGGGCAGCCTAAGCCCTGGTCTATTCCATGGTGTGATTTCAGCAGCAGTTGATGGGAGATATGCAAAGTACTTAAAATACCTTACATATCTCCCTCCAATTGCCTGCTGTCTATTTACCATGGTGTCATCAGTAAACTGAGTCAGAAGGAAACCTCTTTCCTCCAACTCAGCACTGCATTCCTTGCCAGGTGGTCTTAATGACTCGACTTCCTGATCAGCTGGGTGGGTCTTCACGGATCCAATCAGTTTAATCACGGCAATCAATCTGACCGCAGTGAATCCACTGTTATCAGTGAAGAGAAGCCCAAAGGGACTCTTCTAAGGCCCTGCAGGCAGTAAGTGTTTCATTCAGGAACTGAATCTTCCCTGTCCCCCAGGCCATCCATCTTAGCCCAGGTGGCACTTGATCTATTCTACCAGGTGAGCTGGAATTAGGTTTCTTGTCTCTCTAACCACTAGCCCCATCTTCCCTATCCTTACCTCCTAGCTCAGAACTCTGCATATTCTCTGTAGATTTTGCTCCATTTATTTTACTCTCCCAAGTGAATTACAAGCTCATCTGCGCTAAAATCAAGACACCAAATCCCCACCCATAACCATTCGTACAGCTTGGCTTCGTTTGTCGGAAGAGAACTTTTGCGCCAAAGATTGCAGTTGCTTTTGGGCATCGGGGAAGAGAGGGGAAAACAGCTTTATTCAAGCTGCTAATGAAATGTCATTTGCAATTCACTTCTAAGCACATCACATGTTGTTGGGGGCAAGGGGGTTGCCAGCTGGGGGGGACATTTATTTATTTTTAGTGTGTATGAGATCTGGGGGTGGCTTTATTGAAATCTCACCAATTCATGCTTTAGAGCTAATTATTTTAGGTGCCTTTTTGGAAAATACATGAAAGCCTTCTTAAAAGGAAAAAAAAAGACACAAGATCTCTGGGAACCTTTTCCTTACAGGCCATATTTCCCACAGGAGGAGTCAACATTTGCTCCGTAATTTGGCTAAGTGCATGGCTCTGTGAGGCAGTAAGGTATTTCTCAGCTAACTGAACGAATTAGAAGGATGCTTTCCACATCCTGTCTTCCTTTTTTGTCCTCTTTTCCCTGCCACTTCTCCAATCTTCCTCCATCTGTTTTTCCTTCTTTCCCTCCCTGTCTATCCTGCTTGACATCTCAATAACAAAGACATTTTTTTGTTGTTTGCATAGCATGCTCAGCTGACACTGGGTTTAACCCCCGTGTGCCTTCCACCATCTACGCCGTGCCTTTCCTGTGCCCTTCCTCTTCTCCCCGAGTAATTTCCTGCTCCCCTTTCCCCCCATTTCAGAATTGTCCACAGCCATTAACAAACTGAACAAAGCTTTCTGTCAGTGGGGTTCTATATGGAAATTGAAAACTAATTAACATTTATCTCATCATCTAATCACATAAAAGCCACCACACTCACATCTCTGGTCTTAAAATAATGACTGCATGTGAGCCTGAACAGGGAAGATCCTGATAAAGGCTGACAGTGTGCAAGCTGCATGGAGCTGGAACAAGGCGGCCTTGGCCTCCACTGATAATGAGACCTGTAGGAGCTAAGGAAGCAGGAGGCTCTTGGCAAAAGGGCAGCTAATTCCAGTCAGCTAATTCAGCGTATGCAACCCATCCACCCTCTCAGAGATGCTCCATCCTGTCCCTACAGCAATCCAAGAAGAGAGATTTGTGCAGGTATGGGAGGAATAGGCTCTGTCAAATAACAGTTCCTCCAGCTTTTGTGCAACTTTGCCATTGTCCCACTCACCATGGTTTGCCTGGGAACACAGACCATTTCTAGTGCTGTAACTGCTCACCTCACAGGATTCATGCATGGCGGGAGCAGCGCCTTCCCCAACACCTGGCAGTGGACCGGTTCATATGGCAAAGCAGGGTCACACTGGAGACCTGCGTCTGCATCATGGAATGAATGACTTGCAAGCAGAAGGCCCATGCAGTGGTGTGCAAGATCTGTAGTATTTCTCTATGAGCTTTTCTAACTGGGATCCTAAACTAGCCCTGAAGAAAATAAACCCAATGGTTCCACCTGGCTTCAAAATCCTTGCCCCATTTCCTGGGATTGTTACACCGTACCTTAGGGCACCAATTCCCATCTCTGTAGTGCACACATTTCTGGGGGCGCAAGAGGGCTGGTACTAGGAGGGCACAGCCAGCAACGATTCCAATGGACAGACAAAGAAATAGCACAACTCATGACCCATGAGAAAAAGAAACAAAGGCCTCCCAAAGTCAATATCCCCCAGCTGGGTGACAGAGACCCACTGATGGGTTACTATAGGTGACTGGTTTGAACCAGGTTCACGTTGTGGTGATTAAAAAATTGTTCCCATCTAATGTCAGCCTTGATCCGCAACCAGCAGCGAAGGTCATGTAAGCCACCACCCTGGTCTCTTTGTTAGCAGTCTCAGTGGAATGGAACAGTCATAGAGGTGTGAAGCTCTCTCCCAGAGTCAAAGCATATTCACAGGGCAATGTATGAGCCCCAAATTGTGCTGCCCCTGTTCTGTAGCGAGACAACAGTGGTCCTCAAAGCCGGCCAGTCTGACTCTCCTTTGCTGGATTTACAGAGGAAGGAGAGGTGGAATGGAAAATGCCAGGAACAAGGTGATGTCCAGATTTTTGCCACTGGCAGATGAGACAAAGTTAAGGAAAATGGTCAGGATTACAGTCAGAGGTACAGAGGATGTTTTGTGCACTAGGAGAGTTTCAATTGGACTAGATGTTATGGCACAGCCAGAAGCCGACAGAGACAGCGAGTAGAGAATGAGTAAAGGGAGATGTAGAGTCATCCCCAAAGAAGCAAGAGCCAAGGTTGAAACAAGCCAAAAATGTATCCCAGTGGGAAACTGTAAATGGGAGTAGAGAGAAGCACTTCACTTCTAGATTACATCTGAGTTTATTCCCATGTCACTGTTCTCCAGTGCATGGACCAAACCAGAACAATGTGGTTTGTTTCTTGCCTTGTTTTAGGAAACTTGGGTTCTGCTGAGTTTCTAGCTGAGACATTTTCTGAAGGCTTTCCAGTGGAAATCCTAAATAGACATACTCCTGCCTACATCCTTAAAAGGTATTAGAAAATCTTTCTACTTCTAGTGTTAAGCCACAAATTGAACTGGAATTAAAGCTCTTCATTGTAATGCTAACAAGGAGTCCCATGGCACTTTTAAACACTAACAAATTTATTTATCACAAGAATTTTCATGGGCCTAATACCAATAAATAAATTTGTTAGTCTTTAAAAATGTCACAAGACTCCCTGTTTGTTTTGCTGAGCTAGACTAATATGGTTACCCATCTGGATATTGCAATGCAGTTATTATTTGCATTACACTGTTCAGGCACTAGATGAGTCTGTGTGCAGCACTGAGTTCTAGTCAGGGAATGGACCTTGGTAACTCATAAGTATGGCTGTAGTGGATCAGATCAATGGTCCACCTAGCCCAGTGGCTATTGTAGATGCTTCAGAGGGGATGAACAGAACAGAGCAATTGTTGAGTGATTCATCCCCCCTTCTCCAGTCAGAGAGTTAGAATTCTAATAGATTGGTGAGGTATGATTTCCCTTTACGGAAGCCAGATTGACTCTTCCCCAAATCAAGGGAGGCAAAGCCTGGAACTCAAACTGTGCGGAAGCCTGTTGATTTTGTCTACAGTCATTCCTTTGTTATACCAAAAAGGGCACCCAGGAGAGCACCCCCTAATAAAAAGAAAAGACTAGCAGGATCTTATTCAGGGGGACAAGGCAATATGCCACATTTATTGTAAATAAGTAATAGCAAAAGGCAGTGACACACACACACACACACACACACACACACACACACACAGTTCTGCAACCTGGTATGATATAATTACCAGTCCTTTCATGTGTTGCTTGAGCCAGCCTAGCGGCCAACTAGGCTGGGCACAAGGAGGGAGCCAGGCCTGTCGGTTGCAATCCGATGCTCCAACATGTCAGTTGCAGAATGAGACCCCAAAGTTGTCATGTTCTCACTCATCTTTTATACTTGCTGGCCCTCAGGTAAGCCTATGGGATTTGCTGTGTCATGTAGCCTCAGGGTTCCTGTGAGATCATTGGTCACCAGTCACTTCAGACTTGATTGTATTTTGTTCTTTCTTTCTGGGGTGGCTCTTTCTGTTTACTTTAATCAGAGATGTCTGCATTGTTCAGCCAGTTAGATGGTCCTTATGGTTCATCAGGACAAACTGGCAGTTGAGACTGGCCTCTTCACACACACTCCCTTCATTCACTTACCTTGTTCACACATTTAAAAGAACATATACAGCATACGCCTAAACCAGATTTCATCAAGTATACAAAATGGAGTTCAATGTTTAAGCAGGAGTTCCAAATTGACAATATGGAGTTTTGTTGGACATTGGTTATAATGTCTATTACACAGGGTTACAGAATTATTTTACTTATGACACTGAAGGACAGATATACAACATTAACTATCATATAATTTAAAGATAAATGTGATGCATTATCTGTCTGTCCCCCTACATTATCTGTCTGTGCTCCACACCTTTCAAAATCCACCTTCTGTTTAACAAAGACTGTAATTTCATGTTTCATGACTGTGGTGAATGACTCTTTGCAGTTTTTGCCACTATTGTGATCTCCTCCCAGTCTGTGGAGCTGCAACTCCATGGAGCTCAGATGAAAGTGAAAGGAATGGAATAGGTCAGCTCCATGCCAGTTCCCACCACTATGTCTCTAGGGGTTGTGCCCAACCCATTGGTATGTCTTGTATAAATAGCAGCTTCTAAAGACTGAGGAGGTGACATTCATAAGCAAAATCATATTTGCCAATACACATGCAATTGCATCATGCTTATCTTTTAATATTTCATTTTTAAACATGGTTGAACAGCACAGAAAATAGAATTTGCTAAGGCTATTAAAACACACACTCATGCACTTGCTAGCCTTTTAGGCTGTGTTCACACACAGGGAGTTATTTCAATATGGTTGTTTCAAAACAACTTGTATCGAAATAACGCCTTATTTCGAAATGACTTATTTCGAATTAGCAAAAAAGTCACTTCGAAATAAGGAGAAAAGCCGGAATCGAAATAGCAATTCCGGACAACAGTTATTTCGAAACGACTCACTGTTGTTTCGAAACAACATGTTCAGACGACGGTTGTTTCGAAACAAGTCGTTTAGAAACCATCGTTGTTTCAAAACAACACGTTTGCATGGCGTTGTTGCGAAACAACGGTTTCGCCCACAGATTAGGTTTTACTTGTTTTGAAACAACCATGCGTCGTGTGAACAGCCGAAACCTTATTTTGAAACAACCTCCATTGTTTCGAAATAAGGAGGCTATGTGAACACAGCCTTAGTGCAGTTTTTTTCCACTGCAGATTTTCCCTGTTTGTACACTGTTTATTAACAGTGCAAATTTGTACTTTCACTTTTGGGAAGTCCTAGCTGAGCTCATAGTTAATGTCCCTGCTTTCTAGGAAATGCATACAGAAAGAAACAACACTGGAATGATCAAAACATGACCCTGAGCAGCAGAAGTTGAACTGAACTTATTCTAGAAGTCCAAATGTTGCAGGTGCAGGCTTTTACTGCAAACTAACCCCCACTGCATGCTATTATCCTAGAAGAAAAGAGACCTAAGAGTGAGGTGAGGCCCCTCTGCCTATCCTGTTGGAGTTCTGCTGCAAGCCAGAATGGACATTGGAGAAATTCTCAGTAAAAACCTGTGACTCTACTATAAAATTTCGGGGAAGAATTAGAACCACTAATTAATGAAGCACACCAGACCCCAGGGAAATTTCAGGGGTACAGGTTTGGTACACAGAGACCTCAGCCTGCTTAGAAGCATGGCACAAACACCATTAACTGTCCCATTAGCCTTTTATGAAAGGTATAGGAAAGAAGGAGAAACAAAGCCAGTGAAATGGAAAGTATTAAGTCAAGCTATCATTTTAACAACATTTCTTGTTCCCTTTCTGTGCAGCTGAAGAGCTTTAAAAGGTGGCGGGGGGGGGGAGACCCTTGTTTGAAAGTCTCTTAGATTAGAGGCTCTCAATCCCTTCACCATCCAGCTGTGGGCAACACACCATGCTGCTGCCACTCCTCCTGTCTTTGAAGAAATCTCCCTGTAAAACAGATTTTTCAGCAGCTGGAGGCTTGACTGGCAGCCCCTGAGGCCATAAGACAGCTGATTCTGCAGCATCACTTGCAGAGAGTGGATTTCATGTGACACACTCATCCATTGTGCCACGACACACTTTTGTAAGTGTGAAAGTAAGTGTCCTTTTGGGGCGTAGAGGCAGAGTTAGCTGAGATGGACTGAAGATGTTGTTAAGTTCTATCACTTTTCATTTCAGGTGGTGGTAGGAAACTGATAGATATGGTTATATTATCTAGGTCCCTCAATGGTCTGGATTAGGAAGTTACAACATCCAGGAGATGTTGGTGGTGTCACCAAAATGGTGACACTTCCTTCGGTAGCCTATGGCTGTATTCACACAGCATTTTTGTTTCGCAACAACGAGGTTGTTTCAAAACAAAAAAAATCATGTTCACACGACGCACAGTTGTTTCGAAACAATGGGAACCCGTTGTTTCGAAACAACAGTGTTGTTTTGAAGAAAGTTAAACCCCTTTGGGGGTGAAACAACCTTGTTTCAAAACCGTTGTTTTGAAACAATGCGTGTGAACATGTTGTTTCGGAAGAAGGTGTTCCGAAACAACATTTGAAGGGCTGCCCGCTCAGCACCCTGGCCAGGGAACCCTCAGCACCCTGGCCAGGGTGCTGAGGGGTGTCCCCTGGCTGGCAGAGCAGGGCTGCAGGCATCACGGCGGGTTTGGGGGCAGCCTGGGCTTTAAACCAGCGGGGATCAGCGCTGGGCTGCGCTGAACCCCGTGGGTGCCTGCAGCCCCCCTCTGCAGGCACTGGCGGGGATCAGCGCTGGGCTGCACTGAACCCTGCCGGGGCCTGCATCCCCCTCCCCAAGAGAAATGGCATGTTCACACTGAACTTGCTATTTCGTTTCCCGCCTTTTTCTTTATTTCAAAGTAACTTTTTGTTAATTTGTCATAAGTTATTTCGAAATCAGCTGTTATTTCGATATAAGTTGTTTCAAAACGACATATTGAAATAACCCTGTGTGTGAACACAGCCTATGTCTGTGCTTCCTCTCTGCTTTTCTTTTTCTCTGTCTGTTCCTTCTTTAAGGACACACGGAATCACCCAACCCTTCTTTATTTTGTCTGCCAGTTAGGCCCAATTTCCAACATATCAGGTTGGGTTAATTAATTTCCAGTTCTATACCTTCTGTTTTTATCCGGCATGATTTCAACATAGTCTTTGAATTCTATCAATGTGGCCTTTTCTATTTAGGCTAATTCAGTTTTTCTTTCTCCCGTTTGTATCTTTTCCTGTCAACACGTCATTATAAGATACTGTGACATTTTGGGTATGTCCACACACACTTCTTATTTCGAAACAACAGAGGTTGTTTTGAAATAAGAAGTGCCATGGCCACACGACGCATGGCCATTTCGAAACAAGCAAACAGCTTGTTTCAAAATGGCCGCAGTTGTTACAGCATAGCTTAAACCAACTTTGGTTTCGAAACAGGGCTGTTTCGAAACCAGAGATTTCGAAAAAGCCCAGTTCGGACATGTTGTTTCGGAACAAAGTGTTCCGAAACAACATGTGACCTTCCTCCCAGGGTGCTAAGCCTGGCCAGGGTGCTGAGGGGTGTCCGCGGGGGGGGCGCGGGGCTGCGCCTCACTCCGCTGGTGCCTTCAGGGGACTGCAGGCACCGCCTGCAGTCCCCTGCAGGCACCTGCCAGGAGAGGCACAGCGGGGCACCTCACCCCAGGG
>ML682061.1:7581567-7600280 GCA_007922195.1 Podocnemis expansa | reverse complement strand
GCAGTGCGCGCCGGCCCAGACTCCCTGGCGGCCCCGGGGCCACCATGGATTCCGGGGGCGGGGCTGTGGGGGATAGGGGGGCGGGGCTGCGGGCGATTCCAGGGGCGGGGCCGCCGTGGATTCCGGGCCGGCGCTCACTCCGGCCCCGGCAGCAGCGGGCTCTAGCCGCGCACCGGGGCCGCACTCCCAGGTTTGGGGCCAGCGGGGGCTTTAAAGCCCCTGGGGTGAGGTCCCCTGCTGTGCCTCTCCTGGCATGTGCCTGCAGGGGACTGCAGGCACCCTCCAGGTGAGGCGCGGTGCCTGCAGCCCTCTGCAAGCACCTGTGGGGTGCAGCGCCCCTCTGCGCTGCACCTTGCGAGTGCCTGCAATCCCCTCCGCAAGCGAAATAGCAGGTCCACACTGTGGACCTGCTATTTCACTCCCTTAATTCGCGGACAAAGTTTTTGTCCTGTGAAATAAGGTGTTTCGAAATAACATGTTATTTCAAAACAGCTTGTTTTGAAACGTCTTGTTTCGAAACAAGCCTGCCCCATGTGAACATAGACTTTATGAACATTCACATACTTTTTACTGTTGAGCTGCCAATTAGGGTAAGTCTGTTGGTTTGACTGGCCCAACAGAACTTCACGCTTCAGCCCTGTAGACTCATAGACTCATAGGCTATGTCCACACATACATCATTATTTTGAAATAACCCATTTTGAAATGAGTTAATTCGAAATAAAGTCCTTATTTTGAAATAAGTTAATTCGAATTAACAGTTTGCTAATTCGAATTAAGGGAAAGCCTGCTTTCAAAATAGCCGTTGTTTCAAAATAGTTATTTCGAAACACGGCCATTCGGACATGTTGTTTCAAAATAGTTGTTTCGAAACAATGGTGTTGTTTCGAAACAACGTGTCCGAATGCCATTGTTTTGAAACAACCATTTCGAAACAACGGCTATTTCGATTAGATGTGAGGTTTAATGTTTTCGAAATAACGGTGTGTCGTGTGGACATGCCGCTTCTTATTTCGAAACAACCTCTGTTGTTTTGAAATAAGAAGCCTGTGTGGACATACCCATAGACTCTAAGGTCAGAAGGGACCAATATGATCATCTAGTCTGACCTCCCGCACACTGCAGGCCACAAAACCTCACCCACCCACTCCTACAATGAACCTCAAACCCATAACTGAGCTATTAAAGTCCTCAAATCATGATTTAAAGACTTTAATACAGAGAATCAACCAGCAAGTGTGCCATGCCCAGTGCTACAGAGGAAGGTATTTTGGTGAGCCATGCAAGCTCTGATTCTCTGTGCTGAACCAAAACCTGGGATACAAAAACCCCAAGCTTGGTGGGAGAGTGGTATGGAAATCACCTCTTCATCCACATCCACTGTAGCTGGCCTCAGTGACCAGCTGAGCCACTACATCATATTCTGCAGAGCCAACACACCTAACAATGTCCAAACTCACCCACTCCCTCCATTTTTGGTTTTACAGCACAATCGAGGGGAAAAGGCACTGCACTCGGAGTCAGAAGACATGGATTCGGTTCCTGGCTCTGCCACTGATCAGTTGAGTGACCTTGGTCAAGCCATTCCCCCTTCTGTGTAGCTGATTCCCTTCATCTTGTGTTAACAGGGGTAGGGACTGAATCTTGTTGTGGAGATGCACAGCACCTAACAAAAGGGCCCTGATCTTTGTGATAGAAAAGGATGAGCTTCACTTTTGTTCTAAATAGTTGCAGCTATGGATGAGGCAGAGAGGTCAAATATTTGCACAGATACTTGTTTTTCACTGGTTTTTTTTTTAATTTATTTTTTAATGCAGGGAACCTTCTACAAGGCGTAAGTAGCACAAGGTAGAATTGCCTTTGGTTTTGTAGTTCCTGGAGGGTGGGAATACCATGCCATGATTAAATCTCATGTTTCTTCAGTCCTGTAAAGGACTCCCTGATATGGAGGAGACCTTTGAAAAACAGCAACATGAACACTGTGCGGATTGGATGCACTGAAGTTCCCTGAAGAATCCAAGTGTCTGGCCACAATGACAGTATAACCGCAAAGAGGGAAAGAGATCAAGCAAGAACTATTACTGCAGTCATTGACTGGCTATTAATTCCTAATAAAAGTCAGTACAAGCACATGCAATAGCAGAAAGTCAGTGGAAGCAGGAACTCTTGACCTACAGATGAGACAAAGCAGAACAGACTGGAGGTCTTGGTGGATCATGTAAGATAAGTACACCAGTAAGTTCTCATCTACCAATTCTGATGCACAGGAGAATTTCCAGAGAGGTGCCTCTCAAGTCTTCAGGAAGAATCAATTTCAAAGCCTGCTATTTGTTGACCGATCAACTCCAGTTTGTTTGTTTGTTTTCCCAAGCACATGGAGCTCTAAAGTGTTGTGAAAGGAGAAAAAAAAACAAGAGGCTGACAGCCCAAGGATGGCTTCTGTGTTTTGAACCATGCAGACAATGCACTTATCAGTGTGTTTTTACAAACAATAGCCCAGATGATTCTGGCTATAAACAGCCTGTGGCAAACTCTCTGGCAGAAGGGAATTCCATGGTCTGAAGCCAAAGAAGGTAACTCATTTGCCAGCTGACCCACCCCACTACTATGGTGGAGTGATCAGAGGCGTGATTGAGCTACACCGATCTTCCATCAGCATAGGGTCCTGTAGCCCAATGTTATGAATTAGAACAGCAGTTTTCAAACTTTTTTTCTTGGGACCCAGTTGAAAAAACATCACTTATGCCCATGACCCAACACTTACATCTTCAAGCAAGTTCCAAAGGAGCAAGGAGTCTTGTGGCACATAAAGACTAACAGATTCATTTATCACATGAGCTTTCGTGGGAGAAAATCCCACTTCATCAGATGCTTTGAAGAGGGGGAACTTACAGAAAGTTCCTGTAAGTTCCCCCTCTTCAAAGGCTATGTTCACACACAGAAGGCTTGTTTCGAAACAAGACGTTTCAAAACAAGCTGTTTCGAAATAAAGGGTTATTTCAAAACACCTTATTTTGAAAGGCAAAAAAGGTGTCTTCGAAATAAGGGAGGGAAATAGCATGTCCACAGTGTGGACATGCTATTTCGCTTGGGGAGGTGACTGCAGGCACCCGCGGGGTGAAGTGCAGCCCAGCGCCTCACCCCGCCATCTTTAAAGCCCGGGCTGCCTCCAAACCCTGCCACAGGGTCAGGGGCGCCCGGCTCACACCCCCACCAGGGCTTCCCCCAAACCCCGCCACGGAGTTGGGGGCGCCCAGCTCAGCACGCTGCTAAAGGGGCCGGGGTGAGTGCACACCGGGATTCCCCAGCGCCCTGCTCCTGCTGCGTCCAGCCCCACCCCTGGCAGGAGCAGCTGTGCTGGGGAATCCCGGGGCGTGCTCACCCCAGCCCCTGCAGCGGCGGGCTGAGCCGGGTACCCCCCAACCCAACAGCGGGGTTTGGGGGAAGCCCGGGTGGGGAGGGTGAGCTGCCCCGCAGCGGCTCACCCCTCCGCTGGGGGCTGCAGCCCCCTTTCTGGGGCTGAGGGACAGCCCTCAGCACCCTGGCCAGGGTGCTGAGTGTCAGATGTTGTTTTGGAACACTTTGTTCCGAAACATGTCCCAACAGGGTTGTTTCGAAACCACTCCTTTCGAAACAACGTTGTTTCTAAAAGGTTTGAGGTTTAAGTTGTTTCGAAACACCGCCGTTGTTTCGAAACAATGGAACCCGTTGTTTCGAAACAATGGTACGTCGTGTGGCCATGGCATTTCTTATTTCGAAACCACCTCTGTTGTTTCAAAATAAGAATGCTGTGTGAACGCACCCAAAGTGTCTGATGAAGTGGGATTTCTCCCACAAAAGCTCATGTGATAAATAAATCTGTTAATCTTCAAGCAATGCATTCTAGCCTTTTGGCAGCCATAGCAGGGGGTGTTTCAACCCAGTGCTTGGGTTCTGTGACCCAATTTGGTCCAGATCCTAAGTTTGAAAACCACTGAATTAGAGCAACCCACAGGTTGCTCAAATGGGGGCCAGCAATAGTGCAGCTACTCCCAGGATCAGGGCACTGTAACCCCCTTCCTAAGGACCTCCTAGAATGCTGGTGACTCAAGTTCAAATTCTCCCCTTGCCTGAGTGACAAGCAAAATTTTAATCTGGGTCCCCTACACCCCAGGTGAGTGCCTCTCTCTTGCTGTCAGGTCTCTTGTGAAAAATTCCAAGAGGTTCCATTTCATTCCAATACAGAAGAGATACAAATTTTGATCCCCCAGATTTCTTCCTCAATAGAATTCCTGTTTTCTGGCCAGCCCTGATATGTAGTAATAGCTCCACTCACAGAGGATTAAGTTGAAAGAACTGCACTTTACAGCCAATCCTCTGTTCAAAAAGGTCCAGGTATTAAATGTCTGCAGCTCTGTCAGATGAGCCAGTGGGAAAGCATGACAGGACTCACTGTAATATTCTCCCTCAGGCAACAACAGCGTGCCTTGAAGATTACAGGTATCAGGAATCCTAGGCTCAGTCTAGATCAACTTGTGACAGCAGGAAGAGATTTGAGGAGGACGTGGTTCTAAGATGCCACTAGAGCAGGGATCTGCATCCTGTGGCTCTGGAGTTTCATCCAAGTTTTTGGCTGCTCCCTTGAGGCTCTGGGCAGCCTGCACGAGGCTCAGTGCTCACCGCTCCCCACCACTGGCAGGGGACCCTGTAGGGGGCCCACTCCTGGTTCTGATCTCTCCCACAACCTCCTCAGCCAGACACCATGGCCCAGCTCCCACCTCCCCCCATCAGGAAGCTATACCCATTGCAGCTCTCAAAACACTTTGTTATTGAAGGAATTCTTTAAATGACTCCTCTTATCTTTTGGGTTGCCAACCCCTGCACTCCAGCTATCCTAGCTGAGGATGCAAGCCTATATTGGCAACTAGCCTTCACTGATCATACAGCCCTGAGCTGACCCCTTCCTTTCTCAAAAAGCCAACAGAAGCTAAAAGCAACAGACTGATGTTTGTCTTCCAATGGGCTGTGACTAGCGTCCAGCCCAAAGCCTGTTAAAATGAACGAAAAGCCTCCCATGGATCTCAGTGGCTTTGGCTCAGGCTCTTAATGGGGGGGGGGTATGTTCATTTTAAATTCACCTGTTGAACTTCAGTTTTTTGTCTGTATTTCTGGAAATGTTTTCTCAGATGGCTGCACTTCGGGGTCTGAAATAAGGCCCGTGTCCTGGTAATGGGAGAAAAGACAGCTGAGTGGCAGTCTCTGTTGTTGTTGTTGTTTACTGTAAGGATTATTGTAGCTTGCATGTAGGACATTGAAAAGACTCATGTACTCTGGTGCAATATTGATTGACTCCAAAGATGTCAAATCATTTACTGGGCACCTCATCTGTTGCTACTACTTAGAGAGGAGTCTGTTGCAATTTTTCACCTTCAAAGGCTTGGTGGGTGACTCAGAGCAGTGGTTTGCAACATGGGGGGTCTGCAGATTCTGTCCAAGGCTTCCAAAGGGGTCCACTCCTCCATGTGAATTTTTGTAGGGGGTCTGTGAATTTAAAAAATGTTGAAACCACTGGGTCATGGAGTTGGGCCTGCTCAAGGAAACCTTTCTCTTCAAGGCCGCTAATTTGAATTGCGGTCAGAAGTAACTGAAAGTTAATATCAGCTAGTGGCCTGTGGGAAATTAGTTGGTGGCCCCAGTACAACTCCTGGATGCTCATGCTCCAAATGGCACTAATTAGTATTTTGACTGGCAGTCTCAGATGTGAGGCCAGGGACCAAATGGACCCCAGACACTGACCTCTTCCTCCACTTGTAGTGGTGGTTCCTCTGTCTCAGGAGCATGGCATGGGGATGGGCTCACTGTGGATAAATAGAGTCCTCAGCCCTGCAGGGTTATAATTCTGGTACCTTTCTTTAGCACAGATTCACTTAAGAAGGAAGAAAAACCACTGACCGCAGTAGCCTTAACATATGGGCGCACTATAGCAAGCAAGAGATGAACAATGGCTAGAGCTAAATTAATGGTGGGATGTCAAAAAAATGTTCAGATTCAAAGCCAATTAAGTTTGTCTAATGTGAGTGCAAAAGTGCTGGTTAAAGACATGATAGCAGTTGAACTGTAAATCAATTTATTTAAATGCATTTTTCTTTGGTAGCAGACTATATGCATATCATTAGTGTATAAATGGGTCTAATAAGCCTGTCTTCACTAATATGCCAAAAGGAGTCTAATTAACTTTCTTAAGAGAGTGAGGATCCATGATCACATTTTCCTTCTCGTATCTTTCAACTTCAGCAAAGCAGCCCCCGTGACATCCATAAAAATGCAGCGTTATAATTAGGGCGTCGTGGCTTGGACAATAACATGAAATGTGTGTTCCAGTGCCTTCTCTCTCTCTTTGACGTTGCCATCTCAGCCTGCAGAATTCAGGACTGGAGAGTCTCCGCTCTTTCTGTTCTGAAGCTCATTGTATTGGACTCTAAAAGCAAGAGAGCACAAACCAGCTGTGATGTGTGGCTTGCTTCCTGTGGAAGGAGAGGCAAAATACTTGAAGTTACAAGTCATGTTTTTAGAGCTCTGTTTGCATGTTGGGAAAGCTCCAAGCTCCTAGGGCAGGGATCAGCAAAGCAGGCTCAGTGAGCCACCTATGGCTCCCTGAGTGTCCCCTTCTGGCTCCCTGGCAGTCTCCTCCAGGGACTCAGGTGTGTTCTGGGGATTCCCGGCTGGCCCCAGCATCAGGGCCAAAGAAGGGAGCTCCCAGCTGGTGCAGGCCCCTGCTTTTGGAGTGCCAGGGTTGCCCCTACTCTCCCACACAATTGCATGAACCAGAAGCAGCCTAGCGGCCACGCCATAGCCCCAGCACTGGCAGGAAGGTGTACAGGCTGCGCGCACTCCCTCTGCGCTGGCAGGCGGTATACAAGCTGCGCCTACTCCCTCTTTCTGTCCCTCCCTCTGCTGGCAGGGCAGAGCAGTGCTGCCCTGCCTACCTCCAGCCTCCTGCCTACCTCCAGTCTGTCCCTCCCAAGTGACTGGCAGAGAGCTGCAGCTTGAGGAGGCAGGGCCCTGGAGCGGCCCCTCCATGAAGTTCAGGCTGCTTTGACCCAGCCACTCCAGGCCTGAAGAGAGGCCACCTCACCCCCAGGCCCTGAACTGGGCCCATTCAGCCCTGGGGTGACTGGGTTGAAACTGCCTGAAATCAGTGGAGGGGCCATTCCAGGGCATCACCTCCACAAGCTGCAGCTCTCTCCACTGGGAGCTCTTGGGAGGGGCAGCCATCTGGGGGTAAGCGGAGCAGCGCAGCTGTGCCCCGCCAACGGAGGGAGAGATGGAGGGAGCATGTGCCACCCACACATACCCCACCAGCGCTAGGGGGCTGTGGCATGGCCACTGGGCCAGCGCCAGCTCATGCGGTTGTATGTGAAGGTGAGGGGGAAATGGCTCTTCTCCCCTTTTGGGTTGCCGAGCCCTGTCTTAGGGAGTGGTGGGGCAAATAGCCTACTCCAGCAAAGAAGGGGCGAATGGAGCCCTGGAGAGGCTGTGGTCATTGCCACCAATCAGAAGAGCCAAAAGTGGAGCACCCAATCGGGCACAGGCTGGCCCGTATAAGAAGAACTTCCAGCAGCAAGGGGAAGATACTGGCAGGAAGGCTAGTCAGTTGCAGCATGAGGCCAGCTAGCTGGCTCCCTGTGATAGAGCAGTGGCAGGCGCCAGGGAAAGAGAAGCCATGAGCTCTCAAGTAAGGCCTGGAATGAACTGGCTGCAGGAGAGGTACAACTGCTAGGCCCTGGAGTAAGGGGCAGCCAGGGGAGGCGGGGCTGACTCCAGACAGGGAGTAGCTGGGCCCTGAAGCAAGGGCCTGACGCCAGACTACTGTGCCCACTGATACAAGTGACCAAGAATGACTAAAGCCACCCCTCACCCCTGGAAGTTTGAGGAGCAGGGACTGAACCATAGTCAGAGGACTGAGTCATGAAGCAGGTGCCATGCTTTCAGGGAGACGCAGGTCCAGGAATGGAGGAGAGGGTACACTAGCCACCAAAGCAATTCCCTGGGGTGGCCAGCAGGAGGTGTCACAGTGGTGAACAGGGACCCAGTCACACACAGTTATAATGTACATTTCATTGTACTCTGTACAAACACCCCCCGGTAAACAGATTGGGGCCTAAAACACAGATCCTCCACAATCCACTCAGCTGCAGTGCATCCACGACAGAGCTTTGAGAGCCTGGAGTTGGTGGAAACTAGGGGCATTCAGGCCGATCCCGCTGGAACAGAAGCTAGATGGCTCAATAACTTTGGAGCTCTGGGGCCTCAACACCTTGCAAGATCACGGTTTACAGCTCCAGGTCAGCAAAGTACTTAAGCACTTAGCTCACTTTAAGCACACCAGTTGTCCCATCTAGACACATGCTTTGCTTAAAGATAGGCATAACTCATTGAATCAGAGTTTTAGGAAATTACATAAGCATGTGCAAAAGCATGACTTCAGTGGGACTTAAGCATGTGCTTGTTAAGAACAATAATTATTATGATTCTACACTTTTCTGCATAGGGATGCTTTGCTGCCTCAGGCCTAGGAGAGGAAGGGATCAGGTTGGAGTAACAACTTCTATTCCTGTGCAAATCCCTTAAAAACCCTGTACCTCAGTTTTCCTTTCTGCAAATTGGGGTAATCATACTGTCGCCCCTCTGTCACATGATGAGATTTTGAAGCTGTGCAGGTTGGAGGAGAAATAGCTATGGTTGAGTCTGGGTGTTTTCCCACTGCAGGTGTACATGCCAATCCTGGAACACATTCAAGGCTCATGTTCAGTCCCCCCTTTTTAGACACCTCTGCTCCCACCCCACCCCCAGCTGAAGGCAGAAAGCAAATTCCCTTACCGTTTGTTTGCCCCTGCTCCTCCAATGAGCCCATATTAACAACAGCCCTGGCATGCTAAGGAAAAGAAATTGAAAAACGATGTGTTACAGTGCTGCTTAGTAACCTCCACTAGTACTTACCCACTTTTGGAGGCCCTTTGAGCTCCTTAAATGACAAGGAGTATATACATTCAGGTATCATTGCTATTAATAAATCAAGATGAAAAGACACAGCTAGTTCCACTCTGAAAATAAGAGCTGCCACACTGGCTCTGCTCATACCATGGTCCATCTTGCTGTCTTCACCAGTGGTTTGTTCCAGAGCTTCAGAGCTGGTACACAGAACAGGGCAATTATGGAGAGACCCAACCTTGTCTTCTGCTAGTCAGAAGCTTAAGGAGAGCCATGAGCAAGGGCTTGCATCCCTGACCACCATGACTAAAAGCCATTGATGTAGCTATCCTTAATGAACCCATCCAGCTCTTTTTTGAACCCAGTGATGCAGTCATCCCTCCACAGTGACACCAAAGTCTCTCTTTTGAGTGGGAACAGTTAATTTAGAACCCATCATTATCTGTGTATATTTGAGATAGATTTTTTTCCAGTGTGCATTTACTCTACATTTATCAATGGATAATTTCAGTACCATTTTGTTGCCCAGTCACCCAGTTTTGTAAGATCACTCTGTAACCCCTCTCAGTCTGCTTTGGACTTAACTGTCTTGAATAATTTTGTGTTGCCTGCAAACTTTGCCACTTCACTGTTCACCTCCTTTTCCAGTTACATTGATCAGCACAGGGAACAACATCACTCCTTAAGCGACTGCTGTTAATCTCTCCTTTGTTTCCTTCCTTTCAGTGAGTTACTGACCCATGGTCGTCCATCCCCCTCATCCCATGGCTGTTTATTTTACTTAAGAGTCTTTGATGAAGATGTCATGGAGAACCCAGAAAAGCCTCTTGGATCCCCTCTGTTCACAGCCCACCAGGATTCTGCCACGGTGGAGCTTTCTCCCATTCACCAGGGTCTCCACGCTACCTGTAGCCAGCTTCCCAAATCCAGGACCAGAGAGTCCGATCCTTGCTCTGTCTGGTCTCCCTTGGGGGGGGGGGTCCTACCTCCACGAGGGTCCCAGCCGTCCCAATCAGCAGTGACACTCAGCCAGTGTAGCAGTCAGAGGGTTTATTAGCAATCCACTTTGCACAGCAGCTAGGACAGTTGGCTCTCAGATCAACCAGGAGGGCAGATAGTAAACCCCCAGGACAAGCCCCGGAGGTCCTGCCCCTCCGACCTCCATCTTCCTTTCTTCCTCTCCCCCTTTTGTTCTCCTCTCCATCCAGCTGCCCTGCCCCTGGTCTAAACCGGCCACAACCTGTCACCCCCAGGGGGTCCAGGTAAGGTCGAACTAAAGCCTCTCCCCCCCTAGTGGTACCTATAGTTATCACACCCCTGTGTCCCATCACCAGAATACCATCACCCAAGAACAGGAAAAAGAAGAACCACAGTAACCCAAGAGGTTTTCTTACTTCATCACACCAGGGTCTTGTCAAAGGCTTTCTGAATACCTGGTACTCTATATCAGCTGGCTCACCCATGTCCACATGTTGATTTAAGATGGCAATTTTCAAAAACCAAAAAGCTTGAGGAACAGAAGTCCCTTTTCTACATGCCAGTTGAGTAAAATGAACATACTGAATGAGATTCAGCAGCAGTTAATACAAAGGGAGTTTTTATTTCATTGGGGCCATGCTTCAATAAATGCAAGTCAATAAGAGCATGCACTAATAGTCTTTCTAAAACCTTATTCAAGATGTGCAACTGAAAGAATCAGGGAACTGCTCTGTGTGGTTTGGATGGTGGCATGTCACATTGATGCTTTTCACTGATTTGCTGACTGACTGATGGGATATTTGTGGCTCAGAATAGGATTTTCAATACCTTTAAACTCCCTTTTCTACATGTGTAACCAATGACTTCATTAATTTTCCCAGCAATACTATAAGCACCCATCTGGCTGCTTCTTCATTCAATCTTTCCAACATTTCATCTTAGGACACCACAATGCATGGGGGAAATTCCCCATTAAAAAGTACCCCTTTTCTACCATGAAATCACTCCTGGAAACCCATCTCAGGAATGAGGTCTGTACACCACTCCTAAATTGTGGAATCATAGAATCACAGAAACTGGAAGAGATCATGCCAGTTCCCTGCACTCATGGTAGGACCTAGTACCCAATTAAAACATCCCTGACAGATGTTTGTCTAAGCTGCTCTTAAAAACCTCCAATGTAGGAGATTCCACAACCTACCAAGGCAACTTATTCCAGTGTTTAATCACCCTGACAGATAGGAATTTTTTCCTAATGTCTAGGCTGAACCTCCTTTGCTGTAATCTAAACCTGTTGACGCTTGTCCTATCATCTGTGATTAAGAATAATTTTTCTCCTTCTCCCTCATAACAACCTTTTAAGTATTTGAAAAATGTTATCATATCTCCTCTCAGTCTCCTTTTTTCTAGACTAAACAGACTCAGCTCTTTCAATCTTCCCTCATAGGTCAAATGTTCCAGACCTCTAATCATTTTTGTTGCCCTTCTCTGGATTTTCTCCAGTTTCTCCTTTTTTAAATTAGTTGATCAAAACTGGACACAGTTCTCAAGTTGAGGCCTAATCAGTGCAGAGTAGAGTGGAAGAATCACTTCTCGTGTCTTACTCATAATATTCCTGTTAATACGCCCCAGAATGGCATTTGCTTTTTTTGCAACGGTATTATACTGCTGACGCATATTTAGCTTGTGATCCACTATTACACCGAGATCCCTTTCTGCAGCATTCCTTCCTTGGCAGTCATTGCCTAGTTTGTATGTGCTCAATGGGTTGTTCAACCCTAAGTGGTGTACTGGGCACTTATCTTTATTGATTTTCATTCTGTTTATCTCCGACCATTTCACCAGTTTGTCCAAATCATTTTGAATTGTGATCCTATCCTTCAAAGCACTCGCAACCCCTCCCAGCCTTGTATCATCTACAGACTTTATAAGTTTGCTCTCTATGCCATCACCTAAGTCACTGATAAAAATACAGAACAAAACCAGATCCAGGTCAGATCCCTGCAGCACCCCGCTTGTTATGGCCTTACAGCCTGAATGTGAACCTTTGGTAAGCACCTTTGGTTGATAAATGTGTTGAGTTAGATGAGTAATTCCCAATCTGTGGCCTGTGGACCCCTGGGGGGCCACAGAGATACTGCAAGGGATCTGTGGACATGTTGGGAGCTGGGGCTGGACTCCACCAGGGTCTGGGGTTGCCATGGAGACCCAGTCTTCTGGCTAGCAGGGAGCTTCCCCCAGGCTGGGAGTTTTTAAAACTCCTGTCCTGAGCATGCTCAGATGCATGCTTAGAGAGAGCAGCCTGTGGCGTGACCAGTTGCAGCAGCTCCAAATGCCAGGTGAGGGGGAAGAAAAGAGGCCTGGGGGGGTCAGGGATGGGGAACTGGGGGATCAGAGAATGGGCCAGTGGGCAGGGAAGACTCCTGGGGGGGGGCATGGGAGGGAGCCATGACCATAGCAGCTTGGCTTCACTGGCAGCAGCAGGGGGCTGTCTCTTTTGTTGGCCTGTCACATCCTGTCTGACATCTAAACGAGGAGCTCATTGGGGCTCACACTCTCTTTGTTACTTGGCTTGTATAGCCTAGCTTAGTAAGGTCTTGCTTCTGGACTGGGGATCCTAAGGGCTATGAAACAAACAAGGAGTCCTGTGGCACTTTTAGACTATGTCTACACCTAAAATATTAGTTCGGACTTCATTAGTATGAACTAAGTACTTCAAAAGTTAGTTCAAACGAAGCACTTTTTTTAGTTCAAACTAACTTTTAGTTCAAACTAAGAAAGCATGGCTAGTTTAAACTAAAAGTTAATATGAACTAAAAAAGCGCACTTAGTTCGAACTAACCTCTAGTTCAAACTTATTTAGTTTGAATTAGCATGTCTACATTGTGCTAGTTCAAACTGAATATGTAAATTATTCGAACTAAGGAGTTAGTTTGAACTAACCAGCCAAGCTAATAAGTTTGACCTAAGCTAAAAAATTTTTTAGTTTGAACTAGGCAAAGCCTAACGTAGACAGGATTCAAATTAGTTCAGATTAAGGCTCTTTAATTCAAACTAATTTGCTAGTGCAGACATAACCTTAAAGACTAACAAGTATATTTATCATATGAGCTTTCATGAGAAAAAATCCCAGTTCATGAGATGCTTTGAAGTGTTATGGTAATTCAAAGAGTCAGACATAATAAATAATAATCATCATTGGTATGAATGTACAGGTGGAAGATGTAGCCTGGATACTGTGCATTGACAATAGCAGCTTCCACTGAATAACCATCCATTAGCTCTGGAGACCTAGTTCAGCTGAACATTTCTATCAGCTCATGTTCCTACTCACCAGGAGAATGGTGGGTTACTTACCAGTAACCGTCCTTCTTCGAGATGGGCTGCTTGGATTTATTTAGTAATAGGTATCCGTGGCGCAGCACACGATTGGTCAGAAACTTTTGCTCTAGCCTGTCAGAAGAGGGCTGGCGGCCACTGCCCCTCATGCCACCCCATCGATATATATATGGCCATTGCCTGGCCCCTCCTCAGTTCCTAAAAGCCTCCAACTCCAGTTGTGGGGAGAGGGGGAGGGACCTGAATGAATCCGAGCATCCCATCTCAAAGAAGGACAGTTACTGGTAAGTAACCCACCGTTCTTCTTCGAGTGCTGCTCAGATACATTCAGTAATAGGTGACTGCTAGCCATGCCGATAGATGGTGGGAGGAGTTGGCTTTTCTGCCTTCAGAACAGCACGTCTTCACCATGGGAAGCTTGTCCAGCAAGAGAGTCCTAGGAACACCTAAAATGACCTAAGGACTGAAGGCCAGGCCTGACCAGCCTGAGACAGCCAGGACTAACCCAAGGGAGAACAAGGGGTCCAGCTTGTCCAAGCATCAGTCAATGCATGAGGACAAAGCAACTTAGGATCACCTCATCAGAGGGTGAAAGGTGACACGCATTACAGTCTGATGGAGGACTGTGTCACCAGGAAGAGCACCTGGGAGAGTATAGACAGGGAGGTGTTATGGCCAGGGAGATAGGTATCCT
The DNA here is from genome assembly GCA_007922195.1 of Podocnemis expansa. Classification (NCBI taxonomy): domain Eukaryota; kingdom Metazoa; phylum Chordata; order Testudines; family Podocnemididae; genus Podocnemis; species Podocnemis expansa. Next base: position 7,586,299 of record ML682061.1, on the reverse strand, counting down.
GGCACCATCACTTGTTGGTGCAAACCTGTGAAGGGGTAGGGGGACCCTGATGCTAGTAGGCCCCCAGTGGCAAGCATAGGGTGCTGCCATCCCTTTCACTGATTCAGTAGAGAAAGCACAAGTAGGATCATGCCCCAGAGCCGAAGTGTGACTCCGATCGCTCGGTGTCCTGCAGTAAGGGTGACACTGTAAGGAGAGGGAAGAGGAAGGCCTAGAAGACTATCCTTTTCCCGGCCTGATGGGGAACAGTACAGGGAGGCAAGGAGCTACACTCTCTGACAGCACAAAGAGCGAGCAGTTTGCTCAAACCGGTATGAAAAGAGAAACAGTTGTTAAATCAACGCTATGGCTAAGCTGTGGCCAGTCATAAGTATGGAGTAGATTGGCCCTACAGGGTAGAACCAAAGCCAACATGGCATTGCCTGAATGCATTCTGACCTTGCCTTGTTTAGTGAGGTGAGCCGCTAAAACCTGCCACACTGCACCGGAAATAGATAATGGTAACCCTACCTATCCTATCATTGCCATTATGATTGTCGTCAATATTGTATTAAGTTATATTAATATATTATACTACCTTATGTTATTATATATTATATTAACCCGCTGGCTAGCAATTGGCCACCCGGCAGGACACAAGCTGTGGGTTACTGCAGGGGCTGCCACCAGTATGGGACGGGGCCACAGCTAAACTTATATCCCACAAGGAACCCAGGTACCAGGATCCAAGTCTATGAGGACAGTCACTCCTTTGGCATGCATGGCCCTGTAATATGCGAGGGCCACAACTCGCGGACTGGACCGTGGGAAGGGGTGGAATGTGGAGAATGCATGCGTGAGCATTGTGGGTGCTGCAGAATTAGGGTCACAAGGGAGAGCCTGTGGTCCAGCGTAGGGAGGGAAGGAACGTTCTCTACCAGGGGTGGAAGGAGGGTACATCACCCTGCAGGGTGCTGATCTGGGTTTCCTTTTAGAATACCCTCATGGCCCTCCCTTCTGATTTGATTGCTACTAGATAGTAAATATTATTGGGAGAGTGACCTCTGTCGGGGTCAGGGAGTTCCCGAGATTCGAGGTCCCTGCCCTGGCCCGATTGCAGGCCCCATCGGAGGTGGGGGGGGAGAGCTTGTTCTCCCTTAGCATGTGAGTCTAGTAAGTCAAGGGACAACTACAAGGACTAGGAATGGTCTCTGAGCTAAGTGAAAGGAATGTTTCTCAATGGGCTCCTATGGGAACCCTTTAAGCCCTCCTGTGGGCAGCCCCTGCATTCAGGCTGTCCCTTGGGGAAAGTTAAGAGTGGACAATCAATAAGAAGGGCGCTCCAGGGAAAAACAACTCATACTTGTAACAAATATGCCCCATCGGTCCCCAGTCCGCAACTGGGAAACCAGCAATCGGCAATAGGGGAAGGCCAATCAAACTAAGGGAGAGGAAGGGTAGAGTCTCAGGTTTCCTCAGCCTAGCGCACCCAGTAATCCCCAGATGTCTCTAGCCGAGAACTGACTAGGCCCAAACCTGCCTAACTTTCAAAATCAGACAAGGTTGGGTCCTCTATAGCGGGGCAGAGAGGGTGAAGGCACGAACGCCTTTGGGTGCTCCGTCGGCGGAGTGGGGCCTCGAGTGCTACCACAGCACTCGTAGCCCCACTGGCCCATTGATGTGCGACTAAACCCCGAAACTAACAGTGAGATTCAGGTCATGAGGACAAAGGTCCCAAGTACTGGGTGACCGTATCCGCTATGTCACGTCAGTTAAGGCCGGGATTCAGGGCAAAGGGGAGCCTCCCCTCTGAGCATGACCGTGGCTCTTCCCCTTTGGAAGATGGAGAAAGGTTAAAGGGTCTGGGGTCTATAGGAATGAAGCCCTTCTCAACTGATGGGAAGGGTCAGTTTATTAAATGAGGGGCAGAAGCAGGTAAACCCAATGCTTGTGTCCAGGTCCCCAACTACAGCGTGTGCAGCTGGAACCTGATGGAGTAGGACCAGAGCTGTCCTCAGAGCCTAGGGGGTAAGGTGCAGCCAAGTCAAAATAGTATACCTTAACACTGTTAAAGGAGTCATCCCGGTCTCCACTAGTCAGTGTTTGGTGGCTAACAGGGAAGAGAAAGCAGAGAACAGGTGGTGGGGGGCACAAAGGCACAGTCCATTTATAGGGACTGGCACTGGGTAGCTGTCTCGGAGGACATACAAGGCCCAGGTTAAGGACTTACCTCAGAGGAGTATGTGTACGTATGGCTCCACGGTACGGTGAGGGTACGTGAGAAAGAGCGCCAGTGTACCTCAGGATGTCCAAGGGGAGGCGTTGTGTCCGATATCAGTAAGATGCCTCTGGTTCCAGCCTAAAAGTCCCAAGAGGGGGGGGGAGCGCCACATGAGGTGGCATGACTGGGGTTTAGCCCTCTTACGGAAGTGAAAGGAAAGGGCCAAGGATAAGCAGTGGCCCTGTCTCGGAGCAGGGTTGGTCAGCAGCTCGTTTGAGGAATCCAGGGCTGAAAGCCCTAGGCCAGGGTTTCTAGAGAAGGTGCCCAGCCGAATGGATCCACTATGACTAGGCTGCAGAAACCGGGGATTTGGCATCCTCTTGAGTGTGGTAGAGGATTCGGTAGGAGGAGAGATCTAACTCCACTTCCAGCCAGGTGGTAGTCAGTGGTTGGAGGGGACTAAGGGGGGAAATGATGAGTTAGCTCCACATAAATTAGCCCCTAACTGTCCACAGTGCCACTAGAACTCTGGTCTCAGGCAGCTGGCCTTAAGTTCTCATTATTCTCTGCCCATTCTTCTATCTGAGCTTAGGCTCACGACTAAGACCTTGGGGCCCAGGCGGGTGGGAGTGGACCCGAGTGGGCCCGAGGGGAGGAGACCCAAGTATTTTATCTCTCCCCAGGGGTCATGGGCCATGCCCAGAACAGTGTCCACCTCTGGTGGGAAGGGCGTATCCCCACCAAAGGGCAGGTCTAGGGCGACCTGTTGGGAGGCTGGGGGCACTCTTGCCTTCCGCAGCCAGGCTGCACGACTCAAGGTCACTGCCGAGGCCATCATGCGGGATGCCATGTCTACGGCATCCCAAGCTGAGAGGAGGAGATCCTGTGAGGCTATCCTTACCTCCTCAAGGAACGCATCATATTCTTCCCTCACATCTTGTGGGAGCAGGTGTCTAAATTTATATACTGACCCCCATACATCCAGCATATACCTGCCTACTAGGACCTGGTTGTTGGTGACATGTAGTTGGAAGGCGGAGGAAGAGTATGCCTTCCGACCAAGCAATTCCAGCTCTCTGGCATCGCTCAATGTTGGGAGGGGGTCTCTGGGAACTTGACCCAGTCCTAAGGTGGCCTGCACCACCCTTGGAGATGGAGCCAGGTGGTACAAAAGCGAGGGAAACTCCGACCCTGGGACTTTATATTTTAAACCCCCCGGGTATGTCCACACAAGGCTTTTATTTCAAAACAACACTCTTCCTCTCCCACAGAAGCACATAGGGCTGGGCCTGTCCAGGTGACGGGCAGTGAGGGGGTACAGGGCCGGGCACTGGGGCACATAAGGCATAGGGTCAGCGGGTACAGAGGCCCTCCCATGGCCACGGGTACCTGAGAGACAGGTGGCACCAGGGTCACAGGCCCCTGTGTACCTGGGAGTGGTTAACAGGGGCTGGGTGTCAAAGATGCAGCAGCATCTTGGGCAGGGTGTAGAGCATGCAGGCCTCACCACTGGCAAGGGGCCTTGGGAGACCCCCTAGAGCAAGGCGTGGGTGAGTCCAGCTCACCATTGTGGGTACCACTAGCATGTGTGCCTCCAGGGTACAGTTACCAGATGTCAGGCAAAAGGAAAACATAGTCCCCTCTTTACCTTTGTGTTCTTCTGTGCATCCTCACATTCTCTGTCTGGCAGGCAGTTTAAAATACAGGATTTTTGACAGGCTTTTTACTATAGGGATTGAAGTATCCTGGAATGCCATAGAATACTTTTTTGTACGGGAAAGTGTTCCAGGGCCCCCTAAACACCAAAGAATATTACATGCATACTACATTTTCTCCCAGGTGTCCTCCAATGTCCTCCTTTTCGTACTTCCCTGGCCTCCTTTCAAGGCTTTGGGATCTGGTAGCCCTACCCCAGGGGAATGTCCCACAGGAGCCTGACTCTTGCTGACAGTCAGGACAGAGGTGTGTGCTGCAGACAGGCTGCACACAGACAAGGCCAGCAGGCAGCAGGGACTAACTGTGTTTTCTGCTGCCCTGCAGCAGGTCGCCCAGCCGCCCGCCGTGCACCACTACCGTCCCGACATGGCAGCCCGAGACTACCACGGCAGAGGAGGAGGGCCCCCCCAACGCGTGGGGAGATCCTGGAAAGCCTGGAGGAGCTGGGGCAGCGGACTGAGGCATCCACCCAGGCCTGGCACCAGGAGCAAGCCAGGCGCTAAGACTCTGCACTCCGCCTGCTGCAGGAGGCAGCAGCTGTGGATGACTGGGTGGTCACCGCCCTGAAGCGCCAGGCGCAGGCCAGCAAGCACCAGGCACAGGCCTTCGAGTGCCTCTGCGACCGCCTGCCCACCGTGGTCAAGGCCATGAGCGTCCACCAGCTGGTGGAGCACATTGTACAGTTTTAAGGGAGATTATAATCCAATAAGGAGGACAGCATATTCAGAGCTGTATAAGAAGTCTTTATTGAAAGAGAACTGAGAGAGAGAGAGGAGACAGACAGGTTTTCCTAGCACCTAAACGACTCTCCCATTT
>ML682061.1:7567329-7578664 GCA_007922195.1 Podocnemis expansa | reverse complement strand
CAAAACACCACATATTCCTCCCCCTCTAATGAACCCCCCCCCCCCCCAAAAAAAACCCCTCCCCCCCCCCGAAAGAATAAGAACTGAACTAGGAGATGAGGGTAGACTGCCCCATCTCCGGCAAACCCCCGGGGAATTATTCTGCCCCATGAAGAGGGGGTCACCACTAGCTAAAGATCCAGCCGATTAGGAGGCCTTCTGTCGCGAGGTGGATTACGGCGAACTTCTAGTGTGCCCACCCCACAAGGTGGTGTTGGGATCACAGGTACTGGGGAAGTAGCCGGAAGCGGAGAGGATGTTGTGTCCGGTTGATCCAGGGAGGCTGAAGGCATTGAAGGGGTGGCTGGAGCAGGAGAGACAGAAATAGTAGTTTCATGCTCTGATGTTGTATCATCAGTAAGGGTGAAGTCAGATATGTCTGCTGGAGACGCATCTTCTGGGTGGATATGATGGAGAAGCAGCTGATCTACATGCCATCGCCAAACTAGGCCACTCGCTGTCTGGACAGAGTAGGAAACAGGTCCTGTCTGGGCAATGACCATTGATGGGACCCATTTAGCTCCTGAAGCATAGTTTCGTGCAAGAACTGGCTGTCCAATACTGAAGGTGTGGCCCTTTGTTCTTGGTGAATGTCTGCTGACCTGGTCCTGCTGTTGGCGTTGAACCACTTGCCGTGTGTCTCGTGGTTTCAACAAATCAAAGCAAGAGCGCAACTGCCGTCCCATCATAAGAAAAGCTGGAGATGCCTTAGTTGTAGCCTGTGGAGTGTTTCTGTAGGACAACAAGAAGTTGTCCAGACACTTATGAAGAAGTGAATAACCCTTTGCAGATTTTAGAGCTTGCTTCATAGTCTGTACAAACCTTTCAGCAAGTCCATTGGTGGAAGGATGATACGGTGCTGACCTGATGTGATGTATTCCACTGGCCTTCATAAAAGTTTCAAAATCCTGAGAAACGAATTGTGGTCCATTGTCACTCACCAGCTGTTCTGGAAGACCGTAACGACTAAAAAAGCCACGCAGGGTCTGAATAGTGGCTTCCGTAGTAGTGGACTGCATTACCGAGACTTCTGGCCATTTTGAATGGGCATCCACAGCAATTAAAAACATACATCCTTCAAATGGGCCAGTAAAATCAACATGGATATGTTGCCATGGCCTTTCGGGCCAATCCCATGGGTGAAGAGGTGCCAACTGAGGTGCATTCCGGACGCTCTGGCATGAGGTACAAGCTCTAGCCGTTTCTTCAATGGCCTTCTCTAAGCCTGGCCACCAGAAATAGCTCCATGCAATTTCTTTCATGCGCACTATGCCACAGTGACTTGAATGGAGCTGTTCCAACAAACGTGGTCTTAATGAAGGTGGGATAATGACACGCATACCCCACAACAAACACCCAGATTGGGTCGATAACTCTGTCCTCCTAGACACATAGGGGTGGAGGTCAGGAGAGACCTGAGAGTCAGGTAAGAACGTTCCATGCATCACGAAATCCATAACTCGTGAGAGTACTGGGTCAACCCGTGTTGCTTTCTTCACTTGAGAAGCCGTGACGGGTGTGTTTTCCACCTGTTCAAAGTAAAAGATTCCTTCCTGGCCCAGATCCTGCCGGTGTGCCGGTAAGGGTAGCCTTGAAAGGCCATCAGCATTGCAATGCAAAGAGGATTGCCTGTACTTGATTTCATATGTGTATCCAGAAAGTATCAATGCCCATCATTGCATCCGACTAGCAGCCAAATGTGGGATGCCTGTGTGTAGCCCCAAAATTGATGTCAGGGGTCGATGGTCAGTGAGAAGTGTGAACTTCTTTCCCCACAGGTCCTGGTGAAATTTCCAAACGCCAAAAACAATGCCCAGTGCTTCGCGTTCAATTTGGGCATAATTAGTTTCTGCCTTAGTCAAGGAGCGTGAAGCAAAAGCAATCGGCCTCTCTTCACCAGAAGGCCTAATATGTGAGAATACAGCCCCAACTCCATAAGGGGAGGCATCGCAAGCCAACTGTAGGGGCAAGGATGGGTCAAAATGTGTCAGAACCTTAGAGTTTACCAGTGAGCGTTTAGCTTCATTAAATGCAACATCACAGGCTTCAGTCCAGTTCCAGGCCTTTTTTGGCCCCAGAAGCTCAAGTAGGGGTTTCAGGAGCGTCGCTAATTGTGGAATAAACTTGCCATAATAGTTTAGGAAGCCTAAAAAAGAGCGAAGTTGGCTTACGTTCTGAGGTAGTGGAGCATCCACAATAGCCTTAACCTTAGCTGGAGACTTATGGAGACCATCAGCATCAATTATATGTCCTAAATATTCAGCTGAGGGCTGGAAAAACTTACATTTGTCTCTGTGAACACATAGACCATACTCTTCCAGTCTTTGCAGAGTAGCTTCCAAGTTCGTAAGGTGTTCCTCCTCATTTTTGCCCGGGACCAGGATGTCATCCAGATAGCACTGTACTCCTGATAAACCACTCAAAATCTGATCCATTGCCCTTTGGAACAAAGCTGGGGCTGAAGTAATGCCGAAAGGTAAACGACAGTATCTGTACAACCCCTTATGTGTTACGATTGTCAACAGTTCTTGAGATTCTTTTTCACCATGCATCTGTAAGTACGCTTGACTCAAATCAATCTTGCTAAATTTTTGTCCTCCAGCCAAACCTGCAAAGATGTCCTCAATGCGGGAAAGAGGATATTGTTCTGCACATAACACTGGGTTGACAGTGACCTTGAAATCTCTACAAATCTGAATGGAGCCATCCTTCTTCACTATTGGGACAATGGGTGTTGCCCACTGGCTGTGAGTAACTGGCACCAAGACTCCCTCTTTGACTAACCGCTCCAAGTTTTCTTCCACCTTGGGTCTGATGGCAAATGGCACCATCTAGGCCTTCAAACATTTTGGCTGGCAATCAGGCTTTATATTTAATTTCACAGTGATTCCCTTCATACTGCCTAAGTCTTCACCAAAAACAGCAGCATGTTTCGTTAGTACCGCTGCTAGATTCATTTCTTCTTCAGTCAATTGATGCACTTGTGACTAATTGAGTTGGATTTTCCTGATCCAAGATCTTCCCATTAGGGCTGGGTAATTCCCCTTTACCACAAACAGTGGTAGCTTTATGGTCTGTCCATTGAGTTCTACTTTCACATCAATAGTACCCAACAGGGGAACAGTCTCTCCAGTATATGTCTTCAAAACAACTACTGTCGGCTTAAGTGGCAGATGTCTAAAGTCCTTCTCATACACAATGTTAGAAACTAATGAAACTGCTGCACCAATGTCCAGTTCCATGCATGTAGGTTTGCCTTCCAACACAGGTGTTACCCAGAATTTACGTGGGCCCACTGTTATAGACAAAACATGGAAGGAATCTTCATCTTCCAATTGGGTGTCACTATGATCACCTGTATTCTGCTCTACTGCATGCAGAATTTCCCTCTTAGTCCGCCAAACCAACGGCCCATTTTTCTCAGGTCTGCTCTTCTGTTTGGCTCACCCTTCCTTTGTTTGCAGGCACATTCAATGTGCCCTCTCTTACCACATTGTCGACACAGTAGTTCCTTAAACTAGGAACGGCACTCAGATGCGAGGTGATCCTGCTTCCCACACGGGTAACATTCTTGTCTCCCCGGTGCCCTGGGGGCAGGTTGTAGGGATACTTTACAGACACTGACCCCGGTCTGTTGCATGTCTTGGGTGACACGTTCCATGGAGACTGCAATTTCCACAGCCTTCTGCAAGGTGAGTTGACCTTCAGTCAATAGGCATTTTCGTGTTGATTCACTGTGCAGGCCACACACCAGCCTGTCACACAGCATTTCCTCTAACGTGTTCTTGAAGTCACAGTGTGCTGCCAGCTTCCGCAGACCTGCTACAAATTGTACAATTGATTCACCTTCCTCTTGGTTCCTTTGGTTGAACCTATACCTCTCAGCAGTTACTAGTGGCTTTGGGGAAAAATGTGCTCCCAGAACGTCCACTAGGTCCCTATAAGGTTTCTGCTCTGGCTTCTCCAGATAAAGCAAATCACATAGCAAATTATAAGTCTTAACTCCAATGACCGTTAGGAAAACTGGTACCTTCTTCTCATCAGTTATGTTGTTTGCTATTACAAAATTTTGAAATCAGGCTGTATATGTCTGCCAGGAATCTGCCGAATGATCATATGCTTCAAAGGTTGTAGTAAGTAAAGCCATGATGCCCTCTTGTGGTTATTGTTTGTCTCTTCTCTTAACAACAGGCAGATCAGCTTTCAGAATAGCCAGCTAGCCCTTAGGCAAACAGATCAGCTTTCACAGCTACAACCCAACCCCCATGCAAGCAGTAAAATAAAGTTTTGCTTCTTACATTGTATTCTGGTTTTCCAGAGTTGTCAGGATTGTTGAGGATAGCCACTCCATCACATATCCCATCTTCTGTCTCCAGATGTAGAGTTTTAAGGGAGATTATAATCCAATAAGGAGGACAGCATATTCAGAGCTGTATAAGAAGTCTTTATTGAAAGAGAACTGAGAGAGAGAGAGAGGAGACAGACAGGTTTTCCTAGCACCTAAACAACTCTCCCATTTATCACTATGGCAACCCCAATGACCCTAGGTAGTCCAAAACACCACACACATGGCCTCTCCACCTGGCCTTCCCTGGAGGCGACTCCGGACCCAGGGTGGCTGTGGGCAGGGGCAGGGGGCACCACCAGCCCCGGACCCCCCAACAGGCCCTGCCTAAGGACTCCCCTGCGACCCAGATTCCCCCACCCCCTCCCCCCAGTCTTCCCCTTCCAAGTTGCTGGCCCTCCTTCCAGACTCCCCTCACATTTCCCCATCCCCTAAACCTCCCCAGTCCTTCCCTGCCCCAACCCCTGTTTTGTTAAATATATAGTTTGAAACATATTCTTGGCTGTGAGTGGTTTTATTGGGGGTAGTTCACAGTGTGGGTGGATTGGTGGGGGTTGGCTGTGGGCGAACGGGGGACAGGGTGGTGTGGGGCAGGGCAGCCCTGGCCCTCAGAGTTCCTCCATGGCAAAGGTAGTCATCAGTGCTTCCTGAACTGTCACAGCTGTCTGTGATGGCTGCTCCCCTGGGGGCACAGGTCTGGGTTCCTCGTAGTCCCCGGCGAGGAGTTGTGCCTCAGCTTCCCAGGCAGCAGCAATGGTCTTGCCCCGCAGCTCACAGAAGTTGTGCAGGGCCATGCACGCACTGATGACCTGTGGCATTGTCCTCTCCGCAAGATGGAGGCGTGTAAGGAGGCACCTCCAGTGTGCCTTGAGGCGGCCAAATGCCCACTCGACCACCTGGCGGCAGCGGCTCAGCTGGTGGTTGGAAAGTCTGCCGGTGGGGATCAAGGGGCCCTGCGTACAGCTGCATGAGCCATGGGCAGGGGGGATAGGCCGCGTCTGCCACAATGAGGACGGGTACCTCTACTCCCCCTACATTGATGTTAATGAGGGGGGAAGAAGGTGCCCGCCTCCATGTCCCAGTACAGGGCAGAGTTACGGAGGACCCTGGCATCATGGGCCCTCCCCAGCCATCCCACGTAACAGTTTTGAAGAATGCCCCAGTGGTCCACAAGGGCCTGCAGGACGATGGAATGGTACCCCTTCCGGTTTCTGTACTCCGTGGCTCTGTGCTCCAAGGCTCACACGGGGATGTGCGTCACGTCCAGGATCACCGCATAACTGGGAAAGCCCAGTGTGGCCATGCCGGCAATAGTGTCCAGCACCTCCCCTTGTGTGACCAGGAGTCGCAGCAGGATCCTGTTGATGGCCCTGGTGACCTTCAACAGAATGTTGCCAGTGGTGGACCTCCCGATTCCGAACAGGTGCGCCACACACCCTTGCGACTCCAGAGTGGCCATCTTCCACAGGGCAATGGCCACTCTTTTCTCCACAGGGATAGCAGGCCTCATGGTGGTGTCCCTTCAGCGCAGCAGCAAGGTGAGTTCTGCGACCAGGAGGTTGAAGCTGGTCCTGTTCATGCAGAAATTCCTCCGCCACTGGTCGTCCCCCCAGGTTCGGAGCACTACCCGCTCCCACCAGTCTGGGCTGGTCTCCCAGGCCCAGACCTGGCGAGGCACAGAAGGGGGCAGGGGAACTAGCCCTGATCTGCAGCCCAGCTGGATGACAGCCTCAGGCACAGGCTGGGCACCATCAGGGTCTGCAAGCAGAGTGTCCCACATCAGCAGAACACTCTGCAGGCAGGAAGAGGGTCTGTTTGTTGCATGGTGCTGGACCTCAAAGTTGTTAACCATGCCCATTAATTAAAGTTGTAGTGATGAAGCCTTTTTAAAGTCAAAAGTTCCCTGATTTCTCTGGAAAAGCCACAAGAGCTATTCCAGGCCACTTTCTGATGACACAGGAGAATGACAAGCTGATGCTGCTATCTCCACGGGTTAAAGTATAATCTGGAGGGCCCTGCAACACTCCTAAATTTCCAGGCCCCCTTCATGCATGTCTGGGCCCCGTTCCTGTATATCCAGGCCCCCTTTACCCACCCCAGCTACTGCCCCTCCCACTCCAGCTACTGCCCTCCAAATGCCTGGCCCCTTCAGACCCCTCTTTCCCTATGTCCTCCTCAGCCCCAGTCCCCATTTCCCAAGCTCCCTGCTCCCATGTCCCCACTCCAGTCCTCCTAACTCCCCACCCCCAGCTCCCCCATCTTCATTCCACTCCCTTCAGCCCCCCAACTCCCTCCACACATTCCCAGCCTCTTCAGTCTCCTTGTCCCCATTCCCTCACTCTACCCCCTTCAGCCCCCAACCTCTTTCATACCTTCCCAGCCCACCATCCTGACCCCTTCTTCCCACCCACCACCCACGCTGAGCTGTCCACGGGGAGGCTGGGCCCCATGCTGTGCTAGCTTACCTTCAGCAACACACTGACTTCTGAGGGTCAGCTGGGGAGAGGATGGAGAAAAATCACCTTTCTCCCCCTCCAGGGCACAGCCTGTGCATGCGCAGGGGGCCAGCCAGCAGATAACAGCAGGGGCAGGCACACCTCCCCTCTTCCTGGAGTGGTGCCTGCCCCGCCAGAACATGCTGGCTCGATTCTCTATTTTTAGGGGGCCCAGAACACTGGGCCCCCTAAAAATAGACCCAGTGTTCCATGGCCCCTAAAAATAGAAAAAGGAGCCAGAACACAGCGTTCCAGCTCCTTTTTCTATTTTTAGAGACCCTGGAATGCTGGCCCCCTAAAAATAGTCAGCCCCAGAATGCTCTTCTGTTGCATTCTGGTCCACTTCAACCACTGGCTATCTCAGGATGGTTTGTACATCATAGGCTCCTCTCCTGCATCATGTTGTTATTAGACTTGGATAGAGACATTCTGATGGACCTATATGTCAGCAGACACTGTAGCAGGGCCCAAGCATAGCTTTTCAGACCCAGTACAAATCTGTAACAGGCCCCTTGATTATGGAGGTTGCAGCCTGGGCTGGGCCCTCCAGTGCCATTGGGCCCTGGTAAAGTTTACCCTCCCCCACATGTGGGGGCCAGCTGTGCAGCTCCATCAAAATTGAAATGCTTTGCAAAATCATATCACCACTAGCATTTTATGTCAGAAGAAAACCAGGGGTGGAGGGGAAGCTTTCTGACAATGTCAAAACACCCTCTTTCAGCATTTTCAGAAGAAAATCTTTTGATTTTCTGTTTTGAAATGACTTTTTGTTTGTTTCGGATTTTTTATTTTGTATACCATATTATCCTAGAATACAAAGTCAAGCAAAATACAATGTTTCTATCAACCCAAAACATGGTGTTTTCAGAGTTTTCCCTTTGCAGAAATTTGTGGTTTTCACTCCAGTTTGGAACAGAACCTTATTTTGAAATCTTGGAATCCTTTATGCAACAGAATGTCTGTCCTCTGCACTGCTCTAGGTATTCTGGCCTCTCACATTATGACTTGCTGTGGAAGGGACAGGTGGCTAGTTGAGAGAGGATACTGGCAGGCATTCTTTGTCAAAAGGGGCTCTAAAAACTACAGTTCCCAGAATGTCCCTGAAGAAGCTCTTCTTCCAAGGGGGAGGGTGGCTATGTGTGAGTGACCAAGAGTGTGAGTTATATGTCAAGGAACATCATGAACCACAGTGGTGTTGGAACAAGTCCTTGAGAATGTCAGGGGTCTGACTAAGTGGGATTTTCTTCCACGAAAGCTCATGCGATTAATAAATTTGTTAGTCTTTAAAAGTGTCATGGGACTCCTTGCTTGTTTTGCTGAGCTAAACTAACATGGCTACCCCTTTGGAACTTGTCTAATGTATTAGTGTTTGGAGTTCTTGCCTACTGTTGCATGAAAAAGAGCAGAGCCAAAGCAAGTGAAAAAAGGGGAGCAAGAGAGACAGGGTCATCTGAATTCTCTCTTCTGCCTCCAATTTGTGACCAGACACTAACTCTGTCAAAACCAGCTAAGAGAGGCGGCTGACGAGTTGTATTCACTCTAGTATCTGGCTTCAGCTAGCAGATACGGGGCTTTATGACACGAGTTCTCAAGAGAAGGCAGAAACACCCACTGAGGCATGCAAAGATCAACATGCAGTCCACACAGGCTCTGCACAGTTCCCATGACCAGTCCAGGAGAAGGAGAGTCCTTAGCCACCCTGGCTAAGCTACAGCCCCCAAACAAGGCTCCGGGTGAGCCTAGAATGCACTGCAAGGATTCGATAGCCAGGGAGCCACTTTGTTCTCTCTCCTCTCTGGCTGATACCATGATGACTCCATGCAACAGTGATTTAACGCTAATGGCATCCATGTGACCAATAGCATTGTTGGTAAAAACAGATGAGTCATTGGGTCTCTCTCACCCCATGCTCACACAAGGGCAGTTGGAAATGTTTTGAAAGCATATGCAGGTAGAATAGCCCAGTCTTTGGAGTGTGGGAGAAGAACAGCCTTGGAGCTGTGTAGATGGAGAAAGGGAATCTGTCACTGGTGATGATTTCCAGCCACTCACATGCATTTCCTGACTAGGACTGCTGACCCTTTCTTTCCATGCTGTATTTGTGAGCTGTCTTCACTGGGCAGCATATTCCACAGCTGCAGAAGCAGCAGCAGACATGACCTCCAAAGAGCCCAGGGGTAGGACGTTGACCTGTCACTCAGGATATGGGACCGGTGGCACAGCAGTTGACAATATGTTTGTAACAGATCAGTGGGCAATTTTCCAGTCTGATACTTCCACCCTGTCTGCGTCCTCCAAAGTGCACGCTACTAAGAAGCTGGTACAACAGAAGGCTTTGAAACAGACCCCATTGCAGGTCACGTGGTACTGGATGCACTCCAGCAAACAAGCTGTTGTTTGATTTATTTGCAGGTCTCTGACTCCCAGGTTAATTAATTGTGTCGAATAACCTAGAAGCTCACAGCACTAGGACAGCAGGTTCACCTTCACCAGACAGCCTTCACCCACACCACCTATGCTTCCTCAGTACTTTCTGCAGCTACTCATACCATATTCATAAAAGCACATGGAGCAAAAACCTGCCCAAAGGTCACTGCAGAAAAAGGTTTTGTGGCTTGACCAATGTCATTCAACCTGCTGAATTTGTTCCCAGAGCGTGGACAAAGAGGCATCTCTGTGAAATGGCTCTGATAGCTTCTGGATTATGGCACACAAGTGACCCTTGTAAAAAAAACACCTTTTCTTCTAGGATACCCGTATCTAAATGGTTATTGTGATTTACATGAGCAGCCCTAAGTACCTGACTAATGTTCTGGCTGGGCCCTGAGTATGGACATTTTAGGAACTGAAGTTTGAGAGCTCACACTATTCATTCCTTATGCAATTCTGCTGGCACACCTTAATCCTGATTGTCCCGGCCTCCTTCTATTTTAGTCCCGGGCCCCCTCCACTGCTTTTCCAAAGCACCTCCTGACATGCAGGGACATATGCTATTTCAGCTCTGTCAATGAACCTGGCCTCCAACTTGCAGCATCCCTCTAGCGCATAAACTGTTTGTCTTGTTGAATGCTGACCAAGTCTGCAAATGTTTCATGAGCAGTGAACATAAGTGTCCAAAGGTGAAAAGTTTTTTCTAGATTCCAAGGCCAGAATGGACCATTATGATCAGCTTGTCTCACCGCCTTCTATCACATAGGCTGGACAATGTCCTCAAAGTAATTCCTAGAGCAAATCTGTTGGAAAAACATCTGATCTTGATTTTAAAATGGTCAGTAATGGAGAATCCACCATACCCGTGGTAATTGGTTCCAATAGTTAATTACCCTCACTCTTAAAGAAGTAGGCTTATTTCAAGACTGAATTGTTCTAGCTTCAACTTCCAGACTTTGGATCTTGTTATGCCTTTGCTAGACCAATGAACCCATTATTAAATATTTGTTCCTTGCATGGTTATGTATAGCTTTATTGTACCACACCCCCTTTAATCTACAAGTCTAGTTCAGCAAAACAGGCAAGGAAGCTTGTGGCTCTTTTAAAGACTAACAAATTTTTTTATTGCATGAGATTTATGGAAGAAAAATCCCACCTCATCAGATGCTTGAAAATGGAGAACTTACAGAATGGGAAAAAAATAAATGCAGGGAAGTGTAAGTCATAGGATCAGATCAGACTGCTTCAGCAAAGCAAAGCAGTTGTTCCGATTCCAACAATGTAGAACACCATATTACGAGGAGGGAATGTAGAGAGAAGGCAAATTCATCTTTTGTAATAAGGAAGCTAAGCAAAATATTTATTGAAGCCTAAGGCAACATTGTCAAATTTGCTTATGAATTCTGAATCTGCAGTTTCTTTTTGAAACTTTGGTTTGTAATCAACTTGTTTATGTATACCAATTAACATATCTTTCATGGAGTGAGCAGAGGGAGTGAAATGTTCCCCTATTGGTCTTTTAATTTCTTCTTCTGCAGTAAGAAAAGCATAAGACCAGGCGTTAAAGTATAATTCGGTGAGCCCCAGAACCCTCCTAAATTGGCAGGCTCCCCTCATACCAGTCTGGGCCCCCCTCACACCAGTGCAGGCCCACCTCATGCACCCCCAACTACTGCTCCCAACATGCCTACCCCCCACCCCAGCTACTGACCCCCACACACCTGCCCCCCACCTCAGCTACTACCCCCACATGCCTACCCCCTATCTCCGCTACTGCCCCTGGCCTCCATCTCATTGCTGGCCCCCCATTCCTTCCCCAACCCCCACCATGCCACACCATCTTCCCCTGCTGCCCCAGGTTGACCCCTTCCCCTGCACCCTTTCCCCACCGCTGCTCACCTGTCCCCTAACCAGGGATTTCCCTAACTCCCCCCTATACTCCCCCTGAACTTCCCAACACCCTCCCCAGTTATCTGCTAGTAACAGTGTTATACCAAATTAGTGAGCACCCCCTACACTCCCCTAA
>ML682061.1:7532919-7567229 GCA_007922195.1 Podocnemis expansa | reverse complement strand
AGCCTCCTCTGACTGAGCATGCTCAGAGGCTCTGAGCATGCTCAGTCAGAGCAGGCTCAGGCCAGGACAGCTCCCTGCCACCGCATTCTGGGACCTTCAATTTTTAGAGGCTCAGCATTGGGGCGGGGTGCTAAAAATAGAAAATGGAGCCAGAATGTTGCATTCCAGGGTCCGCTATTTTTAAATGGTGGGCCCTGGAGTGCAGCGTTCTGGCTCCACTGTCTATTTTTAGGGGTCCTGGAACACTGAGCCCCTAAAAATAGTGGGCCCCCAAACACCATTCTGGTGTGTTCTGCCCTACTTCAACCCCTGCATGAGAGGTATCCAAAGATATGAGAAGTGAACCACATTTAGATTCAGCAAATACCACAGATGGCAACAACTAGCAAATTAGGAAAACTAGCTGCTTGACCTCATTTTCCATACAGCAGTGATGATCCCTTCACAGGTTCAGTAGACCTGCTCCTGTAGCTGTTCACAGCTTTGTAATGGGGAGAGGTGGCTGATATTTTTAAATTATTTTTTTTAATTGAAATGTGACCTTTTTTCAAAATTGCTAAAAGGAAAAAAGGGGGAGAGGAAAAGGGAGGGAATAGAGATATGATTAAGGAAAATATACATATTTTATTTTCCATAAAAATATTCAAAACATTTTTAAATAAACAAAAAACCTTTTCTTTCTATAACAATATGGCTAAAAATAACCTCAACAATTTTTAAGTTCTATGCAAAAATGTTCCTAACACTGGGGATATGGCCCAATGACTTCAAGGAAACTGTATTGATTTTCACTGGAAGAGGATTTAGCCTGTGTGAGTGCATGTGTGCATGTGTGCACATGTGTGTGCTGTTTTTTTAACGCTGTCATTCTGGAGCAACATGCAAAATGAAATATATTTAGTAACAAATATATTTGACAAAGTAGATTGCAATGGTTAACTACTTTGCTTAATTCCCACATCATTTCTCCAAATCTAGCCCATTCACAAGGTTTTTCTGTGGATATTTCCATGTAAAGTTTGTAGGGTTAGTAAGAAGTCATCAGTTAGCTAGTGGGGCCTGAGAAAATAATATGATTCAAACCTAATATTTTGTTAAAGGTATTATTTAAACTGACTTGTAACTCAGACATTAACAATTTTTCATTCCAAGATGATAGCATTCTCCATGTAACCCAGTGATGAATATGTCACAGATGCTCCCCACTATGCATGTGCAAAGAAGGTGAGTTTATTACAATCCTTAGGAAAGAAAACATTTAATTCACACTGCCACAGGTCTAGCGGTTACTGGCTAGCTCATGCTTGCATCAGCCATCCTATTCACTCTGAAGAACAATGCTGCATTCTCTTAGGTGAAAACCTGAACCCAGCCTTCCCAATGGAATTGTTATCAGCAGCTCCAGATTCAGTTGCACAGCATCTGTGGGCATTCCCTTGTACCCTTGAATGCTGCTACGGAAAAGGTGAGTAGATTTGCCTTCTTAAATGAGCCAAGCCACACTGGGCTGGCTGCCAGTGGCAGTGATCTGCTGTAGGAGGAAAAAGGGCACTGTGGAAGTCTTTACATTTGAGGAGCATCGTGTTGGTGATGCTGCTGATAGAGTGATCTGTGGTTAAATTTATGAGGATTCCACTTGCTCTGCTGTGTTTCCCTTCAGCATTCACAGATTTCGGCTCCAATCCTGCAATCCAACCCAGGGATGTGGGCATCAGTGGCATGATACATGGGTGTAGAGGTAAATTTGCGGGGTAGGAAGAATCATCAAAAAAAATCCTGATTTTCTTCTCAAATTTTCATTTTTTTCCTTCAAAATTCTAAAAATTTTGACACCCCACTTCCCTTTCCATAGGTATTAGGTTAAAGGCCAGGAAGCAATTGTGCTGCTCATGCACCCAAAGGTTTTCTATGGGTGGTAGCTGCTGTTCAACAACTGTTACATTCCACCTCAGAGAGGACAGCACTTAGCAATATCGTATCTTATAGTACCTGATTAAGCCCCCTGGCATGAGTCAGATGTATTCCATTAAGTGGAATGTTTGTAGTATATATTCTTTGGCATGTTCGATTCAATCAAACCAAGCTGCAGCTTTCTTATTAATGATCTTCAAGGAACAAAGACCTCCAAAAATTGAAATCCTCAACAAGATGCATCCTGATTTGTGGGTGCCCGTACTACCATAGTGGGACTGTCTCTAAAACATCACCCAAAGGCCACTGTAGCACAAATTCCTTGGCTGGTACAAAGCTGATTCAGAAGCCTCCATTGGCTTTCTGGTAAGCCAAACCTGGGTTGACAGTGAGTGAAGTCTTAGGCAAGATAATTATTTGCCATTTTCTCTGTGGACCATGAATCAGAGAAACTGGAAGGGACCACGAGAGGTCTTTGAATTCAGCCCCCTGCACTCATGGCAGGACCAAGTACTTTCGTAAACCATCCTTGACAGGTGCTTGTCTAACCTGCTCTTAAATACTTCCAATGATGGAGATTTCACAACTTGCCTTAATTTAACTGCATTCCTTCTTCTCCTATCATCAGCAATTAAGGAGAACAATTGTTTTCTTTCCTCCTTGTTACAACCTTTTAGGTACTTGAAAACTGTTATCATGTCCCCTGTGTGTCCTCTTTTCCAGACTAAACAAACCCAGCTCTTTCCATGTTCCCTTATAAGTTAAATGTTCCAGACCTCTAAGTGTTTGTGTTGCTCTTCACTGGACCTTCTCCAATTTTTCCACATCTTTCCTGAAATGAGGCACCCAGAACTGGACCAGTATTTCAGCTGAGGCCTAATGAGGGCTGAGTAAAGCAGAAGAATTACTTTTCATGTCTTACTTATAGTATTCCTGTTAATACATCCCAGAATGGTATTTGCTTTTTTTTTTTTAAGCAACAGTGTTAAATTGTTGACACACACTTAGCTTGTGGTCTACTGGGACACCCAGATCCTTTTCTGCAGTACTCCCTCCTACGCAGTCATTGCCCATTTAGTATATGTGCATGGATTGTTCTTTCCTAAGTGGTGTACTTTGAAGTCGTCAATTAAATTTAATTTTGTTTAACCTCAGACCATTTCACCAGTTTGTCCAAATCATTTTGAATTGTGATCCTATCCTCCAAAGCACTTGCAACCCCACTCAGCATGGTATCATCCACAACTTCATAAGTGTACTCTATATGCCATCATCTAAATCACTGATGAAAATATTGAACAGAACCCAGACCCAGAACCAATCACTGCGGTACCCCACCCATTAAACCCTTCCAGCGTGACTGAACCATTGATAACTACTCTCTGGCAATGGTTATCCAACCAGTTTTTCACCCCTCTTATAGTAGTTCCATCCAGACTGTACTTCCCTACTTTGTTAATAAGAAGGTGATGCAAGACCTTATCAAAAGCCTTACTAACATCTAGCTATACCACATCTACCACTTCCCCTCTATCCACCAGGCTTATGACCCCATCATAGAAAGGTATCAGGTTGATTTGAAAAGATTTGTTCTTGACGAATCCATGCTTACTACCTCTTAACACACTATTCTCTTCTAGATATTTGCTAATGGATTCCTTAATTATTTACTCCATTATTTTTCTGAGTACAGAGGTTAAACTGAGTGATCTATAATTCCCTGAGTTGTCTTTATTTCCCTTTTTAGAGATGGGCACTATATTTTAGGCATGGCCAAACTGCAGCTCGCGAGCCACCTGCAGCTCTTCAAAGAAAAAGGCTATGTCCACGAATGGTGGCATGGTGGGAGGCAGGGGGAGAAGTGAGCAGTAGTCAGGGACAGCAGAGAAGCAGCGGCATAGTAAGAGATGGCAAGGATGCAGCAAAGGGGGTTGGGAGGAGGCACGGCACTGTCGGGGAAGCCACCACATGTTTAGATTTTCTCATAGGCCCTAATGCAGTTTATGCATTGTTAAAATAACATCATGTTTTACAAGTCCTAAACATGATGTGGAATACTGAGAAGCAAAAATGCAAAGGAGAAAAGTTTAAAACTGATTATAGATTACTTTCAATTTTTAGCATAACTTGCTGCTGTGAAGCATTGTATTACAGAATGAAATTTGTTAAATCAAAACATTGTGCAATACTTAGAGATCAGCACCTGTGAGAGAGCTTTTATGTACTGCATTGACAAGTTACTGCCCAGATTCTAAAATACTTGCCACTAGCCTGCAAGTCTACATCCAGCGACAGATAAGTTTTTACTGTGCAGGCCTAGTTTTCATGGTAACCTTAAGTAATTATTAGAATCTGGCATTAGTAGGATCAATATTTGCCCTGCTTCTACAATAAAATTAAAGTGCACAATGAATTTTAAGCTTAGTAATTTTGGAGTAGGTAAAAGTATGTGGTTATATCCCTCAGTGCGGCTCTCGAAGATTTAATAATTGACTTGTGTGGCTCTTGAGTTCCATAAGGTAGGCCACCCCTGCTATATTTGCTCTTTTCCAGTCTTCTGGGATATCTCTAGTCTTCCATGATTTTTTCAAAGATAATAACTAGTGGCTCAGATACCTTCTGAATCAGCTTCTTGAGTATTTTAGGGTGCGTGTCATCAGGTCCAGGGACTTGAAGATGTCTAACTTGTTAGGTAATTTTTAACTTGTTCTTTCCCTATTTTAGCTTCTGATCCTTAACCCATTTTTACTGTCCTCCCTTAGGTGCGGCATCCACTCACCACCAACCTTCTCAATGAAGACCGAAATGAAGAAATCATTTCGTTCCTCTACCACTTCCACATTTTCTCTTATTGTTTTCCCCTCTTTGTTGAATAACGGTCCTACACTGTCCAGCTGAAGCTTGCCCAGCATCTTCTACCAGAGTGGTTCTTAATCAGATGCATGTATACACCTGCGAGTACACAGAGGTCTTCCAGGGGAAACATCAACTCTTCCAGAAATTTGTCTACTTTTGTAACAGACTACATACCTAATAAGCACTAGCAAAATCAGTACAAACTAAAATTCCATACATCCAATGACTTGTTTATACTGTTCCGTATATAACACATTGAAATGTAAGTATACTATTTATATTCCAGGTGATTTATTCTATAACTGTATGCTAAACAAAAAGAGAAAGTAGACTTTTTTCAGTACTAGTGTGCTGTGACATTTTTGTATTCTTCTGTCTTATTTTTTTAAACAAGCCATTTTAAGTGAGGTAAACCTTCAGTACATGAGACAAATTAGCCTTCTGAAAGGGATACAGTAGTGTGGAAAGTTTATTAGCCACTGTTCTGTGGTAAACCTCTGACCCAATAAACTTACACACAGTGGGCAATGTGAGGGCAGAGACAACCAGGAGGTAGATTAAGCAAGTCTTTAATTAAAGGTAGAGGTGACATACCACACAATTTTGTGACCTCTTTGCTGAGTCCGGGCAATGCAATATTGCAGAGAATTGATAACCATGATGAAGGAGTAGCTTCATGTGTGCCTGAAATAATACACAGGTTTGAACTTACTTGTATGGCAGTCATTTATGTGTGAGACAAACAAACCATGCGCAAGCCACAGGGGGTAACATTTGGGCATGAGCACCCCAAGGGCATGTCCACACAAGTCTTTTATTTTGAAACAACACTGGTTGTTTCAAAATAAAAACCTGAATGGCCACACAACGTTTTCTTATTTCAAAATGACAGGCTCTGTCATTTCGAAATAAGAACCGTCATTTCGAAACAGCTTAAACCTCATTCATTTTGAAACAGCTGTTATTTCGAAATGGTTATTTTGAAATAAGGCCATTTGAACATGTTGTTTCAAAACTGTTTCGAAACAACATGTCCAAATGGCCTTATTTCGAAATAATCATTTCGAAATAACAGCTGTTTCGAAAGCAGGCTTTCCCTTAATTCGAATTAACATTTTCTTAATTCGAATTAACTTATTTCGAAATAAGGACTTTATTTCTAAATAACTCATTTCGAAATAATGATGTATGTGTGGACATAGCCCATGTTGTTCTGACCAGATTTTTTAGCAGGTTGTTGTGAGTTTTGACCTTAGTTGCTGTTGTTGTAAGATGGTCATGCAATGAGAGCATTCTATCCAACATGCTACCTAGCTCAGCCATCATGTTCACACTAGGGCACTTGCAAAGGTCAATATCATCTGAGTTATCAGGCACCAGGATGCAGGAGTTGGAAGCTAAATTTTCTGTTAGAGGAGGTAGCATTGTTGATACACTGCAGCATCTTTCTATATTGCCTAATAAATATACTTGTTAATCTTCCCTGCTCAAGAGGATGGCTTGGGGGCCGCCCACTGGAAGGGCTAACCAAATAACATCTGTTTCTTCAGGGTGCTATATACACAGATGTTTCTGAGTTGTAAGAAGAGGATCAATATTTGAATTAGAATTAACCACATGTTGAAGGTGAAATGGGCTTCTTACTCCTTTTTCTTCTTCAATCCAGATACACTGGAAGCTTATTAACAAGATGAGAGGCTGGAGTCTAATTAGCAGCTGGACTAGAGGAAGTCTGTTGTAGCTGAGTCAGCAAACTAACAGGATAATTACTGTAACTGGACTTTGGCAGCCTCTATTAATTGAACGCTCAGCACATACATGGCTGACAGAACCTCATCTAATAAACTAAGCTGGTGGAAATATTATACAGTCATTCTGGGCCTGATTCAGCAAAGCACATGCTTAAGTCCCATTCTCTTCCATGAAACTACCCATCTGTTTTTTAAGTACCTTGCTGAATCAAGGATTCATATCCAATAAAATGTGTAAAAAAATATTAAAACAAATTTTAAAAAGTCTGTTTTTAAATGAAAATTCTTTTTCAGTATTTCAATCGTCCTTTGCAGGACCAGGAACCCAAACCCAGCAGCCAAGGCTGAGTGCAGCAGACCCAGACAGTGAAACGGCTGTGATGCTGATCAAGCAACATGCGTCACCATGAACACACCTCACACAAGGGACTTCAGTGGGCCTATTCAATAAGACAATTTAATCACATAAGGCCAAAGCCTCCGTAAGGGTTCAACTCATTGCAGCATTCACTCAAGGTCTTGACATTCAAGTTTACTCCTCTTGAGTTAGCCTAGCTTGGGGATTAGCAATGCAGGCTCAGTGAGCCACCTGTGGCTCCCTGAGCATCCCCTTCTGGCTCCCTGGCAATCTCCTCCAGGGAGCCAGATGTGCTCTGGTGATTCCCAGCTGGTCCCAGCACCATGGCCAAATCAGGGGTGCCAGTGTCACCACCACCCTCCCACTACAACCTCATGAGCCAGAAGCAGCCTAGAAGCCACACCACAGTCCCTAGGGCTGGCAAGGGGTATACGGGCAGTGCGCGTGCTCCCTCTGTCCCTCCCTCCATTGATGGGGTGGAGCAGCGCTGCCCCACATACTCCCAGCAGGCCATGCCTCCCAAGAGCGGCTGGCGGAGAACTACAGCTTGCAGAGGCAGGGCCCTGAAATGGCCCACTCCACGGAGTTCAGGCTGTTTTGACCCGGCCACTCCAGGCTTGAACAGAGGCTGCCTCATCCCTAGGCCCTGGATCAGGTCCGTTCAGCCTTGGGGTGGCGGGGTCAAAGTGGCCTGAACTCCGTGGAGCAGACCATTCCAGGGCCCAGCCTCCGCAAGCTGCAGCTCTCCTCCAGCCACTCTTGGGAGGGACAGCCAGCTGGGGATAGGCAGGGCAGCACTGCTCTGCCCCACCAGCAGAGGGAGGGACAGAGGGAGTATGCACCTCCCATAGACACATCCCACCAGTGCTAGGGACCATGGCGCAGCTTCTGGCAGGGGTGTCGCTGGCGCTGGGCACCCCGGGGCATGTACTCTGAGTCCCAGTGCCAGTGCCCCAGATCTCCAGCCCAATTGGGCCAGGGATCTGGGGCCCAGCCAGCCGCCCATGGCCGCAGCGGCCCCGTCCCCAGCTGGGGATCTGAGGCCCGGCTGGCCGCCCGGCCGCCACCCCGGCCAGGGAGACAGCCAGGCGGGGCCGTGCCACCGCGGGCAGCTAGGCCGCAGCCAGGCTGGGCCAGAAGCGGCTGCAGGAGGCCAGGCCCCGCACCGCTGCAGTCACAGGCACCCAGGCCCCCGGATCCCCGGCTGGGGATCAGGGGCCTGGCTGTCCGCGGCCGTGGCGGTGCGGCCGCCGGTGCAGGCCAAGCCTCCTGCAGCTGCTTCTGGCCCAGCCCTGCCATGGTCTAGCTGCCTGGAGCAGCGTGTCCCCACCTGGCCCTATCCCTGGCCAGGAAGCAGGGCCTGCCGGCTGGGGGCAGGGCCTGGGCCCATGCCCCGGGTCCCTCCCTGCCCCAGCAACACCCCTGGCTTCTGGGATGGCTCAGTCTCCTGTGGTTGTGGTTGGAAAGGTGGGGGGGTTGCCAACCCCTGGCCTAGCTCAGGTGAGAGTGGCTACATGGCAGAATAACCATGAGCTGTGAAAGTGATTACATTAGTAGTGAGGAGTTGATCTAGCTTAAGCTTTAGGCTGTGCCTCCCAAACCAGCCAGCAAATTGGAGTTAGAAGCAGCACCAGTCTCAAGTGAAAGGTGTTTTGGAATGTGGTCTGGGTTCAAATTAAGGGCAACACTTGAATTATGATCAGGAGTTAAAGTATAACTTGGCAGGCCCCAGAACCCTCCTAAATGGGTGGGCCCCCTTCCCACATGGGTGGGATACCTTCAAGCACCCCAGCTACTGCCCCGAATATCCATTCCTCTGTCCCCAAAATCCACCCCAGCCCCCAATAACCACCCCCAAAATCCACCTCCAGTACCCACTCCTCTGTCCCCAATACCCACTCCCAAAATCACCTCCTGCCCCAATACCCTCCTCCAGCTCAGAAGCCCCCAAAACTCCTGCCCTCAGCACAAGCTGGGCCGTCCCCATACTCACAGGCAGCACTCTGGACCAGGAAACTCTGCAGCCTGCAGGCTACTCTTGGAGGCTTCTGCTTTCAAGCACAGCCTCTGCGTGTGCAGGGGAGCCCTTCCCCACCCACTGGAACATGCAGCAGAACACTAGTCAGGGGCATGCTATTTTTAGGGGACCCTAAAAATAAAAAATGGAACTGGAATTCTGCGTTCTGCTATTTTTCAATGGTCTCATTGACTTCAGTGGGACTATACGCTTGCTAATAAGCAAGTGCATATATTTCTGCAGGTTTGGGACGCAAATTAATCAGTTCTGGGCTGGTTGTTACTTTCATTCACCCTGCATTTACACCTGTGTAAGCATGCAGTGAAGTCACTCTGGCCACACATCTGCCTAAGTGAGAAGAGAGAGAGACCCTCTATTTTTTAAGCGTTCCATTTAAAATCTAAGGTAGCATTTCCTAAAGCATGAGCAGCCCCAGGAAGGAGGGTGCCATAATAATCTGGTGGGGTGCAGAAGATGGATAATTAAAGATGGACAGGTCTTATTAATCATCTAGCTCAACAATGAGTTACAGGCTGAGTGCTGGAATTAGTGGGTCAAGTTCAATCTATTGGACGTGTTATACGGGAGCCAAGGCTAGCTGAGTGCAGTGGGTCCCTTGAGACTTTGGAAGTACACATACCACATGGTGGAGTTTAAGGGCTGCATGATCTATTTTATTTTCTCAAAGGGAGACTCTGGTTTCAAAAGCCTATGCTTTTGTTTTTAGTAGTAGAGGGGAGGTTTGTTTTTCATATCTGGCTTAGCACATCCCCCAAATGCCTTTCCTTGTATTTAGCTATAGCTGTCACATAAGCACCTGGGACAATGACAGCTGCTGACTCATTAGGGACTGCAATTGGGGCACCAAACAAAAATAGGTGCTTACATTTTCCTGACATTTCATTAAGGAAAAACAGAAAAGTTTCTCCCCATGAAAAGATGTTTGAATCACTACTGCAAAGAAAAACCGATATTTACCCTCAAGACAATGGTTTTCAACATTCCTTCTTGAGGAGGGCTGGCTTTCTGGTTAAAGCATTTTGTCACCATTTTAGGGCTGCGTGTTCAGTTCCTGGTTCTGCTACAGAGGCCCTCTGTGACTTGACATAAAGCACTTAATCTCTCTGCACCTTAGATCCCAATCAGTTGAGCTTGGAGAATAATTCTGTCTTGCTTGTTTAGATCGTAAACACTTTGGAACAGAGATTGTGTCTTACCATCTGTCTCTACAGCACTTAATGCATGGGTCCCTGAGCTCCACTGAGGCCTCTAGGTGCTAACATAATGGCTATGTTCACACACAGGGGGTTATTTCGATACAAGTTGTTTCGAAACAACTTGTATCGAAATAAGGCATTATTTCAAAATAAGTTAATTCAAATTAAGAAAATGTTAATTCAAATTAAGGAAAAAAGCTCAAAGCGAAATAGCATGTTCGGACAACAGTTATTTCTAAACAAGTCACCGTCATTTCGAAATAACATGTTCAGACGGGATTGTTTCGAAATAATCGTTTCGAAACAACATTGTTTCATCACCAAATGGGGTTTAAGTTGTTTGGAACAACACTGTTGTTTCGAAACAATGGTACGTCGTGTGAACATGGCGTTTCTTATTTCGAAACAACCTACTGCTGTGTGAACACAAATAGTAACAAGCTCTTAAGTAATCACTGAATTTTGCAATTGGTTGAAATACTTACATATGAAGAAATGAAAAGGCAAGCCAGGGGGCTAATCTTTTCCACTAAGGCCTTGAGAATGCTATGAGGGGCCATCTGATGGTAAGTTTAATGCAGAAAAGATGTTTCATTTTGAAAATTAAAACTCCCTGAGGACTATTAGGTTCAGAAGTCAGTAAGCACTTTGGTATGTGTAGATGACATATTTTTAATAAGGTTTTTAAAAAAGAAAAAGGGAAGAAGAAAAATGGGTTTATTGGTCTGACAGCAACAGCAAGGAGTTGAAAAAGGCAAGCGACAAAATGTAGTACATGAGTATATCAATGGATGTACATTTCTTGTTTTTAGGAAAGTGGATCAGACAGTAATCTGGTCAAAAAATTCCCCTAACAATCATGAGAATTTTTAATACATATTCTTTTTTAAAATTTCATTTAAATTTCCTGCAATTTGAGGGTGGGTTGTTTTAATTTTTTCAGTGAAAAATGAAAAACAAAAACCACAAACATTTTCAGAGTTCAAAAATCACATTCAGTAAAAAAAAAGGTTTTGAAAATCATTTTTATGCACAGTTTTAGGTTTTAAAAACAGGTTTTTGTGAAAATGCTTCATAAAAATAAATTTGCCTTTTCAGGTAAAGACAAGCATGTTGACTGAAAAGCTTTTAATTTCTGGGTTTTCACTGAAGATATAGAAAATTGAATCAAAACTAAAAAATTTACACCCAAAAAAATTGTTTTAGAGCAAAAGGTCATGTTTCATCAAAATGTAAATGAGAATGTGATCAAATCTAATTAAATGTATTTGTCATGTGCTGGGGAAATGGCTTTTTTCAGCCATTAAAACTAAGTCCTGGTCTACATTTAAAAAGTTAGGGTGACCTAGCCGCATTGCTGAAACATCCTCACCTTTGAGCAGTGTAGCAAAGCTGACTTATCCATTGGTATAGTCAGAGCTAGAAATTCTTCCATCTACATAGATGCCTGCTCTTAGGGACGTCAACAGGTGACCTCCTCCCAGTAGTATCTACAGTGAGGAACTGCAGAGGTGCAATTGAAGCATTTCAAGTGTAGACAAGCCTTAGGGGTACTGGATTTAGCATGTAAGTGCAAGTGCTAGTGTAACCTGCTAGGGAGGGCTCAGATGCATTCACTTGCCCCTCTCCAGTGCCTAACACAGAAACCCCTGCAGAAAGCAGCTGGAGAGCCAGGATCCAGTCTGTTCAGGACTCACAGCAAAGACTGCTCAGAGTTCCCATCCCACATTAAACTACTACTCAACATAAACATAACAATGAACTTTATTAACTAACTAAACAAATCTTATCCTAAAACCAAAATAAATTTAAACAAAACAGTAAGAAACCCAAGAATCCCAAAGTTCAGGTGAAGTCACCCTTATCTCAACTGTAGTCTCTTAAGTCCTTGAGGCTTAAATGCAAAACAGAAGCCATCCTCATCCTCTCTAGCTGCAAGAATCTTCAGGCGAATGCCATGCAGTCCTTTCTTCCTCTTGTGTAGCCAGCACCACACAATCAGGTCACTGGCCATCCAGCTCTCAGTTCTATTGCAGATAATTCCCAAGCAAAACTGTCCAAAGCAGGGAGAAAACATCCTGCACTCCACTCTCATGCAGCTCCCTTCACGCAGTCCTTGAGCACTGGACTCTGCAGCTCTCTGTTTGCTCCTCTCCAGGCTGCTGTTTGCTCCTCTGAGGCTTCTCCCTTGGCATGTAACTCCAGCATAACAATAAAATTTGTGGAGCATGCTCAATGTGCTACCACACCCTCTTACCAGAAGGTTCTGGTTGCTGGGCTCCAAAATCCACCCAGCAAGATAACCCAGCCATAAGGGATCCCTGAAAGAGATTACTCCTTTTTAGGCACATGGGTTGCACTAGCAAGGCCCAATCCTGTAGGCCAGCTCTGAGTACACCTCAGACCTGGCATGTGTCAGACCCCACAACAGGATGGACAGTGGACACGACAGGAGAAGCACAAAATGTGCACAAAAGACAGCTGGGGCCACCAGGGAATGAAGGGCAAGTGGAAGAGAGGTATCATGCATGAGCAGGAGACACAGAACAAGACAAGTTCAGTTGGTAGGGCCTGGGTACTGCAGGGGTTGACCTGACGAGGGTGCCTGACTCCAGGAGGAGCTGAGTGGCTGAGGGACCTGCGCAGAGGTAGGCAGCACTCTGACCCGTCAGTCAGGTGCCCCACGTCACCCAGTAGGCATCTGAGCCTCCTTCCTCTCTGCACATTGGCATTCTGACACTGAGTAGCTCAGGTGACTTCCCACTCCCCAGCAGATCTCTTTCCTGGGTATAGAACATCCTCTGGCTCTCTGTGGTACAAGAAGGCGTCCCAGACCCACCTAACCCATGGCAGAAAGTCCCCCTAAGCAGGGCCATCTTGTGCCACTCACTGCCTCCAGTCTTTTCAGAATCTGGAGTTCCCAGCAGCTCCCAATGGGACTCAGACAGACTCCTAAATCATCTTTGAAGGCTGGATTTAGTGCCTGTCTACAAAGCGGTTAAGCAGCTACAAATGGCCCCTGTCAGATGACTTGGGTTCAGGTTTCAGGGCTCTAAAATTACGCTATAGGCACTCAGGCTGGAGCCTGGGTTCTGAGACCTTGGGAAGGGGGGATGGTCTCAAAGGTCAGGCTTAGTCCGCACCTGAACCTCTACACTGCAAATTTTTAATCCTGCAACCTGAGCCCTGCAAGGCCAAGTCAGCAGACCCAAGCCAGCTGGCTCCCAAGTCATTTTGGTGCTTATAACAGTGGACATAAGTAAGTGTTTAACACTGAGCGTTTGAATAATCTCATCTCTAGTCAGCAGTGCACTTAAGACGTGGAACAGAACTGGGGGCAATTTTGTGAATAAAAATGCCTTTTTCAACAGCTCAGTTTTTCATTTTTTGTTTGTTTTATGCTTGAAAAATCATTTTTTTTATTTTGATAGAATTGTTTTTTAAATTCCCATTCTTCAGCTCTGATACCCAATCAAAATTTATAAAGGTGCTAAGCAAAAAAAAGGGAACGAGGAAAAAGTGTGTGCGGGTAAGGGGGATAATGAAAAATTTTCCTCATTTCATATCTCTTCTGTGTTTGTCTTGTTGTCACCCGTATTGGTCAACTCAGTCACAAGATACAATTTCTTTTAAAGGACAAAATTATTATTTTTAAAGCCCTCCCATAGCAAAAGGAAAATATTTCAATGAAATAGTTCAATTAACTGTTTAAAAAACAAAACCTGTTTTTGAAAACAAAAAAGTTAACCCCACCAACTCTTTTCAAAACATTTTCTGATGAGCTCCACTCCTGAACTTTAAACAGGTGTAGAACTTGATCCAAAGTGCACTGACATCAGTAGATAGCCTTTTATGGGAATGGGTGGGTTAGAATATATGATCAGGTTGGGTGTTGGGAGTTAATGAAGCTACCATTTATGTAATGTTTGTAACCAAGTTATTCCCTGCTTCCAGGGGACTGGAAAATCATCCTGAAATTAAAAGCAGCCACTTTGCTAATGCATCACTCCTGTAATTTTCACCTTTGGAAAGATTTAACAGGATGTCTGATTTGAGTTTTGATCCTTAATTTGCATTTTTAATTAGCAGGGATCTCAGTGGGTTTCTGAGCCTTTTCTTGTAATTGATGATGGGGGAGGGCAGTTTGCATTAAAATATCAACTTTTGGCTAAAAATTATGGTCTTGGCTGCAGCACCAAGTAAAGAAGCTATTCATTCCAACTGGAGAAAAAAAGAAAGTTCCAAGGAATAAGAAGGTCTTGCTGATTTAAAGGGCACTAGCAGCCATTTTCAGGTTTGATGAGGCTGGTGAGGGATTCAGTAAAAAATCTGGGATTACCACTATCTATCCCTGTGTGCAGTTCTGAAGGGAATCAACTGATCCCTTTAGTCTTCTCTTCCAATCTGCACAGAGTCCCAGAACTCCCAAGTTCAATTTGAATAAACCCTAAGATCCACAGTGAGCATCCTCCAAAACCAACCAGGTTCACCCAGTCACAGCAGAGCTCAGAAGATTGAATTGGTTAATAATACTTTTCTCTGTAGCTGGTTTCTTGTATGATTTGCACTGTGGAATCTGAGCTCTTCCCAGTAATGCTGAATCTCTATCTCTGTGCCTCCACACCATCCTCCTCTTTGCAGCTGTGAAAAGAAAACAGAGTGAGTAGTTGACTAGTAAGATTTCACTTTATTTAATATACTTGTGTCAGTGCAACATTTATTGAGGGAAAGCGAAGCCAAAGGACTCTCTTGTGTTTAGTTCTGGAAGTGATGTGTTCTATAGCCTCCGTTCTCTGTCAGTGAAGCAGTGCTATAGTCAAGGTTTGCTTTCTGCAAACATTCTGTCTCTTGATCTCTTGAATCCTTCTCTGTTGGGCCATAGTTTCAGGGTTCCAGTGGAATGTAATAACCATGGCCTGTTATGACAGCTATTACAACAACTGTATAAAAGGGATGGCCAGTTAATAGATAACTTTGCCTGTAGATGGTACTCGACCTTGTCCATAGGTTTTGTAGGCCCAGTAGAAGTTGTTGTGCATTGCCAGTGGTTTCCACCTCAGAATCACAGAAATGTTGGGCTGAAAGGGACCTCAAGAAGTCATCAAGTTCCGCCCCCTGCACTGTGGCAGGACCAAGTTAACATATATCATCCCTGACAGGGGTTTGTTCAACCTGTTGTTAAAAATACTCCAGTGATGGGCTTCCAAGGTAGACTGTGGAACCCCAGTTGCAGCATTCAACTACCCTTATAGTTTAAAAGGTCTTCTTAATACCTTACCTAAACTTCTCTGCACAGATTAAGCTTATTACCTTTTATCCTACCTTCAGTGGACATAGAGAATAGCTGAACATGAAGCTCTTTACATAAACTCTTAACAATCGTAGGGAAGGTGAAGCAAACTCTGAAGCAGGCAAAGCCAATGCACTGGAAAAACTGAGGAGAGTCCTTGGATTATAAACTGTCTGAGATTTTCCAAGGGGTTATCTACTGTGCAATTTAGTGCACAGTAAACCGGGACATGAATCTACAGTGCACCAGTTTGCTGAATGCTCAATCACCTTGTGGACCCCATTAAGTACATCAAAGCATACTAGTGTGTGGTAGCAGGGTCCCAGCCATGCACTAAATCACCATACAGACAAGCCTCAAGATTCCTAATCTGGACATCTCCATGTTTTACTGGTGGTCAACAAAATTTTCAAAATACAAAAAAGTGTATTTTTGTGACAAATCTCAAAGAAATTCAGGTTGAAACCAAATTTTTACACTACAGAATTTTTCATGTGAGTGAGAGTCCAATTTTCAATCAGCTCTTATTCCTGCCCTAAGACTGAACCAAACCAAACCATAGGGTTGGAAGGGACCTCGAGAAATCATCAAGTCCAACATCCTGGGGCTTGCACCCAGGACCTTCTGCACGTTACACAGAAGTTCGAGCCATTAGACCATGGCTTGAACCACACATCAAGATGAACCCGTAAACACCTTTTGAACAACAATTATTTCTAATGTATCATTCTTATTTGTATTATGCTAGCTGCTACATGCCACTGCTGAGATCAGGGTCCAGCTGTGCTGTTCACTGTACACACATATTGCCAAAGACAGTCCCTGCCTCAGAAAATCCACAATCTATGAAAACATGGCAGATCGAGGAAGGGTTATTAGCCCAAGTTTCCAGAAGGAGGCACGGATGGACTACCTGATCAGATCACACAGGGAGTCTATAGCACTGCAAGGACCTGAGCTGAAATGTGATCCTCACATCTGTACCTTAACAAGATCACCTTCATTTTGCTATGAACACCATCAAACAGGAATGTAATGGTTGCCCTGAGCTTACTAGTCTCTTCCTCCTTGTTATAAAACTTAATAGTAGTGAGGTGACTCTGCCTCATTTCAGGCTACCTTTCCTTACTCTGTTAACAGACAGTCGCCCCAATGGTGTATTCCTCAGTTAAGGATCACTTGTCTGGGGACGGGGCCAGAAGCGGCCGCAGGTGGCTGGGTCCCATGTCCCCAGCCGGGGACAGGGCTGCTGCCGCTGTGAGTAGCCAGGCCCCAGATTCCCCGCAGCAGCCGCAGGTGGCCGGGCCCTGGATCCCCGGCTGGGGACGGGGCCGCCACGGCCGCCAGTGGCTGGGCCCCGGATCCCCGGCCTGATTGGGCCAGATCCAGGGCACCGGCGCTGGGATTTGGGGCACGTGTCCCGGGTGCCCAGCGCCAGTGACGCCTCTGCTTCTAGATACCACACACAGAGCTGCACAGCAGCAAGTCCCAGACCTGGGTCAGCTGACTCAGGCTCATGCTACTGGGATAAAAATAGCAGAGGAAATTTTCCTGGTTGGGCAGAGCCTGGGCTCTGAGCCCCTCTCTTATCTCTGGGTTTCAGAGCCTGAGTTCCTGCCTCAGTGGGAATATCTATACTACTCTTTTTAGCTCTGTGTCATGTGTCCTGTGAGCCCAAGCCAATTGACCCAGGCTCTGACACTTGCACTCTGATCCACTTCCCAGCTGGTCTGCATCCAGAAGGAGGGATGTTTGTCTGAAAGGGGCTTTAGCCTAGAATCAGTTGAGGCCTCTGCCTGAATTGGAGGGGAGGAGATGAACAAAACCAAAAGCTGATGAATTATGGGGGCCACATGAAAAGACCCCAGTGTTGGTTGGACAGAGATGAAAAAGTCTTTATCTTCTGTGTCCACCAGACAAGTATATGAAGGACATAAACCATATGAACGGTGGGTTGCTTACCAGTAACTGTCCTTCTTCAAGATGAGCTGCTAACATACATTCAGTTAGAGGTATCAACGTGCCGCAGCACACGGTAGCTTGGAAAGTCTTCAGTCTTAGCCTGGCAGGTCAGGGCACGTGGCCAATGCCCCCTCTAAGCTGCGACTACGGCTATATAGGTGACCGTGACCCTGAACCTCCCAGTCCCATATACCTTTGCCAACTCCGTTAGCGGGGACGGTGGGAGGGGCCTGACTGTATGTGAGCAGCCCATATCGAAGAAGGATGGTTACTGGCAAGTAACCCACCATTCTCCTTTGAGCGCTGCTCACATCATTCAGTTACAGGTGACTTCTAGCTGTACCCATGGACGGTGGAAGGAGTTACAGTCTTACCCACACTGAGTACAGTTCTGCCCAGAGCGGCATCATCTCTAGCCTGTTGGGCGATGGTGCAGTGTGTTGTGAAGGTATGAATCGACAACCACGTGGTGGCCCTGCAGCTCTCTTGGATCAGGACCTTGGACAGGAAGGCCGTAGAGGACGCCTAGGCCCTGGTAGAGTGGGCTCTAACAGTTCCAGGAAGGGGCATTTTGGACCTTCCGTAGCAGTCTTTAATGCAGTTCACAATCTATTTGGAGATACACTTAGAGGATATTGGTAAACCTCTCTTACATTCGGCAACTGCCACAAACAGTAGGTGGGTCTTGTGGAACGGACGGATGCGCTCGATGTAAGTTAGAAGCACGCTTCTCACGTCCAGTGTATGCCACCTCCTCTGGTTCTGTGTAAACTAGGGGGCTGGGTAAAAAACTGGCAAGCAAATTTCCTGGTTAAGGTGGAAGGTGGTGGCCACCTTAGGGAGGAAGGATGGGTGGTGATGTAAAACCACTTTATCTGGATAGAACCTCGTATATGGGGGCTCTGAGGAGAGGGCTTTCAACTCTGAAACCCTTCTGACAGAGGTGATTGCTACTAAGAAGGCCACCTTCCAGGACAGGACCAGGAGGGTGGCTGAGTCCAAGGGTTCATAGGGCGACTCTGTCATTGCCCGGAGAATGCTATTCAAGTCGCAAGGTCAGGTGGGCTTATGAGGTTGGGGAAAAAGTCTCTCCACCCCTTTTAGGAATCTGACGGAGGTGGGATGGGTGAAAACTGATTGCCCATCCACGCTTTTATGGAGAGCTGAAATTGCCGCTAAATGGACTCTCAATGAGGAAGGCGAGAGACCTCCTTCCCTAAGGTCTAGTAGATAGCTGAGGATCAGGTGAATCGGGGCTGATATAGGGGCTACACCTTTGTCCCGAGGCTAAATGGAGAATCACTTCCATTTGGCTGTGTACCAATGTTCCCTCTAAGGTTTGACAGCTTGTGTGCAAAATTTTGAACCCGTGTGCAAAACTTTTTCTGAATAAAATTTTTGTGCAACTTCACGTGATGGAAATTATTGAAAAATATAGAACAATGAAAAATTAATAAGTTATTTAAATTGCTTTTATTAATAATTTGAATGTATTCTATGCTTATGTGACATTTTGTCTCATCAATTCTTCAGTCCTGTTTGTCTGCCTTTGTCGGTTTTCCAAAATGAATAAACACATAAAAAAGTTAAAATGAAAGCAATTAACTTGCCTCTCATTTTTCATTTTGCACAGCAGCCCATTTTACAATTAAAAAAAAAAGGTCCTAAATTGTTCCTAGCCAGTTCAAATGTGACCCTTTATTTGTTTTACTTAATTGGTCACTATTAGTAATCTTGATCACAGTATACTTTATTTTCCTTCATTTTATTAGTGTTTGCTATATATTTTTTTCCCAATTTAACCCTTCCCTAAGGAGCAACAGGCCAAAAGGTAAAAAACCCAACCCAGGGCTTGACCCTGTGATCACAAATCTGTTATTCTACCAACTGAGCTACAGGCATTCTATATATAAAAACTTCTAGGCATAAAGGATAACTGTGTACTCCACTGCCCCTTGATCCCATCCCCCCCAAACTGCTGTTTATTCCGTGTGTGCATCTGTGCAGCAAACTCTTAACATCAGGATGGTGGGTTCCAGCACTGTGCCCCCCCAGTCTACTTATCAGAAGTAAAAGGCTGGACAATCACCTATTTTTGGAATGCCTGAGGGAGGAAGGACATGAAGGTAAAAAGGAGCCCTTGGATAGCTAGCAACTCCCCCCCCCCCAGCCAATCCTCAGTGGGGCTTCAGGCCTGCCCCCTGCCCATCTTCAGCTGCTTTCCCAGCCTGCCCCCTCCCCCAGTTGATCCTTGGCCATGGTTAAGGCCTGTTCCCCCCACCCCTCATCCAATCCTCAACCACTCTGCCAGACTAGGGTTACCGGATACCAAAGCATGGAAAGGAGGCCAGGGAAGTACAAAAAGGAGGATGTTGGAGGACACATACACATCTGGGGCTGCGCCTGGGCCCCCTTCATCCACCCAGCCAATGCCCCCCTCCCCCAAAATGCTTGCCCCATTGATCACTCAACTCCAGGGAAATCTGTCTAGCCCCTAGTTACAGTGTGAGATTAATTGCAAGAACAGAGGCTCAAGAATATCAAATGAATGGCTTAAGTATTTTTCCTCTTCACATTAAAGTAACCGTAAAGCCAACCACTTTAAGGAGTCACAAAACTAAGTATTGAATGCTTATATCAAGGTGCAAGAAGAATCACACTGCAGAACTCCTATCCAGACTGATGTTTTTACACTGTGAGTTGCAAACGGAAGCACACCTCCAATAAATTTAATGTAGTAATTATGGACAAGATTAAAATCAGGTTTAACACAGTAAGTTCCTTCACAGAATTCACTCATTGTTTGACACACAGAGGGATGGGCCCTTGACTACATGAAGTCTAACAGAATTTGAGGTGTTGGCTTCTAAAGGAAAAGTAATCTCTGTCAGCAGTATTCTCCCCATGATGTGAAATTAGGGGTGTGGTGCAGGGGGATGTTTGGGGGGTTTAGGGGGTGCTCACTCATTTGCTCTAACACTGTTACTAGCCAACAACTGGGGGGTACAGGCGGAGTGTACAGAAATCCCCATCTAGCCTCACTGTGCAGTATTTAAAAAAAAAATCACAGACAAGCTCTTTAGATTTTATACACACAGGAAAGGAGAAATCAGAAAAAATGAGAGCTGCCAGTTTTTATGTGCAGACCTACCTGAAACATAACCTTTTACCTAAAATGCAAATTTCTGGAAACATCATATCCTACTATGTCTGCCATAAACCACAGATGGATATATATCTATTGTATGACAGTTGATGTTTTGTTTGCTTTTATGTGAAATACACATCAAATGGGGGGGGGGCAGAGTAGAAGTAGATGTTTGTGACTATCAAATGCTCCACCCAAGAGGACAGCACCTATTCTTGAATGCAATGATCAGTTTTTTCCTAAATATTCCAAAATAAAAATAAGCATAGAGTATATAGGCAAGAGCAAGCTGCTTGTTTTCTATGATTTGATAAACTAACAAAGGGACAAATATTGCAAGCCTTACTCCATCAAATTTCGCACTGACTTCATTTAAACTATAGGATCAGGCCCAGCCCAGCAGCTACTTTAGAATGGATAATACTTGCACATCTGTGTATCTTACTAAAAATATAAGGACACATCTATAGTGGACTAACTTCTTCTTGGAAGGGAGAAACAAACTGAAAAAAATCACACTGGGAAAAGGAAAATCTTACAAACTGAAACCTCCTCACAATCAAAAGTGAACTTTGTTGGACCTCTAAACAAAGGATTTGTTGTCAAAAGCCAAGATTGATTAGCAGGAATAAAGATCTGGCTTAGCCCAGCCGTTAGAGAAAGAAACCTCCCAAGAAACTTTAAGCCAAGCAGGGCAGCAAAGCAAAAGAGTCCCAGGTTTCTCTCTGGGCAGTTCAGAGACCCCATCAAGGTAAAGAAAAGCCCCAACCCCTGCAAAAAATAAGATCAA
Organism: Podocnemis expansa; assembly: GCA_007922195.1. Classification (NCBI taxonomy): domain Eukaryota; kingdom Metazoa; phylum Chordata; order Testudines; family Podocnemididae; genus Podocnemis; species Podocnemis expansa. The sequence goes on along the minus strand of ML682061.1, from coordinate 7,545,929 downwards.
ACCTCCCCCAAAATCAGGTGCAGGGAAAGGGGAGAGAACCTGAGCTGGAGCCTGGAAAGAAGCCGGGGGTGAGAAGCCGAAGCAAGAAAGCAAAGTGAAACCACTTCCAGCCCTGCAGCTGGACTGCCTGGAGCAGGGAGGAGGGCAGGGCAAAGAGGAGAGATACAGACTCCTGGTTTTCTCTGCTGACCCTGAGCCTGACCAGCCCCCAGCCGATCTTCAGGGGCTCTGCCGGCCCCTGCCCAGGCCTGGCTCACCCCCCCCCCCAGCTGCTCTGCTGGCCTGGCCCCGCTCCCCACTTTGACAGCCTGGGCCTGCCCGCCCCGCCCCCTCCTCCCCCAGCGGCTCAGCTGCTCCGCTCCCAGGCCGCCCCGCCCCCACTCCCCTGGCTGAGCCTCAGCCGCTCTGCCGGCCTCACCCTCCCCTGCGCGGGGACTGGAAACCCCTGCGCGGGGAGGGGGGTCTAACCTGCGCGGCCGCGCTGCCGCGCACCTTAGAGGGAACAGTGCTGTGTACGTGAACCTGGTGGATGGTCTGCTACCAACCAGGACCTTCTTAACCCTGTCCGAGCAGAGCCTCTCCTGCTCGCTGAGCCAGAGAGCATCCAGGCTGTCAGGTGTAGGCGGCCCAGGTCTGCGTGCTGAAGGCACCCTGAGGCCTGTGTCAGGAGGTCCACTCACTGTGGGAGGCGGAGTGGGATCTTTATGGACATGCCATGCAGGAGTGGGAACCAGTGCTGTCTAGGCCAATCTGGAGCTATTAGTATTATGTTCTCTCCATCCCTGTTGATTTTCAAAAGAACCCTCTGTATCAGGGGAACCAGCAGGAAGACATACATCTGGGGCCCCGACTAGTTGATTGAGAAAGGCATCGGTGAGGAAGGGTCCCGGCCCGTGAGGGAGCAGAACTGGGGGCACTTGCGATTCTGCCATGTCGCAAACAAGTCTGTCTGGGGGAGACCCCATTTGTCTACCAGGAGGGAGAAGACCTTGTTGTGAAAGGACCACTTGTGGTTTGCTAGCGGTTTTCTGCTTAGCGAATCCACTAGCCCGTTGTCCACCCCTGCTAGGTGGGAGGCTACGGGGGAGAAGTTGTATCATATGGCCAGTTCCCAGAGTTTGTATGCCGTCTCGCAAAGTGTCATAGAGCGGACACCCCCCCCTTGCCGATTCATGTAGAACACAGCTGTGGTATTGTCCATGAGGATGTGGACTGACCTGCCCCATATCTTGTCTAGGAAGGTCAGGCAGGCTAGCTTGCTGGCCCTTAGTTCCTTCATGTTTATGTGGAGAGGACCAGCCATGTGGGACCAAAGCCTCTGAGTAGAGAGGCCCCCGGAAGTGTGGGCCCCCCCCACCCTGTGTTCAAGGCATTGGTTATCAAGGTCACTGAAGGCCTGAGGTATTTGTAGGGAATGCCTCCCGTGGCAAAATAGGGATCCCTCCAAACCCAAAGTGTCCCCAGAGTATCCCAGGGGACAGACAGTACCTTGTTCTGGGAGTCCCTCCATATGTGGAACACTGTGGAAAGACAGATTTGGAAAGGCCTCATCCTCAGGCGTGCCATCTGGATCCCTGAGGTGGAGGCTGCCATGTGGCCAAGGAGCTGCAGGCACCGGTGGGCCGTGGTCACAGGGGATGTTTGCAACTCCGTAATAATGGTGCAAATGGACAGAAATCTGGAGTGGGATAGGAATGCCAACCCCTTGCTGGCATCTAGACGTGCCCCTATGAACTCTGTGTTTTGGGACAGTCTTCGCTTTGACTTTTCTTGGTTTATTTGGAGGCCCAGATAGTCGCAGAGCCTCACTACCACTCTGACATGAAGCTCTGCTTGGGAGCTCGATTTCCCAACTATTAACCAGTCATCTACGTAGGGATAAATTCTTATGCCCCGTCTGTGCAAGTATGCCGCAACCAGCGCCATGCACTTCATGAACACCCTGCGGGCCAGGGAGAGCCCAAAAAGGAGAGAGGTGAACTGGAAGTGGTCATTTGCCACCATGAACCTTAGGAACCTTTGGAGCTTGTGAACAGGGGGACTGCAAACAGGGGAGTTTGAAAGGGAAGGAGTTGGTGAAGCCCTGAGAAGCAGGCAAAGGCAATCCTCTAGCTGAAGAAGCAAGGGAGGGAGCAAAGCTTGGGTGAGTGAATTACTAACTGTGTGTTTGTGTCTTTCCCTACAGGTGATTTCTGTTAGTTGTTAGCTACTGTGGGAATTGGGACTGTGAGTGTGTGTTTGTGTGATTGGGGGCTGTTTGGATCATAATTCCCTGCTCACCTTTGATCACCAGCTTCAATCAGCCTTGTGATCACTCTTCCTCTGTGTGTTTAACGAGGGGCAAGGGCTGACCTAGGCAGAGAAGGCCTTAAAAGCCAGTGGCTGAGCGACCAGAGGGAGCTTGCGACCTGGGGAACTGCAAACAGGGGAGTTTGAGAGGGAGTTAAGGGAGGAGTTTGTGAAGCCACGATGGTGAAGAGGAGCTGGACTGCTGCCAGCGCCCCTTCTGTCTCCTCTACCTGTGCCTGTAGCCAGACAGACATCCTGACCATAGATATCTCTACCCAGATCCTGGTGTGGACTTGCAGGGACTGTGGCCTGCATTTCCCTGTCATTGACGATGTGGCTGGGGAGATGAATCAATGTGACAGGTGCCTGCTGGTGCTGGTGAAATCTCTCAGGAGGCAGGTGGGAGAGTTACAGGAGGAGGTGTCTCGGCTCGGGAGTATCCACACCCTGAAGAAGTTCCTCGACAGCATCCACGAGGAGACGTGCAAGAAGAAGGGCACTATCCAGGTGCCAGAGACTACTGCCACAACACTGGAGATGGATGGGGAGCCTGTGGCAGGGGGAGGACACTGGCAGCTGGTTACCTCTGGCAGCAGACAGTGCTTCACCTCTGCTCACAACCCACCCTCAGTTGTGGCGATTAATCATTATGCGGTGCTAGAGATGTTGAAGGAGGTGGAAGAGGAGAGGCCATGCACCCCCGAGGCTGGGAGGATCACAGCCACCACAGCTAGGAGGAAATGTAGAGTTGTGGTGGTTGGGGACTCACTTCTGAGGGGGACGGAGGCACCCATCTGTCGCCCTGACAAGGTCTCTCAAGAGATATGCTGCCTGCCAGGTGCCCGCATCCGAGATGTTACGGAGGGACTGTCAAGAATCATCCGCCCGTCTGACTACTACCCCATGCTTCTCATCCATGTGGGAACCAATGATACTGCAAGAGGTGATCCTCAGCAGATCAGAGGTGACTTCAAGGCTCTGGGAGCGAGGGTGAAGAAGTTTGGAGCACAGGTGGTGTTCTCCTTGATTCTTCTGGTCAAGGGTAGGGGCCTGAGCAGAGACAGATGCATCCTGGAGATGAACGCCTGGCTGCGAAGATGGTGTCATCGGGAGGGCTTTCGCTTTCTTGACAATGGGTTGCTGTTTCAGGAAGAAGGACTGCTAGGCAGAGATGGACTCCATCTTTCAAGGAAGGGGAAGAGCATATTTGGACACAGACTGGCTGACCTAGTGAGGAGGGCTTTAAACTAGGTCTGAAGGGGGAAGGAGACCAAAGCCCACAGGTAAGTGACAATGTGGGAGACCTGGGGGAAGGGATGGAACTTGGGGGGTGCTGTGGCTGTAACTCCAGGGATAGAAGAGAGGGTAGTTGGAACATGCAGGGGGAATCAAATAATCATCTTAGGTGCTCTAATGAAGCCCTAATACCTGAGGCAAGTGGGGGAGGTCAACACCCAGAGAAAATTCAGGGAGGTAGATACAACAGAATTGAAAATCAAAATTGGAAAGTAGGGCAATTGGCCTGGTATCTTAGGTGCCTATACATGAATGTGAGGAGCCTGGGAAACAAGCAGGAAGAATTGGTAGTACTGGCGCAGACAAAGAACTATGATATAATTGGGATAACAGAGATGTGGTGAAATAGTTTGCATAACTGGAGCTCTGCCATGGATGGGAATAAACTGTTCAGGAAGGACATGCAGGGAAGAAGAGGGGAAGGAGTAGCACTATATGTAAAAGAGCTCTATGACTGCTCAGAGCTTCCTTATGAAAGTGGAAACAAGCTAGTTGAAAGTCTGTGGGTTATGTTTAGAAGGGAGAGCAAGAAGGGGGATGTCGTGGTGGGTGTCTGCTATAGACCTCCAGATCAGAAGGAGGAAGTGGATGAGGCATTCTATGGACAACTGGCAGAAGTTTCTAGATCACAGGCGCTGGTTCTCATGGGGGACTTCAATTACCCTGACATCTGCTGGGAGGCCAATACAGCATTGCACAGGCAATCCAGGGAGTTTTTGGAGAGTGTTGAGGACAACTTCCTGGTACAAATGCTGGAGGAACCAACTAGGGGCCTTGCACCTCTTGACTTGCTGCTCACAAACAGAGAAGAATTGATTGGGGACATACAAGTGAATGGCAACCTGGGCAGCAGTGACCATGAGATGATTGAGTTCAAGATGCTGATTAAAAGAAAGAAGGAAAGAAGCAAAGTGCAGACCCTGGACTTCAGAAAAGCAGATTTTGGCTCCCTCAGGGAACTGATGGGTAGGATCCCTTGGGAGGCTGATCTGAAGGGGAAAGGCATCCAAGAGAGTTGGCTGAATTTTAAAGACACCCTGCTAAGGGCACAGGAAGATACCATTCCGATAAAGAGAAAGTATAGCAAATGTGGAAGGCGCCCAGAGTGGCTTAACAGAGAACTCTGCACTGAGCTGAAGCATAAAAAGGAAGCTTACAGGAAGTGGAAGCTAGGACAGATGACGAAGGAGGCATATAAAGACATTGCTCGGAACTGCTGGGATAAAATCAGAAAGGCCAAAGGACAAATGGCTTTGCAGCTAGCAAGGGATGTGAAGGATAACAGGAAGAGGTTTTACAAGTATATCAATAACAAGAAGAGGATCAGGGATGGTGTAGGTCCCTTACTGAACGGGGCAGGTATCCTTGTGACAGAGGATGAGGAAAAAGCTGAAGTGCTCAATGCTTTTTTTTACTTCAGTTTTCACAGGCAGGGTCAGCTCCCAGCCTACTACACTAGGGACGGTAGATTGGAGAGAAGAAGAGAGGCCCTTGGTGACAGAAGGTCAGGTTAGGGACTACTTAAAGAAGCTAGATGTGCACAAGTCCATGGGGCCGGATGAAGTGCATCCGAGGGCGCTGATGGAGCTGGCTGATGAGATAGCAGTACCATTGGCCATTATCCCATGGCAAATGGGGGAGGTGCTGGAGGACTGGAAAAAAGCAAATATAGTGCCTATCTTCACGAAAGGCAAAAAGGACGATCCAGGGAATCACAGACCTGTCAGGCTCACCTCAATCCCTGGAAAAGTCATGGAGCAGGTTCTCAAAGAATCCATCCTGAAACACTTGGAGGAAAATAGAGTGATCAGGAACAGTCAGCATGGATTCACCAAGGGTAAATCATGGCTGACCAACCTCATTGCCTTCTATGATGAGATGAATGGATTTGTGGATGCAGGAAGAGCCGTTGATATGATAAACCTCGACTTTAGCAAGGCTGTTGATACAGTTTCCCACAGCATTCTCATTGCCAAATTAAGGAAGTATGGATTGGATGCATGGACTGTAAGGTGGATAGAAAACTGGCCAGATCAACAGTTTCAGCATGTAGGAATCAATGGCTCCATGTCAAGTTGGCAACCAATAGCAAGGGGTATGTCCCAGGGGTCGGTCCTGGGGCCAGTTCTGTTCAACATTTTCATTAGTGATTTGGATGATGGGATAGAATGCACACTTAATAACTTTGCGGATGACACTATGCTGGGGGGAACGGTAGACATGCTGGAGGGCAGGGACAGGATACAGGGAGACCTAGACAAACTGGAGCAGTGGGCCAATAGAAATCTCATGAGGTTCAACAAGGACAAGTGTAAAATCCTGCACTTGGGACAGAAAAACCCCATGAGCTGCTACAAGCTGGGGAGTGATCAGCTAAGTAGCAGCACTAGAGAAAAGGACCTGGGAGTCATGGTGTATAGGAAGCTGGATATGAGTCAGCAGTGTGCGCTTGCTGCCAGAAAGGCCAATGGCATACTGGGCTGTATCAGAAGAAGTGTTGCCAACAGATCGAGGGATGTGATCGTTCCCCTCTATTCTGCACTGGTGAGGCCATATCTGGAATACCATGTCCAGTTTTGGGTTCCTCACTACAAAAAGGACATGGACAAATTAGAGAGAGTCCAGCGGAGGGCAACAAAAATGATCAAGGGGCTGGAGCACAAGCCCTATGAAGGAACTAGGGTTATTTAGCCTGCAAAAGAGAAGATTGAGGGGGGATTTGATAGCAACCTTCAGCTACTTTGAAGGGTTGCTCCAAGGAGGATGGAGCTCGACTGTCTCGGTAGTAACAGAGGACAGAACAAGGAGCAATGGTTTCAAGTTACAGCTGGGGAGGTCCAGGCTGGATATTAGGAAAAACTTTCTTACTAGGCAAGTGGTGAAGCATTCGAATAAGCTACCTAGGGAGGTGGTAGAATCTCCATCTTTGGAGGTGTTTAAGGCCCACCTGGACAAAACCCTGGCTGGGATAATCTAGTGGGAGTGGTCCTGCTTTTTTGGCAGGGGGTTGGACTAGATGAACTCATCAGGTTCCTTCCAACCCTATGATTCTATGAACTGCCTGTGGTGGGGCCTTAGGGCTATGTGAAAGTAGGCGTTTTTCATATTGAGGGCCATGAACCAATCCCTGGGGGACAGAGATGGGAGGATCTGTGACAGAAAAACCACTCAGAACTTTATTTTCCTTATGTGTTTGTTTAAGGCTCTGAGATCTAGAATGGGTCGAAAGGTCCCCATTGGATTTCAGGGCCCGGAAGTATCAGGAGTAAAACCCTTTTCCCCACTCCTGCTTAGGAACCCTTTCTATGGCTCCGAGGGAGAGGAGTTTCTAGCATTCGACCTCAAGAACATAGGACAGTTCCTAGTTTCCGAGGGTTGGACAAGGGGGCGGTTTTCTGTCCTGAGGAATCGAAAAAAACTGAATACGACTCCCCTCTACGACCGTCTCAAGGACCCACTGGTCAGATGTGATGTTGGCCCAGTGGTGTGTGAAGCAGCGTAAGCAGTTTGGGACTGGTCAGATCGTGGGTTCGCTGGCCATATGGTACCTGTCAAAAATGCTGTTTCTTCCCTGATGAGCGTTCGGAGGCTTGCCCACGCCTACCCGATTGGGAAATGTGGGACTTCTCACTCTTTCCTGGATGGACCTTGTCCATGTCCCTAAAGTGGCACTGGAGAAAGGGGAGGGACCTCTGGAATGTACTCTGTAGTGGAATCTGTTGTTTTAACTGCTGAAGTTGTTGTTGGAGGATTTGATGGGGTTTTAGAGAGCGACTGTTTGGTTGCAGGGTGTAAAACCGCAGCAACCGGTGCGTGGCTCTCAAGTCTTTCATGCCATGGAGCTTCACATCCATGGACTCGGCGAAGAGGTCAGGGCCTTCGAACAGGAGATCCTGAATAGTGAGCTGCAGCTGCGGCAGTAGGCCTGAGCCCTGTAGCCAGGTGGAGTGACACATTACTACAGATGATGCCATCGTACGGGCAGCTGCATCCACGGCATCCCAGATGGCCATCAGAGCATCTCTGGATGCCATTTCCCCTTCTTCGAAGTCCCTAAGTTGATCCTTCGGGATAATGGCACGGAAGCCTTGCATGGCATTCCAGAGGTTAAAGATATACCTTGTCATAAGGGCCGAGTGGTTTGCTATACACAGCTGAAGTGCTGCTGTGGAATAAACCATCCCGCCAAGCAGGTCAATTTTCCTCACCTCCTTGTTTTTAGGGGTCGAACCCAGTTGACCTTGCCTCTCTTTCTGGTTCACGGCATCAACAACCAGCAACCCCAGGGTGGAGTGCTGGAACAGAGAGGAGAGAACTTGTCCTGAGGGACGTGGTACTTACAATCCGCGACCCTGGATACCAGTGGGATCGAGGACAGGGTTTGCCAGCAGGCCTTGACGATGATGTATACCCCATCATGAAGTGGTACAGACACGTTAGCAGGTGGGGCCCTCTGGCCTATGTCAAAGAGGGGGTTCGTTTCCTCTTGGTTAGCTCCAAGCTCCAGGTTCAGGTTTGCTGCCATGCAGCATAGCAATTCCTGGTGGGCACGAGAATCCTCGTTACAGTCAGTTGGTCTCTTGAAGGCGTATTCATCGGGCTAAGAGGAAGAATGGGCCCTCAATGTACTACGATGTGTGGAGTCAGGATTGGGTTCATCATCCAAGAAATCCGAATCCATGGTCTGCAAGGGGGACTGGATGGAGCAGTGCTGTGAAACTAGTGTATCGTCGTCCGCCATATCCAGCCAATAGTGTCACTAGTCGTTAAAAGACACTCTGGCCTCCAGGTGGCACGGAGGGGAATGGCCTCGATTAGGTTGCAGTGTGGTACTGGAGGGGGAGGGCCCCACTGGCTCAGGTGGGCCCGATAGTCTGTTCTTGTGTCGAGGCGTAGGCGAGGGAGAGTGGTTACGGTGCTGTTTCCCTAAATGTTCTACTTTTATAACCATCTTGAGTGGAGAAGAGTGTACCGAGGCTGGAGGTGAAGTCGACGCCAATCCGTGGGAAGGTGCCCCCAAGGCTTGGGAGCACGGCACCGACACATCCTGGGAGGATCGTGAGGAGGAGGCCAGGGAGCAGTCCTCAGCGGAGTGCAGACTGGACGGCAACGGGTTGGCCAGAAAACAGTCTCCAGTGCGGGGTTGCAGTGCTGGTGGCGGGCTATGCGGTGCTGGGTTGGTGGGCAGTGCCGCTTCCTGTGCCGACTGGACTCCCAGTGCCGGGGTCAGCATGGAGCTGGTTTTCTTCTGTGGTGCTGGTACCCGGACTGGAGAATGTGGCTGCAGCAACATGGAAGCCTGCGGCGTTGGTGGTGCCGCTGGCAGTGCCACTTTGGGTTCGGTGCAGGGTTGGGTCAGTGACCGAGGATTTTGGTGCCCCGACAATACCGATGGGGGCATTGACTGAGACTTTAGGCTCGGCACCAGGGATCAGTCCCAGGGTTCCGTTGCCCAGGCTGATGGGTGAGCCGGTGGAGCACTCAGGGCTCGGGCAGCATCAGAAGTTTGTACGCTGCTCCCAGCAAGGGATTGGAGGTGCAGCTCTCTGTCCTTGCGAGGTTTCCTTTTGAAGGATTTGCAGAGGGGGGCAGCTCTCAGCGAGATGGGACTCACCGAGGTATGCGAGACATTTATAGTGCAGATCGTCAAGCGGGAAAGCTTTGCAGCATCCCAGGCACAGCTTGAAATCAGGCATCTTGAAATTTGTAGTAGAAGACAGACACTTGCTTATGCAAGTTTCTTGGCTGATCTGAAACTGTCGCTGAGGGTGGAAAAGGGAACTGGAACGTCAGGGTCATGCTCACTGATATAGCCCTGGTTGCGGCGTAGAGGAGGTATTGGCCGCGTGCCCTGACCTGACAGGCTAAGGCTGAAGACTTCCGAGCTACCATGCGCTGCAGCACATAGACACCTGTAACTGAATGATGTGAGCAGCGCTCAAAGGAGAACTTAGCTGACATGCAGCCAGTAAGCCTCAGTTCCAGCCAGGATGGTCTTGAGTCCGTCCTCCAGCAAAAAGGAGAAAGACTGAATGGCTCATGAGACACCAGCTCTGGGGGCTTGGACATGCCAGGTTTGATGGGACCTTTTGCAATGTAAACACCTGCCCATTAGAAGCTTGGCATAGACCCCAAATCAGTCAGACCCCCCAAATCAGTCAGGGTGAGGCAGACACGCTGTCACAGAGTGACAATAGACTTCATAGCAGGGAAGAACCAAACAGCTCCATAGCCCAAGTATGGTGACCCCCAAGTTAGTTGAGAGAGGCCAGCCACGAGTGTTTTACTGCAGTGTGGACATACCCTGAAAGCTGTCACCAGGTACGGTGGCTGCCTTCTTAGCCAATACAGTGGGGATTGAACAGAGCATCTCCAGCCATAAAGACATGAGCGAAAGCTGGCAAGCTGAGAGTGTTAACCTCTTGTAAATTGGGCACCAAGGAGAGCCTTTACTGCAGTGTGGGTTATATAGGTACCTTTCCTCTCTGTGTCAGCATTTGAATGGTATAACTAAGGGCACCGGGCAGGAAACTGCAAGCCCATCTTGCGCCCACTAGCATGCAAGGTACTGGGAGGGAGAGACTGGGAAATGGAGACCATCCTCCCAGAGGAGAGACACCACACTTTTTTGCCATCAATATAGTCTGTGCTGCCATATTAAGGCTTGTGTTGCTTCAAGGCAAGGCAGCCTTCTGAGCTTCATCTGCCAATAGCACATGGTGGCCCATCCCAACACAGCAATAGTGTCCACCCCATGTTGGGGCACAGTGGCAGTGTGTGCCATGGGAAGGCTGTGCTGTGGCATTGTGTAGCCCACCTGTGTCACAGGCTGTGGTGCACGGGTGTGAGACTGCAGTGTCATGGGGTGATGAAGTGGGTGTGGGTGGTATCTGAGGACTTCATGTGACAGTCCCTGGCAAGAGAGATCATTTGCTGACTCAACTGGGAAGGTTTTTCTGAAAAGAGCAGGGTCTGTGCATGATTGGTCAGCCAAGCTGCAGGGAACAGCTGTGTAAAGAGAGCAGGTTAAATCCCACCTCATTTCAGAGCCCAGCCAGGCAGTACCTGAGACCTGTCTATGGTAGGGGCGTGTGCATGGGGCTGTGGCTAGAAGCATGTGGAGGCCACAGTAAAACCTTTTACTACAAAGGAGAATTACTCCAAAGCCTGATGGAGTCACTCGTGAGACCCACTCACATTTATAGAGGTCATAAGTTATACACTCCTGGTGCGCTGGAGGAAACATAACAATCACCTTTTATGGGTGAAACTTCCTGCAATATATTAAATGCGCCAGGAAACAGATCTGGGCTTTACTGCAAATGATAACTACTGTCTTCAGACCATTTGGTTATTTTGGAGGGATTAGTAGGAACTGGGGTACAATTCACAGTGCTTCCTGGTTTCTGTGTGCATGAAATTTTCCCTTCTGTGTCCCAGGTACTAGCACCAAGCATGAACATAATACCCAGCTGGTGGAAAATCCAGGGGGCTGGAGCAGTGTGGCTGGGAAAATGTGTTACGGACTAAGTGACATGTAATTAAGAGACGATAACTCACGCTGTGTGAATCTTTTGGCTGTTGAAATCAGTCTCACAAACAGCGAAGGGAATATGGGTGAGGCAGAGGCATCTGTTACAGACTAAAAATTGCTAGAAAGAATGTGCCTTTGTTTGGAGCTGCTTCCTTTCATCTGAAATGTATTTAACAAGTGACATTACTACTCTGAGGAAGAACTTGGTTGAGATGTTTTGCTATTTTCAAAATCATTTTTTCTCTCATTGTTCATAATGAGAAGTGTTGTCTGCAAATCAGATGGGGAAACAATGCTCCTGGACTCTTGGGTTTTGCTCCAGGCTTGGTGACCTGGACAAGTCCCTTAACCTCTCTACACCTCAGTTCACCTCTCCATAAAGTGGATGTAGGAGGAGGTGGCTAATTTTCACAAAGTATTTGTGATCTTACTTAAGTGCATTTATTATAGTCCTCTTTAAACTCAAGTGTGTTATCTGAAATAGTTTTTTTTTTTAAATTATAAAGCCTATCTCAGGTTTGTTACATGCATTATTGGATAAAATCTCATGAATAAACAAGTATGCAAAAAAACTACATTCATTCATTCAAACAAAATTTGCTTTGTTGCCATTTTGGGTATGTCCATACATCTTTTTTTATTTTGAAATAACACTGGTTATTTCAAAATAAAAAAGTTTTGGTCCACACAACGTTTTCTTATTTCGAAACGACGGAGCTTGTCGTTTCAAAATAAGAGCCGTCGTTTTGAAACAGCTAAAACCACTTTTGTTTCAAAATGGCGGTTATTTCGAAATGGGTGGTTTTGAAATAACGCTGTTGGGACACGTTATTTCGAAACAACTGTTGTTTCAAAATAAGGTGTCTGACTTTCCTCCCAGCCTGTCCCCCACATCAGCACCCTGGCCAGGGTGCTAAGTGGAGGTGCAGGGGGGTGGCCCCCCACCCCAGCTGGCTTCCCCTTCCAGGAAGCAGGGAGGGGGGTTGGGTGCCTTAGCCCGCTTCACCCCGCCTGCCCGTGGCAAGGCAAAGCATCAGGGAAGCCCCCTGCTCCCCCTTGCTGGGCGCAGTGGGGGATGGCGGGTGCCCCAGCCAGCTTGGCTGGCTGCTATGGCTGGGGTGCCTCAGTCCCCCAGCCCCTGGCTGCCTGGAAGCAGCCAGGGAAGGTGCGGGCTGGGGCTCCCCTGGCCACTTGTGAGCGGTGAGGGGGGGGTGCTTGTTCCCCAGTCCCTCATAGGCTCAGAGCCTGCAAGGGGCTGGGGAACCAGCAGCCCCCCTCGCTGCTCAAAAGCAGCCAGGGAAGACCCAGTCCGCACCTTCCCTGGCCGCTTCCAGGCGGCCAAGGGCTGGGGGAGCGGGGTGCCCAGCTGGCGTCCCCAGTCCTCCCCTGCTGGGGCTGGGCAAATGCCTCCCCAGCGGGTAGGGGCTGCGGATGCCAGCTTTGTCCCCCGCCCGGGCTCCGGGCTTGCACGGGGACAGCAGCAGCCCCCGAGCCCGGGTGGTGGGCAAAGCCATCACCTGCATCTTGTGGGAGGCCGGCAGCTCTGCCAGAGCCTGGGCGGGGGGCAAAGCGAGCTGCCACTGCTCCCCCCACCTGGGTAGCAAGCGGGGAGCCTGGGTGGGGGAGTAGAGCCGGCTGCCAGAGCCCCTTCCCCTTCCCCTGCCCCAGGCCTGGAGGCAGGCAGGCAGGGGGCAGGTAGCACTGTGGCAGCCCCTACTCATGCCCCACCCTTCTCCCTGCTGGGGGGCAGACACCCAGGCCAGGCAGGGGCAGAGCAGGCTCCCCGCCTTGGGGACATGGGTCGCCTAGCCCCCTGCTACACCCTTTCCCCACCCCAGCCTCAAGGCAGGGGCAGGGGGCTAGGAGCCCCATGGGACTGGGAGCTGCTTGC
>ML682061.1:7499212-7532519 GCA_007922195.1 Podocnemis expansa | reverse complement strand
GCAAGCAGCTCCCAGTCCCATGGGGCTCCTAGCCCCCTGCCCCTGCCTTGAGGCTGGGGTGGTGAAAAGGAGTAGCAGGGGGCTAGGTGACCCATGCCCCTGCTTAGGGCAGTGGGACAGAGGGGCAGTGGGGGAAGCCAGGGGAAGAGGGGCCTCCGCATCTGTCCCTGCCCCCTGCATTTTTCCCCTGCCACTGGCTCTCCAGAACCAGTGGCAGGGGATTGGTTGGCAACATGGCCCTGCTGGGGGGCCCTGTTGCCACACCATCCATCATGCCCCTCTCCTAAATCAAAATAGCAAATCCTGTGTTTGGACATGCTATTTTGATTGGGGCTTTTCCCTTATTTCGATTACACATTTTTTTACTTTGATTTAACCTGTTTCGAAATAAGGGCTTTATTTCAAAACGAATTGTTTTGAAATAACTTATTTTGAAACAATGAGCTGTGTGTGGACATAGCCTTTTAGTCTGCCCTTAGAAGCGTGTACATAGGTAATTCCGCCCCACCCCCATCCTTTGCCAAGAATGTGCATAGAGATTATACAAGATTACTGCAAATGTGCGCAAGCCTCCATGTTTGAAGTGTCCAGCAGCCACCCTTGAAAAACTTTTGTGGCACCAGAGTTTTCCAGTTGTGTGTTAATTAGCATGTGACTAATCACATAGCACATGGGCTAGGAATGAAGCATAATCAAAGCAAAAACAGCAGCCAGGGCCGGATCAACGCAGGGGCTACAGGAGCTGGGCCACCCTCCTCAGGCTGTCACACTGTTGGCAGTGTCTGAGGGGTTTCTGGGGGGCAGGCCCCTTACCCCAACACCAGGCTTCGTGGTGGTTTTGCCCTGCCCCTGGCGGGGCCAGCCAACATGTGTTCACTGTGCTCCAGCGTGGGACCAGCTGGATTCATGGATTGGGCTTCATATCTCAATTAATAAACTTTGCCCTTCTGGCGGCTGCAGGCCCAATTTTTTCTTACATTTCCACAGCCTGTCAGGCCAGCCTAGGGATTTTATCCAAATCTAGAGTTGTTTGGAATTTTCTTAATATTTTTTTTTTCCAGTGGAAAATGACTGTGTGAGCAAAATGAACATTTTTCACAGAAATGTTTCTAATATTTCAAAAATTTCCATTTTCTAAATGAAAGGAAAAACCATACAGCATTTGAGGTGGGGCTTCAGTGTTTAGGGCTAGGAAGCCTCTTATCTCTTTTTCTCTTTTGTGATTCTGTCTGGGTCTGGGTCTAGGGGACTGTTTATGATTGTTTTTCATATTAATATTTCATATTGGCAATAACCGTTATGTGATATGCCATGTTTGGTGTCAATAGAAAAACTGTACTTTGCTAAGAATGATTATATTAGAAATCTGTTTATTTTTATGTTTGTTCCCAGTGATTTGTTCTTAAGGCAGTCCCAGACTGGAACTATTTTTCCTCTTGATGGCCCCCATCAGGGGGGCTCCCATCTAGCTGCAGTTGGCCCAAGAAGAAACCTATTTGACCAGTTACCCAGACTGACCATATGGCCCACTCCATTTTGATCTGGCAGGGACTCTGAGATAAAAGGCAGGGGCCCCATCTCCATTTTGTCTTTAGTCTCTAGTCTTCAGTCTGTCTGCAACCCACACACCCCCCCTCCCCCTGAAACAATTCTTGTGGGACTGAACAAAGGACAGACCCACACAGCTGCTGCTGTTCCTGGGTGCACACCAGAGGAGTGGGGCTAACCTGCAAACTACAGGGTCTTCAAGGATTTGCTTTCCATGGACTCTAAATCATTTGTATGTATATGATTCACTTTGACCCTTTAACATCTCTCATAGTTTGTTTTTCCTTTTATATTAAACCTTTAATTGTAGTTACTAAAGAATTGGCTGGCAGCGTGGTAATTTGGGTAAGATACAACTCCATATTGTTCTGGGTGATATGGCTGGCCCTTTGGGGTCAGGAAAAGCTATTTCTTTGAGAGACTAGAGGGGACCATAGGAACTGATGTGCAGTAAGGGGGCTGTTTCTGTTTTGTTATGCTTGGTGATGACCAGAGTGGGGAATCAGAAGCATATTTTGTTACTGACTGGGAGACTGGTTTAAGTACTACATGTCAGTGGTTTGGGGGTTTGGCCCCTGGTTTTGCAGCTTCCCCTGATTTTGGCACGTTCAGAAGGTTATTCCAGGAGGCCCGGGTCACACCTTTCACATACTTTTTTTCAGGGAGAAAAGACAAAGAAATTTAAAAAAAATCAAAGAGAAACTGAGAAGGGAAGGAGCTGAAAAACCCTGAAAAGCAATGTCCAAAGACATTTATTTTATTCAGCATTGAAAATATACTTTTTTTACTCCATTTATGCAACAGTGTTTGAAACACTTTTGGTTAAGCAATCAGGTTAGCTTCCTTTGAACGTAATTTCCCTGTCACTGTAGACTGCTACTCCACTTTCTTGACTGTA
The DNA here is from genome assembly GCA_007922195.1 of Podocnemis expansa. NCBI lineage: Eukaryota > Metazoa > Chordata > Testudines > Podocnemididae > Podocnemis > Podocnemis expansa. Next base: position 7,530,073 of record ML682061.1, on the reverse strand, counting down.
ATCAGAAAATTATCCAATCTTTTCCAACTTGGGGAGGAAAAAAAAGCCCTGAGTACTTGGTGAGCTTCTGGTTTGTTATTACTTTATCAGAATTACTTGGCTCCAAGCTGGAGAAGATACACTGGTGTCCTGTGAGAAATTATGTCATATTTATTGTACGACAATGCCCTAGAACCTCATGACACCTGAAAGTAGGTATGTGAAACAGTGGGTTACTTACCAGTAACCATCCTTCTTCAAGATGGGGTGCTTGCATACATTCAGTATTAGGTGTGTACATGCTGCAATGCACAATTGATCAGAAGCTTTTTGGCCTAGCCTGTCAGAGCAGGGTCAGCGGCCAGTGCACCCTCTGGCCACCCTGTGGCTGTATATACGGCTCCGACCCTGACCCTCCCCAGTCCCCTTTAAGTCGCCAACTCCATATAGCATGGATGGTGGGGGGGCCATGAATGTATGCAAGCAACCCCTCTTGAAGAAGGACTGTTACTGGTAAGTAACCCATTGTTCTTCTTCAAGTGCTGCTCAGATCCATTCAGTAGTAGGTGACTACTAGCCATACCAGGGATGGTGGGCGGACTTGGAGATTTCTGCCTTCAGCACGGCTACCCCCTCAAGGCAAGCCCCAAACCTGGAAGAGGACCTGAGGGTAAGCATTTTGCTTACATGGAAGGGATATCTTATAACTCTTTGGAGCCCCAGAGAATGCTGAGCAAGGAGATCCTGAGAGAAGCTGTGTGGCACCACAGCTATGTTCACACACTACGTGCTTGTTTTGAAACAAGCCATTTCAGAACAAGCCATTTCGAAATAATGCATTATTTCGAAAAAAGTTATTTCGAAATTAAAAAACCCATCCTCGAAATAACAAAAAAGCAGGAATTGAAATAGCATTTCCACACTGTGGGCTTGCTATTTCAGTTCCGGGGCAGGGCACCATGGGAGGTGTGGCAACATGGCTGCCTCCCTGGGCCATGTCGGCAGCCATGTTGCTAGCCAATCCCATAAGAGCTGGCTTCGACCTCATTTCCTTGTCCATTCAGGCTAGCAGCACGCGGCAAGCGATGGACTTCGCACGGTTGCCTAGACAGCGCCGTGCAGCACCCAGGCTCTCAGACCACCTGCAGGGTCTCCTGCACATATGGGACACACAATTTGAGGAGCCAGAGGATGACCAGCCTCTGCCCGAGGCTTTCATCCAGCTAGTCGATAGGGGTGAGCTACTGCCCCTGCCCCCCTCCTTGCCTCGCCACATCTGGGCTCGGGAGACCAGCCCAGATTGGTGGGAGCGGGTCGTCCTGCGCTCCTGGGGGGGATGACCAGTGGAGGCAGAACTTCCAGATGACCAGGGCCAGCTTCACCTGCCTGGTCACAGAACTCGCCCCACACCTGCACTTCAGGGGCACCCCCATGAGGCCTGCCATCCTGTGGACAAAAGAGTGGCCATTGCCCTCTGGAAGGTGGCCACTCCGGAGTCCCACAGGGCAGTGGCGAACCTCTTTGGCATCAGGCGGTCCACGACCAGCACCATCCTCATCGCAGTTGCCAGGGCCATCAATCGGGTCCTGCTGCAATGCCTGGTGGGACCTAGGGAACTGCAGGACACTATCCCAGGCATGGCCACCCTCAGCTTCCCCAACTGTGCAAAGAGCGTGGACACCACACACATCCCCGTGCGAGCCCCAGAACACAGGGCTGCCGAGTACCGAAACTGCAAGGGGTACCATAGCATCATCATACAGGCCCTTGTGGACCACTGGGGCCTGTTCCAGGACAGTTATGTGGGATGCCCAGGGACAGCCCATGACGCCAGAGTCCTCTGGAACTCTGCCCTGTACCAGACCATGGAGGCGGGCACCTACTTCCCCCCTCAAAACATCAATCTTGGAGGAGTAGAGGTGCCCGCCCTCATTCTGGCAGACGCAGCCTACCCCCTGTATGCAGGGCCACTCGACCCCAGCCACACAGGGGCCTGTGACCCCGGTGCCACCTGTCTCTGTGGGACCCGTGGCCGAGGGGGGCCCTCTGCGCCCGCCAACCCTGGGCCCTACCTCCTCTGGTGCCCGGCCCTGACCCCCTCGCTTCCCGTGACCTGCTGGACAGGCCCAGCCCTGTGTGCCTCCGTGGGAGGGGAATACTTACCCACGGGGGCTCCAGAGGTCCAGCGAGATGTCCCGGGCTCTGACTCGGACCAAGGGGTGGTGGTGGGCCCCTGGTCCTCTGGACTGGTCCCTGCCTCACCGCCGGCTCACAGCTCTGGGCTGCTGGGGCTTGCCTCCGCTGCTGCTGGTGGTTGGGTGGCTGGAGGCCCCCCGACGGAGACGTTGGAGCCCGGTGCCTCCGGGCCTGATGAGGGGCTCCGATGCCCTCCTGAGGTGTCCACAGCCTCAGCGGGGAGACCACTGGGTTGCAGCCCCAGGAAGGCATGGAGCTCCTCGTAATAGGGGCACGTCACAGAGCTCCCTGGCCCCTGCAGCTCTCAGGCATCCCGGGTGCACGCATGGTCTTGGCGTAGGGACTTGACCTTGCTGCGCACCTGCTCAGTTGTGCGAGGGTGCCCCTGCTCAGACATCCAGCCGCGATGTCCGAATATATGTCCCAGTTCCGGTGACTAGCCTGAAACTGGGACATAATATCTGGATGCTGCCAGATCCCCAGGAGGCACCTGATGTCCTCCGGGGTCTAAACAGGGGCCCTTTGGCACCCCCCAGTGGCAGTGCCTGCCTATGCAGCCATGGCTGATAAGGGCTCAGGCCATGCTGCCTGACAAGCACGCCCTGGCAGGAACTTCCTGTTCCCCAGGGTACTGTGCACCCTGGGAGGAAGGTCAGACGGTTATTTCGAAACAACCCTTGTTTTGAAATAACACGTCTGTACAATAGTTGTTTTGAAACAACTGTTGTTTCGAAACAGCATGTCCCGACGGGGCTGTTTCGAAACGACTCGTTTCGAAACAACGCTGTTTCGAAATGGAAGTAGGTTTAAGCTGTTTTGAAAGACGGCTCCCTTTTCGAAACAAGGGAACCCCTTGTTTCGAAATGGGAGTATGTCGTGTGGACATGCTGTTTCTTATTTCGAAACAACCTCTGTTGTTTCGAAATAAGAAGCCTGTGTGAACATACCCCATGAGTTGAGCTGGGAAGTGTAGGTTTGGCTATGCCAAGCCTGGAAAGTCCCCAACCCTGGGAATTGAGGGAGAGAGAGAGAATTGAAGAACTGGAGGTCTATTTGCTGCTAAGCGATAGCGCTACTCCTCTGACTTGCTCAACAAGGACTTCCCAAAAGGAGCATAAAAAGGAAGTGAGTGACTTCTTCCAAATGTTGATGTAACCCTTCTGCCAGGGCAGGCTGGCAGAACAAGGGCTGGGTTCTATATCTAGGGGTTTCCAAGTAATGTTACATCACCAAGGCTGTGTTCACACGGCACTTTTGTTTCAAAACAACCTCGTTGTTTCGAAACAAAAAAAACCATGTTCACACGACGCACAGTTGTTTCAAAACAACTTAAACCTAGTTTCTGGGCGAAACAAGGTTGTTTCGGAACCGTTGTTTCGAAATAACAAGTGTGAACATCTTGTTTCGGAACCAAGTGTTCCGAAACAACATTGGATCATCAGCACCCTGGCCAGGGAACCCTCAGGACCCTGGCCAGGATGCTGAGGGCTGTCCCTCAGCCCCCGGTGGGGGGATGATCCCCTGCCGGCTGGTTCAGCCTGCAGCCGGGCTACGGGCTGAGCCCGGCTCCCCCGACCTGCTGGCGGGGTCCGGGGTACAGCTCTGGCGGGGGGCTGAGCCACCCTGCAGCAGCTCACCCCCCGCCAGTGCCTGCAGCCCCCTTTCTGGGGCTGCAGGGTGAGCCAGCAGCGGCTCACCCCCAGGTGGCTGCAGCCCCCTACAGCACCTAATGAAATAGCATGTTCACATTGTGAACTTGCTATTTCGTTTCCCGCTTTTTAGCCTATTTCAAAATGAGTTTTTGCTAATTTGAATTAAGTCATTTCGAAATAAGGCGTTATTTCAAAACACGTTGTTTTGACACAACGTGTTTCGAAATAACCGTGTGTGTGAACACAGCCCAAGAAGCTTGAGTCCCCACCCAGTCTTCTGGGAAATTATGCACTATTCCCTGGGCACCCTGAAAGGGTAACGCCTCCCCGCTCGCAAGCACGACTCTGAGTGTAGTATACAGAACTTTTAATAGTAGTAAAAACAGAATGTAAAAGGCCAAATAACAGAAATCAGCACTGATCTAGGAAATCAGTACAGAGCAAGGTTCCCAACAACCCACATCACATAACAGAACATACAAGACTTAATGGCAAAACTGGCACTGATCTGGGGAATCAGTGCTAATCAGGCTTCCAACACGATCCCACATATCATAACAGCAAATGTAGCAGAAGCAAAATTGGGACTGATCACTAGCAAAATTGGCACTGATCTGGAGAATTAGTGCTAACTAGCTCCCAATCAACCCTAGGGTATGTAGGGAGTGTCTTTCACACCAGCTGTCTGCCAGCGCCAACCTCTGGTCACTCACTCTATCCAATAGCACTACCCCTGGCTCCGCCTGCTGTCCACCAGCTCCACCCACCAGTCACTTGCACCACCCAGCTCACCACCGGCTACTCTCACTATCCCTTGGCTCCTCCTGCTGTCCACCAGCTCTGCCCTCTGATCACTCCATCTGCTGCTCCTCTTCAGTGATTTCAGCTCAGAGAGAGAGAGTTTGCCTCTCTCAGTGATTTCAGCTCTTAAACCTCAAGTAGCTGTAAACAGCTACTTCTATTAAAATAACAAATAAAGGCCTCAAAAGAAGCCCAGCCAGATCTATCATTTGACAGTGGGGCCAGGGGGTGAGGCAAATGCCTGAAGCATAGTTCCAGACAAAGCTATTCAAACCCCAACCCTGTCTCTCTTTTCCAGTCTGAAACATGCAATGGCCTCTCTTACAAGTCTCTTTTTAGCTAAGGATAGCTTTTACCTTTTAACTAACCCAAACAGATTTGGAACAATCAGAGAGTAGAATATCACCAAAGACAGTATTTCATATTTCCCTTCAGGAGAATTATAGATATTGACAGATTTGTGATCAGATCAACCCCAAATACCATTACCCATATTGCCCTACACCCATACTGTATTTATGCTAATGTATTCTTTGTGCTGATGCAAATACTAAACCCATGCAGATTAGTTGCCCTCCCCCACCCCTGAAGCTGTTAGGCACAGCTTTGAAACCTGCCTTACATTGGCATAGGCACTGCCCAGGTTATCCCGTGTACACTGGGAAAAAGGGGTAAATTGGCCCATGTTAACTGAGCCCTACCCACTGCTTTAGAAGAGCCTATGGCTAATCATGCAATGAGCTCACTGTCAGGAGACAGGGAGCTTCTGCCGGTGAGACTTTCGAGAGAAACAGAGAAATCAGCCAGCTGTGTAGGAACAGAGTATAAACTCCTGCATCTACTAAAAACTTCAGACCCTCCATCTCAAACTATAGCAGTAGAACTGCACATAGAGGGAGGTTGCAAGGATGGGCCAACTACTGCAAGTCAAGAGACTGACCTGCGCCTTCATGGAGAAGGTTGAATAGAGGTTTTCCCCTTCCCATCTTGGGGGAAAAAGAGGGGTGGTACCATGGCCCCTGCATGTCGCTAAGAGAGGTGAAAAAAAACCCCGATGAAGGGATTTTTGCAAGGTCATTTTGGCGGGAGAGTTCACCACAATTTGGTAATGAGGTAACCTCAGAGACATAGGGCTTTATGGGCATCAGTCTGAAAACTCTGAGACACGAAAGTTTTCTTGGTTCCCCTGCGTGTTGGGGGAGTCATAGTCTGCCCTGTCCCATGATGCTAAGGTGCGGGTGAGGGTGAGGCTGGGAAATTTTCAGGCTCAAGGGTAATTCTCTTAGGATCCCTGTAAGCCAGCATATGATAAATCCCTTCTTTAGAGTAGATGCGGTCTCAAAGCATCAAAAAGGAATACTGGAAAAGAACCCCAAGAAAAATGGGGAAGGGAAGGTTATCGGGGACAGGAAAAACTTTTACTCCATGCCCCTCTCCTTCCAATGGGAGGGTAAAGTGTATCCCAGGACACTGAGATCTTCCTTTATGGTAACAAGGATGAGGGTCCAAGATTTGGGAAGAAAAACACTACAAGTGACTCAAGGTCGGCCTCTGCATGAATCAGAATTCCCTTGCCTCACAAGGAGGGGAGATCCGAGTATGTTGAGGAGTGACCAGTCCCTTTAGGTCCCTAAGCAAGCCCAAGGGGCTTGAGGTTCGTAAACACCTCTATAAGTTGAGAAAGAAGTAGTCCTGGGTTGAAGGGTATAAGCCAGAGGACATAAGTCAAACAAGCTATAACTGGGCAGGGTCTGGTAAGGAAGTGTTCAGGGACATCCCGGGAAATTTCCTAGGAATGGGTAGACAGCTTTCCCAGTGGCTTCTCACCCCAGTTGGAGAGAGAGAGGGGATCCAGCGTATCTGCATATCAAGAGGCTTCAAGAGAGGGTAAAAACCTTTATCTCTCCTTAAAATAATACTCAAAGGTCCATATTGCCCCTGTAGGCCTAAAGTGGGTGGAACAGAGGTTGAAGCTATCACAGGATCCCTTCCTCATGTGAAGGGTGGGGGGAGTGTTAGGGGCATGCCCGAGGAGATGGGAAGGTAACCTTATCGACAATGCTCAGTCGAGGTGCATACATCATGAGCATTAAAGGGAAAAGCATCCCCCCCCGTGACTTGACATGGTTACCTGGCACTCAGTGGGGAGCAAACTGGATAGGAGGAGGTCTGCTCATGGTCAAACTAAATAGCAGGGGTGGTCTTCTGCTTCTAGCTGAGGGAGGGACTCCTCCCTGTCAAGCCCCCGTGGGTCTCCCCCGGGAAAAGAGAGATGAGGGATCAGGGTAGACAGAAGGACTCAGAAGGCTCCAAGGTTTAGTCCTTTAACTGAAGCCAGAGGAATAATCTCCTGCTGGAGAGCAGGAGTAGTGGGGCGGGCTTACTGGGCAGGTATATCATAAGAGAGTGAAGAGCCATAAAAGTGTCCCTGCTTTTTCAAATCATAGGGAGAAAGAAACAGCCCCCCCAGGGCTCTCATTGGGAGATGTCGCTGAAAGGGAGGGGCTGACAACTCTGAGGTGCCAACTCAACGGTGTTTCTTGCTAACCTGAGAAGGTTCCAGGGTGGAAGAAAAGGGGATAGGCTATGTGAGCTTGTGCCCTGCTAGGCGAAAAGCAATGCCCATGCTCACCTAAAGATGGTGGAAAGTGGCCTGTTGGGTGTCATGAGGCAGGCCTGCGTCTTGAGGCCATGCCATGTGCCTCAATATGATAGCCAAGGCTACCCCCTGGCTTGCTGTGTTTGAGGCATCCCAAGCAGTGATGAGCGAGTTCCAGGATGCCAGTGAGCTGTCTTGGAGGAGGGACTCAAAATCTTCCCTATGCTCCTGGGGAAGTAGGTTTCTGAATCTTTTTAGAGAGTCCCATATGCCCACTGTGTATCTAGCCTCCAGTGCTTGGTAGTTAGCTATACAGAGCTGGAAGGCAGAGGTTGAGTATGTTTTCCTGCTTAGGACTTCCAGCTGTCTAGCCCCCCTGGATCTTGGCATGGGGTCTGGGGTGTGTTGTATTCCACGCCCAAGGGCAGCTTCGACCACCCTAGGGATCAGACTTGGGTGATGGATGAGGAAGGGAAAACCCGCTGGTGGGACCTGATATTTGTGTGGTGCTATGTCCAACACTGGGGAAATAGAGGGAGGACATTGCCAGTGGGACCTGGCAATGTTGTGTGCGCTAAGGTGCAGTGGTACCACTATAGCATCCAGAGGTGACGATACACCGGGATCAAATAGAGGATCTTGGTGTCCCCTCCCCCCTGAGGGGGTCAACCTCCAACCCCATGTGGGCAGATACCTAGTGCAGCAGATCAAAGTGCACCAGGTTGTCCTCCCTATATGACCCTCGCTTGGGGTTCAATCCCCTATCTGGGTTAATAGGTAAGGGGTCTTCAGTACTGCAGGGGACCCTCTGTGATGGGACTTCTTTTGGCACCAACCATTCATGATGATGGTACCAATAGGTACTTGGTGCCAGCAACCTTCTGCCCCACCTGCTCCTTCTGGAGGGAGTAACCTCCTCCAGACTCGGGGAGCGGGAACTTTCTTGTGGTGCATGTGGTACAGTGCCAGGCCAAACCGATGGCATTGGCAAGGCGGTAGTGCTGCAGTGCCGTCAAGAAGCGGAGTGTGATCTACGGTGCTTTAGAGTCCTGCCTGGGGCAGTACTGCCTGGTGTTTTTATGAGAGCTTCTTCTTGCGGCACTGGAGAGCTTGGCACCAAACTAGGAGCTGGAGAACAGTGCCGTTCAGTGAGAGTCCATTTCCTCGAGAGGAAGATAGGCTTTCCTCTCTGCAGAGGGGGCTTCGGAGGGGTGGACATAGGCAAAAGCAGAAGGGTCTTTGCTGCCTCAAAAGCCTCCAGGGTGGTTGGGATCTGCACCATGTCACGTCACCTGTGCCAAGAAGGGCTCGGCCAGTGGGGAGCTGGATCAGCATAAGCGCTTCAGCACTGATGTTGGTGCCGATCACGTCCTCTGTTCCCGAGGGAAGTGGTGCCAAGAGGGCTCCCGTGCTGACCTGGCCCACGGGGTGGGTGCCGAGGCCAACCCCAGTTCTTCAGGGGTAGGCGGCTGCGCTTGCTCTAAGGCCAACATGTGGTGCCTTTGCTCCCTGTCTTTGAGCATCCTTGGCTTGAAGGACTGACAGATGGAGCAGTCGGTGGCCTGGTGGGACTCACCCAGACACTGAAGGCACTCCTTGTGGGCGTCATCCCGTGGGAAGGCCTTGCTGCAAAAAGCACAGGGTTTGAAGCCTCGCATCTCTGGCAGCTGTTGTGAGCGGTCTTCCAGCTCCGAACTCACACATTCCGTATAAGCGCCAGTTCTTTGTGGAACAATATCCGCAAACAGGTCCTTTAGCTTAAATGGGCAGCTCATATAAGAAAGTAATGACAGGCAGTTGTATTCACAAGGACAGGCTGTTCCGAAACCATCACTGAGGGTGGAAAAAGGAACTGGGAAGGTTCAGGACTGGGGCTGTATATATAGCCATGGGAGTGGCCAGAGGGAGCATCGGCTGCCGACTCTGCTTTGACAGGCTAGGGCAAAAAGCTACTGACTACTCATGTGCTGCAGCACGTAGACACCTAATACTGCATGTATCCGAGCAGCACTCGAAGAACTACCAGTAACAGAAGTAGGTGCCTCCCAGGACCAGTTTAAAGCAGCAGGCAGACATTGTACAGCACTTCTGTTTGCCCTAAGGGCTATCTGTTCTTCCATTTGGTGAGGCAGCCTGTCAGAGAGATCTTTGCTGCTTTAGCAAGGAATCTGATTGCATAACCATGCTGCTTCCTGTTCCTTCCTGTCTGTCCATGTCAAATTAGAGCCAGCCTGACCATGTACATGACGCAGGCGGTTGCCTAGAGCACGAGGCTTACAGGGTGCCAAATTAGAGGGAAATTAATTTTTGTCTCTATTTAAAAAAATATATTATTATGTTATCATTTTTCTCTATACTGAATGTAGGTGGGTAGGGGGACAGGGGATGCCAAAGTCATGGTTTGCCTGAGGCACCACAAACTCTTGCGCCAGCCCTGTGTCAGATGCAGAGACTCCCATTGTTTTGTGATTCTGAGGCCTCAAGGCCTGAGGCGGAACCCAACATCGCTGGAGAATTTACTCCAGAATCACTCTTCTGTCTTTTCATTAGATTCTAACACTTGTTGTGAAGAAAGGGGATAACATGAACCAAAGGTAAACTTTGCACTCCTCCAAGTCGACAGACTGCCTGAATCAACTGCTATAAGGGAAGTGTTGACAAGCCCACTTCACCACAGTGAATTGTTAACTGTTGAACCTAAAGCCAACTGAAGATGCAGCAGCTATTGCACAACTAGAAAGTTTAGTAGGCAATATGCCTATCCTTCAATCCCAAACAGTCAGAAATCACAACAGTCATTGTCCAAACTGGCAAGCCTTCCATCTTCATCCTGGGTGATTGCTGTGCTATAATTATACACTCTTGATACACAAATCTGCAGTACACAGAAAACTGACAATGTCTATAAAAAAGACGAAAAACTGAATTTACTATAAAATACAACAGCAGGCAGTTTGCATTGAATGTACCATTCATTGTCATGCTTAATTCTTGAAACACCCCCTTCAGCTAACTTACCTGATGCTTCCATATGATTTCCAAGAACTATTTTCCACAGTACACCTGAACACAGGGCCTTGCTACAGAATTTAGGTGCAATTTAATTACTGTGATTCCTGGGCACCTCCCAAAATCCCTAGGAGGGAGGAAAGGGCTAGTATTCTTATCTGATAGCTGAGAAATGGAGGCAGACAATATGACATTGTCTGAAGTTAGGCTGAAAATCTGGGGCAGAATTGAGACTTGAACCCAGGTCTCCACTACTGGGCTAGCTAGGTGTTTCTACATAAGGGGTGTCTTTTGTCCTTACTCTCCACAGCTCTTTATTTCTCCAGGAAGCTTCTGTTCCTGTAGCTTTCTCCTGGAAAGCCAGCTCCATCTCCCACTGAATGGGAAGATTCCCATGGAGTTGGAGACATGAATAATGACCCAGTGGTTAGGATGTTAGTCCAAGACTAGGCAAACCTAGATTCACTTCCTTGCTTTACTACAGGGTTCCTGTCTGATGCTGGCAAAGTTATAATCTTTCCGTGCCTCACTTATTTTCAATATTTGTTGTGAGGCATGGGCAGCTGGGGCTTATCGGTAATGGGGGGAAACTACCTCCAATTTCAATAACATCAGGCCACTCACACAAGCTCTATCAGCCATCATATTGAAGGATTACAATGTAGGGCATCCCCTGTAAACTATGAGTAAAAATTTTAGTAGCTGGTTCTAGAAAACAAGCAGGTGCATGTGACTAAAGAAGAGACTTTAAAAACTACCTCTGCATCCCCTGAGTGTGGGAAGTATGACAGGGAGAATAGGAGAAGTCACTGAGATGCTGAAGGGAATAAAAACAAAACAGAAGGAGGTGAAATCCATGAATGTCAGGGCAGGCCACCAGATGATGCATCATGGACTAATAGCAAAGAGGAACAGAGTACTGTGTAACTAATAACAGTGGAAACATTGCAGGATAAGGCAGTGGGCATCCAAAGGAGAGTGACTAACTGACGAATGTTAGACCAGCACTGAGGAGACAGTTTATGTCAGAGCTCCTGCAGGACTGATACGCTGGTTGCCCAGCATCATGCAGCTTGCCACAGACACATCGGTGGACTGTTTGGAATACATATGGAAGTACCCCAATGGTATCAAGAAGGAGCTGCAGCTATAGTCAGCCATTCATGGAGAAGAGAGGTCTACATCAGGGGTTAGCTTATTGGTGACTGTAATGGACACTTTGACACAGGAGATTAGGGGAGAGGTTCCCCTGGAGTTGGTCCCTGGGCGAGGGTGGTCTCAGTCAGTGCCTAGCCAGATCTGTGTGTTGCAGCTGGTGGATGAGACATACAGTGAGTTGGAAGAATTCAGACAGGGACTTGCATGAAACAAGGTATTGAATTCAGGGCTCCTGTGAGTGGCGGAGTCAGTTCCAAACAGGAAGGGAGGAAGAATCAGGGTCCCTCGCACAACACAAAGAGTGCCCAAGCTTCGTTGTGGAAGTCCCTTGGTCAGGATTACCCTAGCATAGGAGAGACCTGGGGTCAGAGAGCTGCTTTAACATGGGGGCCTTTTGAAGGTGGGCAGGGGATGTAGGAACAGTGACCACAGAGTGACGTGCTCCAGCAGTTCCTGGTTGTCAGAAGGTCTTTGTGGACCGTTCCCAGCAGGCATGTTGCTGGCTGCTCTAATCTGGCACAGTAACTGAGGCTGATCTAGGTGGAGAATCAGTGACACAGAGCCAGCTCCTTGCCAGGCAGCCCCCAGCTCTGCTCCACCTGGGGTACACTGGCTGCAGCACATAATCTGGCCTCCATTCTAAAAACAAAAACCATTGCGCTGAAAAACACATGAGGGTCATTACTGACATTAGCCTGCCACCCAATCTCCCCACACACTAGGAGAGACAAGCAGTAGGGGCAGCTAACTGCACATTCCCAGCCACTAGAGAAAAAAACCAATACAATCTCAGGACTCTCCCATCTTGCCCCTGTCCAGCCTATTAGAGCAACTCTCCCAGCCAATTGCAAAGTGCTCCATGGAGGCGTTTCACAGCAGCAAGCAGACTATTAGGCTATTGAATAAGTCTCCCAAGGGAAGGGGTGGGAAACTTGTTGAATGATGCATTTCAAAATGGAGGGATCAAAGCATCAGACGCAATAGCATAAGAAGTGGAACTTATCATTCTGTGGAACTTATCATATCATAGGGCTGGAAGGGACATGGAACCTGTCTTGGGCTGGGTGACTGAACCCTGAGGTATTCCAAATTACTGGTCACTTTGAACCATCCTCATCCAAAGTTATGCAGCTCAGTGCAGGAGTAAGTGGAAGTTCTCTGGGTTGTGTTGTACAAGAGGTCAGACTAGAAGATCAGAATGGCCCATTTAGGCCCTAGAAACTCTGAAGATGTACAGAGAAGGTCCCAGTGATCTGAATGGAAGCCAAAGCTTGTCCCAAAGGCTGTGTTCACACAGCCCTTTTATTTCGAAACAACAGAGGCTGTTTTGAAATAAGATTTAGGGTGTTCACACGACGCACGGTTGTTTCGGAACAATGGGAACCGTTGTTTCGAAACAACGGCATTGTTTCGAAACAAGTTAAACCCCATGCAGGGACGAAACAACGTTGTTTCGAAACAAGTTGTTTTGAAACAACGCCGTGCGAACACATTGTTTCGAAACAACGGTGACTTGTTTTGAAATAACTGTTGCCTGAACCTGCTATTTCGCTTTGATCTTTTTTCCTTAATTCGAATTAACAAACTGTTAATTCAAATTAAATTCTTTCGAAATAAGGCATTATTTCGATACAAGTTGTTTCAAAACAACCGTATCGAAATAACCCCCTGTGTGTGAACACAGCCAAAGAGATTGCTGCAAGGTAACAGCTAAATAAGAGCAAATGATTGTGCAGGGAAGTGGGGGGGGGCCATTTACAGTGTGACTTGAACCCTCTCCTGGCAATCCAAGCCTGCTTCCTGGTTGGTGCCGTGCTGTGGCTAACAAACACAACAGTCAAGAAAAACAACATATTTGCATATGCAGCACACACTCTCCTGTCAGCAAGTGGAAACCACACAGACACAGCTCTGCAGTCAGCATTCTCTCCCAGCTGGCTATGTGCAACAGTGGAAAGCCAGTCCTGTCAGCTAATTCCTAGCCAGACAAACAGTGTCATTTGATTTCAGCCATGCCGCTTTGATATGAATCAGCTCCAGGTCCAAGTTTGACACCAAATCATTAAGTGATACTTTGCTTGACATATACCTGGCTCTGAAAGAGCCAGTGTCCTGAGAGCTGGTCTAGTGAGCAGAGAGAACAGGGTGGCTCGGATTTCTGACAAGGCACCCCGTCCTTTGACAACCTTTGTGGCACCCTGCCGACGGAAGGGAGAAGAAGATGTCACAACCTGTACTTTGGTAATTGGGATGCAAATAGCCAGTCAGCGCTTATAAAATGTAGCAGGTTTGAAAGGTCAAAATGCGTGAAGGAATCGGTGTGTGCTACATAAAATCACCCAGTCAGCTGGATGACAGGCGAGGAAAAATGCCAGCACACTCTAGCAAACTTCCTAACAACCTCAATGCTGGGCCAAATATGGCGTGTGCATGTACAGAGTTAAACAAAGAGATATACAGTTACTGAAAACAAGGACACTCAACTGAGCTAAAACAAAAATAGTGCAGGTTCTAGACTCTGAATGCTCCCCAAGGGGTGAGCTCAGCAAGAACAGCAATTTTCGAATCAGGAGATCAGACTGCACATCCCGCTTCAGTTTTATTTTCACAGTCCAAGACAGGCGTTCAAGTTCTGACTCGGGTTTGTTGTGTTATAACACGTCAGCAGATGGCATTGTAGCAAATGGTCTTGCCAAGTTGCTTAACTACAGAGGCAGTAACAGCTGAAGGAAAATGCTTATTGTTAGGTGTAGTGCAATTCTTTTTAGACACTGAACATCGCATCAGTAAAATCAGTTCTTTTACTGATTAGAATCACTTCTTGTATGTAGCCTCTGGTTCTGAAATACACTCATATAAGTGTATTGTGTTGCTCGCTCCTGGCAATGGAGGGACCCTGTGGGTGGGCCTGCTTCTGGTTCCAGGCTCCCCCTCCCGAGCAGGCGACCCTGTTGCAGGCACCCTGGCTAGGCTCCCATTTTTCCGGACCAAGAGGCTGCATCCATTTCAGCTCTCAAAACAATTGGTTATTGAAGGAATTTTTTAAAAAATGGCTCTTATCTTTTCAGGTGCTGACCCCAGCAATAACCCATAACCTGCTAATAAGGCAAACTAAAACCTCACAGCCACCCTACAATTCCAATAGCTTTATCAGCTCATAGGACCTTCCCAAGCGCTTGCCGCTTACCCCTAACTCATGGAAGGTAATGCAAACTCCAGGATTTAGATGGATACTAGTGTAGTTAGATCAACTCATGCTGAACATTTTTATTTTTTATTTTTTTTAAAAAAAGGTTTTCAGATGAAAATGGAATATTTTCAAGGAAAGCAGCCATTTTAAGTAAAAAAAAAAGTGTTATCAAATATCCAGTTTCTGTTGGAGGAAAATTTGTGATGTACCTTATGGTTTATTTAGGTTCTTATATGACATCTTTTACCAAAGCACAGCATATCATATACAGAAATGAATTTGGAACCCATTTTACAGCTGGGGCACTGAGGCACAGTGAAATTAAGTGGTTTGCCCAGGATCACATGAGGGTCTGTGGCAAAGCCAAAACTTTAACCCCAATCTCCTGAATCTAAGCCCTTCAAGCACACAAGGAAACTTGCTTTTTATGCACTGCTGTTGCCACGTTCCATTGGCTATCACCGTGTTTAGATCAGGCATTTTGGGTTGTTTTCTGTCTCCCCAAATTGTCCGGGCCTGTAATGCAACAGCAGCTAATTCAATTAGCTGATCTGAAGAGCAGCCAGTTTTATCTAATTTAGTTCCACTGGCTGCATGCTGGTATGTTGCAAAATAGATAATCCTACTTCTCTCAAGCCAATTAGTGCATGTGAGAAGGAGGGAAAGCACCAGAACAAGAGCAGTTTAAAGCATCCTCCACTTATGGGATTAGGTGCTTAACTGTTGTACATCCTGGATCAGAGGAGGATTTGATATTGGACCAGCCAGACTGTGCTGTGCAGATGGGTTGAGTGAGGACAGTAGTTAAGGGGGTCTGTTAGCAGGGTGCCATTTGGTGTTTGTTATGAGTTACATGTAACCTTGCATCTAATGGATGCTCAAAGGAAACCAAGGACAGAGAAGAGAGGGAGTTGCCAAAATGGCCAAGTCAAATACAGAGCAAGCTGACACTTTCAAGGGTTCCTGTGCACAGCTGTGCTGATGCGCCTAAATCCTGATTGGTTATTCCTGCTCTGGGACTCTGCAGTGCTTGCAGCCCTGACATGCAGCATCCTGTGCCAGGCCGGGTGGAGAAAGCTTGGGGACCCTGCATTCTGGGGCTTTGCTGCTGTTTGATGTCAGGGTCATTGGACTTTTTGCAAGAACTGTACAGTTAGTCACTTAATTGCAGCTACCATTTTTGCCTCCTGAAAAATCCCCCTCACAGTTTGTGCACTTCCTGACTGAAATGTTGTGCAGTGGTGCTAGGAAAAGCTAGAGACCTGCAACCCTGCACTCCAGAGGAGGCTGCATGATGTCAGGGAGGGCTGTGGCAATCTCTCTCTGCTTGAATGAAGTACAACAGAGAATTCTCAGTTACTATCATCGCAAAGGATAGGATACCTAGACTTTCAGCGCCTGGCTCCAGCTTTCAGCAGGGACCCTCTGGAAACAGAGTGCCACTCATGCACATGTGGGTTGGATAGTTAGCTTGAAAAATCTAGGCTGCCAGGTTTATAGCAAAGAAAATCCTCCAATCTGTTTTACATACTGTATATCTGTCTGTAAGTGTGAGTGGGTGGGTGGGTGCATACATTTTACATACATAAAACACATGCAAACATTTGGGCCAGGTCTTCAGAAACTGAAAAATTTACATAGCTCCATTGATTATATTGGCACACTCACATGGGTTTACACTAGCATTTCCTTTCAGTGCCTTGAGTAAATACAGAGGAAACCACTATAAAACTCTTCCCCCACACACACTCTCCACATCACAGCCCCAAACTGCAAAAAGGGACATAGGAGGATGGGGTGGATTGCACCCTCAGCAAGTTTGCAGATGACACCAAGCTGAGGGGAGCAGTAGATACCCTGAAGGGCAGAGATAAGATACAGAACGACCTAGAGCAGTGGTTCCCAACATTTTCTCTGCTGCGGCCCATCTTCCTATTTTTAATTAATCTGAGGCACACCATCATAGAGTTTCCAAATGAACTCATGAATATTCATGAGCCAATGAGCCAATCCAGAGCTCTTGGAGTAGTTTTTCAAAAAATTTTGTGGTACACCTGCTCACACCTGATGGCACACCTGTGAGCTGTGGCACACTGGTTGAGAAACAATGACCTAGACAAATTGGAGGATTGGACCAAAAGAAATCTCATGAGGTTCAACAAGGAGAAGTGCAGAGTCCTGCGCTTAGAACAGAAGAATCTCCCCATGCAGTGCTACAGACTGGGAATCATCTGGTAAGTCAGCAGTTCTGCAGTAAAGGACCCTAATCACCTATGTTTCATGAGGTGAGGGTGGGACTTGAGCCCCCAGCTTTACTTTGGAGGAAGCTTCTCTCTCTGGCAAACTTTCTACAGCTCATCAGGGGAAAGCCTGGGGCTGACAGACTTCTCAGACTGAGTCACCCCCTGCTGTCTTTGATTGGGTCTCCCAGGGGCAGGGAGATGAGAGTACGGGTTTCATTCGACATCTCTGAGCCCTGGTCTACACTTACCAGGCTTTTTGGTGGCAGTCAATGGCAGATACACGAGGCATGTAAAACGCCTTGCATATCTGCTCATGACTTTCTAAGCCGCCTAGACACACTACGGGAAGCCTATTGCCTTGCGGTCGACTCCCGTTCTGGGGCTGGAGTTGCTGAAGCGATTTTAAGATCAATTCAGCGAGTTCATATTCACTGCTGAATTGTGCCCGGAAGATCGAACTGATGGAGGAATTTTGCTGCCATGAGTATAGACATACCCTAAGAGAGTGTTTCTTGAGTTTCAGTGGTCAAAAGAACACTTAAAGGTATTAGTTACTTTCTGCAGAACACCTCATGAAAACTTTCTCAAAAAAGCCAGTATATATATCAGGTGTAATATTCATAATACCTGTGTACTATGTATGCCTGCAAAAATGATTCAGGAAACTGAATTACATACAATTTTATGACTGTAATATGTGCTTATTTCTAAAAAATTGGTAGATAATGATTATGCACACAACTTAAAACTGAAAATGATGTTACTCAAGTTTTAATAGGAATTTTGCATCTGCATGCTCAGACCAAGTTCATCTATTCTTGGGGGTAGGGTTCCTCAAGATTCTTACAATGGAGGTTATGTCCAAATTATGTCAATATTCTTACCATGGAAAGATTTATCATGGAAGTTATGTCCAAGTGATTTTGATGACAGCAGTAACATCAGTGGAAAACTTAGAATGCCCCAGCTGCAGCAAAGCAGCAAGCCTGTGGTAGGTGCAGACACATCCCTGGAAACTTTGCGGTGGTTGGAACAGGTTAAATCTCCCAGGCATGCTTCAGCTCCTCCTGCTGCTCCTTCCTGTCCCCACCCTCCCCCTGATGGGGAGGAGCCAGTTGCAGAACACCTTCCCTATATTTGTGGAGCACCTTTGTTCCACAGAACACCCATTGAGAAATGCTGTTCTAAGAGACACCTGCAGATGGACTGCCCAGCCAGCTTACCAACTACAGATCTGGTTTATGGCAGAACATGAGACGAGGGACAGGGATGTGAAGCCTTGGGGTGAGAAGCCTGCTGGGTAATGGGGCAGCAAGACAGTCTTGGTGATTGGAAGCATGCCCCAGGTTCTGTCAGATCCAGTGTCTTCTCCTGGTAGGCACCGAGCTCTGAGTGATGACCTGCTTTTCTTCCGTTTGATTTAGGTTCAGCAAGCAGCTTGCATCCAAAGTGTGCCATTCCCAAGGTGGGCTCAACCAATAAGCAAATAAGGTAGTGGCGTCGAGCGCCACTGCCCTAGGGGCAGCAGGATGGGCTGGCTCAGAAGCTGGACCTGCATTCTCATCCCTCCAGGCTGGAGCAGGCCAGCCCTTGGGGCAGGCTCCACTTTCTCACCCCACCTCTGGAGTGGCCCACTACGCCCCTGGGCCAGCTGTTCCCTGCCCTGAGGGTGGGGTGAGCTGGCTGGAGTGGAGGCCAGGTTCTGTGCTCCCCCACCTTGGTGGGGTAGTACAAAACCAAAAGCCGGCTCAGGGTGCCACAGCCCCTTGAGCCAGCACTGGGCATTGCTGCCAAAGCATGTGATGATTGGTATGGAATTGGGATTGCATAGCTGAAGAGAGTTCAGGGCAAGCCTAACATAATGCTTGCTGTGAGAAAAGTTAGCAAACAGATGCCCCAAAACGTCATTTGTCCCTTAACTAGTGGTTGGGATGGGCCTGTTGCTGCAGTATCATTGGTAACAGGTGAAACACAGTTGCTGTGATTTGCTGTTACTGCATGACTTGCTCCTATGTTTTACACCCCCTTGCATTTATTTTCATTCCATTCTGTAAGTTCCACCATCTTTGAAGCATCTGACAAAGTGGGATTTTCTCCCACGAAAGCTCATGCGAAAAATAAATCTGTTAGTCTTTAAGTGCCACATCACTCCTTGTTTTTTTTGTAGAATAAACAGCCATTCACAGCGTTTGCCTTCCCTGGCTGATAGGGAACTGCCCTGCCGGCTGCTTTTACAAGTCGCCTTCCTTACTGGAATGGAAACCCAGAGATGGTTTCAGGCAGCTTTTCTTTTCCTCCCCCCGCATCCCCCACTTTTCCCGCCTATCAAGCACAGGGCCCACCTGAGACCTAACATTTGTCTGTTTGGAGAATAGATGAGTATTTATTAGAATTAAACAGCTGGGAGCTAGGTGATATTTAGACTGGTATTAGGAGGAGTGGATCGGAGGGAGATAATTCCTGGGGTGTTTTAGAAAGCCAGGCAGAGCTCAGTTACTGAGGGGATTTCTCAGGTCTCCTGTGAGCGGCTGATACAGTTAATTTCCTGCCGGTGCTGCAGGCTGTGCCATGCTGATATTGCAGTGTTATTTAGAATAGAAAGGTCAGGCTGGAGATTGAATAATCATTGACAAGAAATCCATAGGGGATGAGTTCCAGGCACTGACTCAAAACAAGACCAATTTTTTTATCCTGGGCACCTGGATCTGGGTTGTTGGGGGTAGTTTCTGCGGGTATTTATTTTCCCAGCTCTACCATGATCTCTGAATGGATGTCAAAAAATACAAGGAAGGGCAGACAGGAAGGAATCCAGGGACACCTCAATCTCCCTCGTACAAACAGGTTCCTGGGCTTTTCCTAGCCTTTCAGCTTCTGAGGTAGGATTGGGGTCATTTCTCAACTAATAGATTCCAAGGCCAGAAGGCAACATTGGAATCTGCTAGTTTGAGCCCTGAATTAATTCCCCCATATACTACAGCATCTTTTTATGGGGCAGTCCCATCTTCCTCATGACACTGAAGGAAGGCATGCCTGGCCTGCAGCAGGAGCTCTGGGCCTGGTTTCATTGAAGGGGCTGGCTGCCCTATTTCATTCAGCTACTTGATTAAAGTCAAATTTCTCTTTGCCCTGTAGGTATTTCTAGCATGTGACCAAGTCATCTCTTAACCTTCCCTTTGTTAAACTCAATAGATTAGCTCCTGGAGACTGTCACTGTGGGGCAGGTTTTCCAATCCTTTATTCATTCCCATGGCTCTTCTCTGAACCTGCTCCAATTTATCAACATTCTCCTTGTCCTGGGGACACCACATCTGGATAAAGGCTTTCATTAGCAGTCACTGCCGTGCTGAATAGAAAGGTAGAATAACCTCTCTATTCTTACTCAAGGCACCCTGGTTATGCATCCAAGAATCAATAAGCCCTTTGGGAGCACATACGCAGTTGACTGTCCCCAAAGTATTTTTCAGAGTGTCTCATTCCAAGGATAGATTCCTACATCCTGTAAGTATGGCTTACACTTCCTGCTCCTTGATTCACAGATTCTAAGACCTCCATCTACTCCCTTGCCCAGATTCTCTCGCTCAGTGGTTTTTCAAACTTTTTTTCCTCAGGACTCGGTTGAAAAAAAGATCATTTATTCCCACAATCCAAGAATTACATCTTTGAGTAATGCATTCCAGTCTTTTGGTGGTGGCAGCAGGGTACACTGTGACCCAGTATCTAAGGGTCTGTGACCCAGTACTGGGTCCTGACCCATGGTTTGAAAACCACAGACTAGCTTAACCTTCTGCATGCCCCAGGACAGAGAATGGCCCCGAAATAATCCTTAGAGAAGCATTTTTAGAAAAACATCAGTTCTTGATTTAAAGATTGCCACTGATGGAGGCTTTTACACTGTGTTATCTGCTGCTGCCTCAGTCTTTGTGTCATTGGAAGACTTGATCAGTAACGAGTTCATATTTCCTTCCAAGTCATTGACGAAAACATTAAACACCACTAGGTCAAGATCTAGTCCCTACAGACCCTCACTAAAAGCACACCCACTTGAAGATGTTTCTGAGTTTACAATTACATATTGAGACCTGTCAACTAGTTTTTAATCTGCTTATTGTGTGCCATATGGACATCGTATCGCTCTAGTTTCTTAATCAAAATGTCATGTGGTACCAAGTCAAATGCCTCTGAAACAGCTGTTAAATGAACGCTATTACCTTTTGTGATGCAGTTCCCCAAGAGCTGGGCTCTGGAAACACTTGGGGTGCAGCTATTCAGGACTGTAGTGCTCTGGAGTCTCCCCCCTTGGTCTCCCCCTACCAGTGCAGATGCCTGCTAAGTAATCTCATGGTGTTCAGCACCCTTGCTCTGCCTGGGCACCCCTGTGAGAGCCTCTGGCCAGGAGTCTGGGGAATCCAACACACTCCCAAAAGGGCTATGCACCCCACCATTTGGTCAGAAGCAATTGTTAGCTGTGGCAATCAGAAGTGTTTGTTAGTTCTCTGGATCACAGCATAGAAAGACTTGCCAGAAGTTACAGTGGCAACCAACTGGGGATCCTCCACTGTCAGGCATTACTCCCCTTCCCCAGCCCATCTTGGGTGACAGCCACTGCCAGCCAATCACCCATAGACCCATTCCCCTTACACCTCCCCAGTCCTTCCTGACTCAGGAAGATGAAGGGGTCTGGTTGACAGATGTGTGGCTGGGGAAGGCCCATCCATCCTCCAGTAGCCTCTGCAATGAGCACACATCCGGGTCCCATCAGCAAAATATGAGTGACAATTGGGGAAACTGAGGCACACATAGCACTCAGTGAAAACTCCAAGAATGCCTCCACTTCATCAACAAGACTTGTGTAACCTCTCTGCCAGGTGCTGCCAGCAGCAAAAAGGGATGGGTTCCGTCATCCATGGGAGCTTTCTGAAAAATTAAATAACTCCTGCTTGGGTCCTCATACAGCAACCTGGGAAATCTGCAGAACTCTCAGGAACCCTTGGCAGGCAACACTTTCCCCTTTTGAGCACTGCGTCCATGGGTTTAACAGAAAGAGAATTCTTGGGATGGTGGCAGAATAAACTTGGTAGAGTCAGCAATTAGTAAATCAGCAATATCTGTCAGGTAAGCCACTCTACCAACTAGCACAACTGAAGTGACTGCAGTTGTAGTGCTGGGTAGGGAGGCCCATCTCAGCATCTTGCATACAGTATGAGGTTGTCAGTTCTTAGCTAATGCCTGCAGCCTGGGCAAGAGCTGGCATCTGGCTTGCCAGTATCACAGCTAGGGTGACCAGACAGCAAGTGTGAAAACTCAGAATGGGGCAGGGGCTGGAGCAACAGGCACCTTATGTGAGACAAACCCAGCAACCTCCAAACCACAGGCACAATGGGTGCAGATCACGTGCCCGCAAGTGTTCCAACAGCGATAACAAAGTTTCATCAGCCTCAAACCTAAACTGTAACTCAGTGGTTACCAACCTGTGCAAGGGGTCCATGAATACATCTGGCCCCAGTCTCTGCCAGCCAAATCCATGTTGGAGAGTGCTCTAAATGAACCATATTTCCCTCCTTTAAGCAGTCACGCCCTGGATGTGTCCTGACCACTTGGGAGCAGGTGGGGGCCATGACATCCACTGCCACTCTGCAGCACCTCTGCCTGCAGTCAGTCCCCGATAATAACTATTACCATTTGGGGGTCCACAAAATATTCTTACTTTAAAAAGAGGTCCTCATACTCAAAAAGGTTGGGAACCACTGCTGTAACTGAATTGCTACCAAAATGCCCCCAAGTTGTCCCGTCACAGAAATGCAAATGAGGCCTCCCCCATCCAGTCATTTCCCATAATTCCCCAACAGATGCTGGGAACACGTTCCATCCTCCATGAAACCCAAGTCCATCTGGATGTCACATGCAGTGCTGGGTGGTACTTGTCCTTGTTTCACAAGTGTCAGATGCAATGTCCCTGCAGTCAGCCAAAGGGTGTAATTTGTAATTTCAGCCAAAAATCAATGTAAATGAGTTTGATTTGAACCATTTTTCATAAGCCCAATTAGGCTGAGATTTTCAGTGCTGCCTGATTGTTTCAGTGGGAAATGAATGTCCAGTTACATGGACAGCCTCAAATAGCCTACATGGCTCAGTTACAGCTCCTACAGTCCTAAGTCACACAAAAGAGGGAAGAAATAATAGAACCATAGGATGAGCAAAGACCACATGGGCCATCTAGTCTAACCTGCCAAAATACAGGATTTGTCTAAATGATCCAGGACAGGTGGTTATCCAGCCTTTTTTAGAAAGCCTCAAGTGAAGGAGCTTCCACAACTTCGCTAGGCGATCTCTCTGCTCCATTGTTCAGCTGTTCTTACAGTCAGGAAGTTTGTCCTGTGGTTGAATCTAAATCTGCTGTGCTGTAGTTTGAATCCATTGCCTCTTGTGCTGCCTTCTGTGGCAAAAGAGAACAATTTTTCTCCCTCTTCTAAGGGCAGACTTTCAAGTGTTTGAAGGTTGCTATCATGCTCCCCCTTAATCGCCTCTTTTCTAAACTAAACAGCACCATTTCCTCCAGCCTTTGCTTATGTGGCTTGTGTTCCATCCCTTTGATCAGCTTTGTCACTTGCCTCCGGATCTTATCTAGTTTCTCTACATCCTTTCTATACAGCAGTGACCGCCAGAGGCGGCTTCTGGGGTAGGCGAACCAGGCATTTGTCTAGGGCCCCGAGCAGTAAGGGCCCCTGGGGGGTGGGGAAGACAGGCAGATTAACATATGGCGGACCCAGGGGCCCACACAATATGGGTGCCCCCTGCCGAGCCGTGCTGGGAGGGAGCGAAGCCACCCTGGTTCAGAGCCTGGGCTCTGCTTTCCTTTCTTATTCCACCCCTGGGCCAGGCAGTCTGCCCCCAGGGGCAGAGAGGGATGGCTCAGAGGCCTGGCTTTGCTCTCCTGCCCTGCCCCTGGGCCCACTGGTCCATCTCTGAGGGCATGGCTGGCTGCACAACACAGCCTCTGGCACAGCCAAGCCACATCAGAAGTGGCCCCACATGTGCAGTGTGCTCCAGGGGGGCAATCAGCTCAGTTGGGGCTGGTGTGGCCCCAGCACTCCTCCCTGGCTCTCCTGCAGAGGGCAGGGCCATAGAGAGGAAGGGACTGGGGCCCCAGATGAGTGCAGGTGGGGCCCACCAGTGCAGGAGGCCCAGGGGCCCAGAGGGGGACCTGCCACTGGGCACAGAGGGAGCACTGGGGTCCAGGGGTGGGGAGCCAGATCCACCAGGGGACCCAGAGGGGGCCCAGGGGCCAGTGGCAGGCAGTTGGGGCCATGGGAGGGGCCAGAGCTGTGGAGGTGGGGTCGCAGAGGCAGCTGTGGGGGACTATGGGGGGGTCCCACAAAGGGACTTTGCCTAAGGACCCCAGTTGCCTGAGACTGCCTCTGGTGAGCACATTACTCAAGCTGAGGCCTAAGCAGCGCTGCATAGAGCGGTGCTATCACCTGTGACTTGCATGCTATGCCTCTGTCAGTACAACCCCAAATTGGGTTTTCTC
Source organism: Podocnemis expansa (assembly GCA_007922195.1). Classification (NCBI taxonomy): domain Eukaryota; kingdom Metazoa; phylum Chordata; order Testudines; family Podocnemididae; genus Podocnemis; species Podocnemis expansa. The sequence continues at coordinate 7,505,718 of ML682061.1, read as the reverse complement.
TTTTTGCAGCAGCTCCGCATTGCTGCCTCATGTTGCGGCTGTGAGCCACCACAACTCACAGTTCTTTCTAAATAGTGAAGCTGCTGCCAAGCCAGTTATCTTTTTATCTTCCATATTGCATTTGTGCTTTTGGTTTTTTTTCCTCTTGCCATAAGATATGACCTGGATTCTCCCCGTTACACCTTGAATGCAATCATTTGCATTTCTGAGCTACCAGTTCAGGATGGTAGCATGTCATACCTACTTCACGCTAGTCTCAATGATGGTGCAGGCCAATGGGGAATAAGACTCAGTTTTCCATGTTATGTCTGCCCCACAAATGGCTCCCTTGGGCAGTAAGAAACCTAAAAATAAATACGAATCTCAGGCCCTGCCACACAGCTCTCCCACCATCGAGAAGCAGCACGGAGGACTTGGAAGAAGATTTAAAGGAGGAGTTCCCAAACTGTGAGTTGTGACACCAAGTGGAGTCATTTCATCAGCAGGTGGGGCATGGCAATCCTGAGCATGCAGAGGACACCGTTTTACAAAATGGCCTTGTGCATGCAGCATGACTTCATACACACCATATGCACGAGGTCATGCAACATGGAGGATACTCTTTTGTTCTACAAAATGGTGCAGCATGCCCTCACACACACCATTTGTAAGTGAGATTATGTAGGCCAGAGGATGACATTTTGTAAAGCAAAATGGCATCCTTCTTGTGAAGTGACCTTGCACGTACAATGTGGGGGAGATCACACTGCAGGGAAGACACCATTTTTAAATGGCAACTTCCATGATGTTTGGGGTAATGGGAAACAACACATCTGGAAACCAGACCATGCAGGGAGAATGTTTGGGAACTGCTGATCTAAGGACTATGTTTAGCAACTCCACAGGCACCTGCGGTTCCCACTTTATGTCAGTACATGTACATGTTTTAATAGCAACATAACAGACATAACCATGATAGTTTTGCTCATCCATCCTTCTGTCTGGAGGGAGGAACAGAAAAGGCTGCAGGTTGTGTTCACCCTGCAGTTTCACTAGACTGTGTTATGTCCATGCCAGCAGAGGACAGTGTTGCATAGTCTCACAAGTTGCTGGCCTATTATCTATCTTTTAAGGAATGCTGGATTGTTGTTAGTTTGGAAATAATTTAATTTTGGGGTAGGGAGCTGTTGCAAATAGCAAAAGTGCTCACTCTTGGTCTAATGCTCCTTGACCAGAGTCAATGCTAAGGGTACTTGGAAACTTGGCTTTGTTGCGTGGGCTGAAATTCTTGGCAGAGGGAAGCAGCTATAATAAGCCTGGAATAGTTGACATGCCATTTGACCATCTCTGTTCCAGGTGTGGAGTATATAGTTGAAATACAATGAGTTGCACTGAGACCATGAATCATGGCTTGGGCTGCCAACAATAAGATGACCCATGAGGACTGCGATACGCCAGCATACAGCACAGTGGGTGCATCTACACTTACCTGTTAAGTTGAATTAAGGAGGCTTACTTCAGCTTAACCTACTTCCCAGCCCCACAGGCATTTTATTAAGTCAAATTAAGCATTTCCTTAATTCAAAATAAGGAAATGCTAAATTGACTTAATAAAACTTCCTTTTATTTGGAATTACTGGATAATTCAACTTTATTAAATTGAATTAACCCAGCCTGGCCGCCCTAAGTTGACTTTAGTCAACCTAGGGCTGGGGACAAGTGAGCCCTGTGTGGCTCCTTGGCAGAAGGGAGCTGCAGGTGGGTCCATTTTGCCGGGGAGCCATGCACTCCCTTCTTGCTGGGAAGCTGTGGTCCCAGGGAGAGGGGAGCTCCGGCTCCTTCAGCCAGGAAGCCATGGAAGCCCCAGGAGAAGGAAGCTGCCAGGACTCTATGGGAACAAGGCAGCCCCATGAAGCAGCTGCCAGGTCTCCCCAGATGGCAGCTCTGGAGAAGTGGCCACCAGGACACCCCTGTCTGGGAATCGCCTACCCCACAGAGGAGCCCCAGAGAAGTGGCTGCCAGGGAAGGTGCCCCACAGGGGATCCTACTGGCTGACGGTGAAGGTGCCCCATGGGGGATCCTGCCAGCCAGCACAGAGGGTGCCCTGCCAGCTGGGGGCTCCCATGTCTGGGGAATGCCAGCGGCTGTCTTCACTGGCGGCCCTGGGACAAAGGAACCTCCAGGGCCAGTGAAGACTGTGTGAAAACCCTGCATCTCTCCATTGTGAATTGACTCTGTTCCTCAATGTAAGTGCACATTAAAGTGCAGGACTTTTCAAATCAGAGAGGAGGAAACCCAAGAATCACTTTGAATTTAAGGTGGTTCAAACACAAATCTCAAGTTCCAAACAAATGTCAGCAATTTTGGTTTGGGCTGAGATTCCACTGGGAAGGGGCCTGTGGTCTCATTTTACTAAATTTGAAACAAAAAGCTTGCAAGCACAGCCATTTTCACTAGGTTTTCACCATTCTTATGGTATCTCAGCCAGGCTGTTGCGATTTGGTACAGTCACATCTAACTCAGCCCTGAACCATGACACTGATTTAATCTGATAACCCAGAGTCTTAGCCCAAATCTCTTCCTGATTCAAATGCGCCCCTTTCTGGTCTCTCTGTGCATCCCCTCAGATGTCACGCCTTGTGTCTTTACTTCCCCAGCAGTCTGCAACCAGGAGGAAACAGGGTGGCCAGACGACCTGCTTATACCAACATATTGTTGAATCGTAACACTAGAACTAAAGACTAACATAGCAAAACAAGGATTTTAATCCAGCAAGCAGCCTAAATGCAGTTCTGTCTTACCTCAGAGATCCCCTGATGGACCAGATGCGTAGCTAGATTTAACTTCAGACATCCCTGGCAGGTGTCTCTGTCTCTCAGACCGATCAGCTTCTCAGCCACAGCTGTCTCCAACCTCTACCATGGTGCCAGAAGAACCCACCAGGGCATAGGACACACTAATTAGGATTATGGAGTTTGTAGGAATCCAAAGCACAAAGAAAGTATGAACCTGCTTGAGGAGTGGAAAAAAGTTAAGCAGTTATGGACGCTCATTTTCAAGGGCCACCAGAAATCCAAAGATAAGAAGGAAAACTGCTGTTATGTTTAGCTGTGTTTGAGAGAAAGGCAGAGATTGTGACTGGATGTAACAATACCCATCAGGTAGCTGGTTGCTGACCAGGCCATGTGACAAGGGTGTAACACTTTGTACTCTTGATCCATAGCATGCTACAGGAGCCAGGAAATCAAAAGTAGTCACTTATCAGAATTCTTGTGTGTTACAGCACCATGTTAGTAAAAATGCTAGGTGATTGAAAGGAGGGACAGGCCCCTAGCTCAGGTCATTCTTGTTATGTCAGACCAAGGATCCACTTACTCATGGATTAAAAAGAACATCTGGAGCTGTTTATTGTTTATTACAGGCATGGCCAAACTGCAGCTCAGGAGCCACATGTGGCTCTTGAATGAAAAATTGTGGCTCCCGGAAAAATGTCAGCAAATCAATTTAGGAAAGCAGCCCCAGCCTAGGAGTTGGGGGGGGGGGGGTAGTGAGGAGAAGCATGGCATGGTTGGGGATGGCGGGGAGAAGTGTGGCGTGGCTGGGATTTAAAAAAACTCGCCACTAGCCTGCAGTCTTCTACATCGAGCAGCAGCTAAGTTTTTACAGTATAGGCCTAATTTGCACGGTAACCTTAAGACATTATTAGAATCTGACATTAGTAGGGTCAATATTTGTCCTTGTTGTACGATAAAATTAAACTATGCAGTGAATTTTAAACTGAGTAATTTTGGAGTAGGTAAAAGTATATGGCTATATGCCTCAGTGCAGCTCTCGAAGGTTTAATAATTGACTTGTGTGGCTCTTGAGTTCTGTAAGTCTGGCCACCTGTGGTTTATTATGTAAGAGCTTCAGAAGAAGAAATAAGCCAGAGGGCCAACCTCTAACTGTTGGAGTTTGTAGGAGGTTTTACCTGTGTCCAGGTTATCCCTGGGCAGGATTTCTTTCTCTGGAACAACTGGTGCTAGCCACTATTTGAGACAGGACACTGGACTAGATGGACGTCTGGTCTATCAATACCTAGGCAATATAGCTTTTTCTTTATTGGAGTAAATCTAAAATCATTAGTCAATGAATTATTGCCCTTCTGTAATCTGATTTCTGGAAGATGGGAAGCCCTAACTAGGCAAGGAGAATTAAGGGTAGTTTAATTCAAAATTCAGCTCGTTTTTCACATTTTTTGGTGTCGGGGGTCTAAAAACCTCTTGCATTTCCTTGAACTAGCATTCAAACACTCAAATCTGTGAGCAAAGTAAATTTTGTATTAATAAGCAGCGAATCAATTTTAAGTAACCATTAAAGTAATTCAGTTTCAAGCGTTAGGTCAGTGGTTCCCCACCTTTTCTCTACTGTGGCACACCTTGATACCTTCAAATTTTCGAGGCACACCACCATTAAAAAACTCACGAATATTCAAATTAACTTAAATTACTTATGAATATTCATAAGCCATGCCACAGTGTTTCAGAAATGCTCCTGTGTGAAGTAGCAGAGCAGGGGTGGCAAAACACGGGAGGCCAGGACCTACGTGCAGTAGCAGGAGTGAGTGTGGGGAGCAGAGCAGGGCAGGGATGGCAAAAGAGGGCAAGGGCAGCCATGTGGGGAACAGCGCAAGGGTGGCAAGAGAGGAAGGGAGAACAAGAGTGGCTTTGTGGGGAGCAGGGGGAACCTGGCGAGTAGGAGGGTAGGGCAGGGGAGCATGGCAGAGCACCCACTTCCCCCTTCTGCACAGTGGCTCCCTGCCACCCAGGGCAAATCCTCACCCCACTGCTGCTCCCTCCCACCCCAGTGGGTCCCGTCCTCCCCTCCCCCAGCTCCCCGCCACCTGTGATGGACCCTCCCATCACTGCAGGGCCCAGAACTAGGCCTCCAGCCCCCAGCTACATGCCTCCCACAGCCACCTCATCCTCCAGCTACACACATCCTCAACCAACCAGCCACCCCACAACCCCAGCTACACACCCTCTGCTATACAGCCACTCCCACCCACCTCTGCTACCACACACACCTGCCATACACAACCCCCAGCAGTCCTCCCTCCTAAAGCCTTTATCTGGGCTGTTTGCAGGCTGCCTGACACAAGTTGCTCCGCCCTGCAAGTGGAGATTCACACACTCCCAACCTCCTGCCCCTCTCTGCCGGCTGGGCCTAAGGTGGAGCCACCAGAACGCTGTGTTCGGGCAGCTCCTGTTATTTTTAGGTGGACCCCTGGAACTCCACGTTCCAGTGCCTTCCTCTATTTTTAGGGGGGGGGCAGAAGGCTGCTTGCCTAAAAATAGAGGGTCCCAGATCTGTGTTCTGGTGCCCTCCACCTTACTTTAACCCCTGCCTTTTCCCAGTGCTGCACAGTCCATGTCCCTGGGCTGAACAGGGAAGGAACTTTAACTCCAGCTCTCGGGGATGCTCGCAGCACACTTTGGGTGTTGCCACAGCACACCAGTGTGCCCCAGCACACTGGTTGGGAACCACTGCTTTAGGCAGTGGGTTTGCTAGATTCCTGAAAAATAAATCTATGTTAAGGAAATGGAACCTGCGCGCCTTGAAGCACAAACAATTTCACGCCTCAGTCTTAATTTCCTCTGTATTATGAGGGGAGTGGTGTCCAAACCCAGAGCTCAGATTTCTCTTTCTTTGACTGGAAAATCTGTAATCGGAAACTCTGGGAATTTGGCCTTCATAATACATATACCTAATGGGATTGCTCAGTTTCGTTGCTTTGCAGAATGGGCACAAGCTGTTAACAACTTTGCCCACCAACTCGGGGTATGCTCATTTATTAGGGTTGCTTTCTCTTTGGGGAAGATGGTAATTCTATTAGTGTGCTGCTTGTGTCACTTGTGTTTCTATATAGGTGCGTCTGAGCAGACCGGGTCTATCAGCACTCTCAGCTGACCCCTTATGTGTCCCTGAACTCAGTAGGCTGGGTCACACAGCACTTCTCTGCTGTTACCCTTATGTGCCCCTGTACCGCACCAAACTAGGCTTGATTATGGATCTTGAGCAGGCTGGGTCACACAGCACTTCTCAGCTGCTACCCTTATATGCCTCTGGACTCAATCAGGCTGGGTCAAAACAGCACTTGTCAGCTGTCACCCTTATATGCCTCTGGAGTCAATCAGGCTACTATCCCTATCAATGAGCAAACCTTACAGGGTTGTGGGCATTACAGGGATCTTTGGCTAGGTAATAGAAGCATTGCTGCAAAGTGATATAAAGAAACCAAGACCACAAAGGAGAGGGAATGATGTCTTAGAGTCTGGAAACTAACTTGATAACAAAAGGGATTTTATTGCTAGGTATCTAAAACTTGTACTACTAATAATAATTACAAAGGAGAGAAGAACACCCCAAAATACCCAGTTACAGCATTGATAAACATACAAGGAAAGAAGAACACCCAGCTAGAATATTACCTAGATTCTACGGTATCAGGCCTAGAGAGAAAGAAAGAGAGAGTCATAATTAACACA
>ML682061.1:7373208-7499112 GCA_007922195.1 Podocnemis expansa | reverse complement strand
CACCACTCTGTGTAGCAGAAAGGTTTCCAGGTTGTGCAGATCAGGGTCAGAGGCTGGATGGAAACAAAGCTCCCACAGCAATCAGCAAGGAAGAAAAGCCAAATCCCAGTGGAAATGATACAGCTTTAGATCCAAGCATCAATACTCAATCCAGACTCACACAGGACTCAGAAAGGATCCAGTCAGGACTTGCACAGGCCACACACTACACTGGATGTGGGTAAAGGGTTTTTATAAGGACTTGTTTAAGTGGCCAATACACATTCCTGGCTGGGTGTAATGGTTCAGAGAAGCTCACAATACAGTCAGGCAGACTCAGTACTTTGGGTATCAATTATCATGTCTGTGACTAGAATGGTCTGATAATTGCTGAGCTTGTTCATGTTGGTGTGAGATCCCCCATCAGGCAATGCTTCCCTGCTTCTTCAATCCCAGAGTTCAGTGCGGCTCTTGCTTTGGAGCCTGGCTCTCCATAGTCAATGCAAATGAAGGTCCATTTACTGTGCTGATGGCTTTTGGATATGGGTAGATAAGGATGTCTCCCATTTCCTACTGTTTTGGGTTTTCAGTTCAAGCAGAGGTTGGGGGATGTGGGGGGGGGGAGGCACAGGCTGGATACTATGCTCTGATTCCTCAAGAACACAGAGCTAACACGTAACAAAGCTTCCAAGTGGGGCTCATCTCAGGCAAAAATCTTTGTCACACTGCAGTTAAAATTGACAGTATCTGTCACTTCAACCTTGAAAGACCCTTGAAGTTGTTTCCCTAATACAAGAGTTTTAGGAAACCTACAAATTTAAATTTAAAGTTTCTTTTTAAAAGTGCAGTAAAGTCACCAAATGACCTTAACTCTGCCCAGAGTACTTCCCTTGAGTTGAGAGCATTGACCATGTGAACCACCCAGCATTGACTTCCATACATACTTGTTTCTGATGGCATGCTAATATTTTGTTTCTACAGTAACGAGTTCTCTTTTCATATAAGTGCCATAGTTTTGGAAGGGCAGCAAGATTCAAACCAATGGGCATTTTATGCACTGAGAGTAACTTGACCATTAGACCACTTGACTCAGGGTTGTGATAAAATTTCCATCACTATCCTTTAAAGCTAGAGTGGCTACTTTTTCTGAAAGTGGTGCAATAGCTCAACAGATGTTTGGCTTGATGTTGGAACCACTTGGTAAATTGTGCTGCCTGGATTTTGCAGGAAGTCAGGCTAGATGATGACCATGGTTCCTTCTAGCCTGGAAGTCCATCAACCATGGTGTTAATCATGGAGGTGCCACAGGGGCTACTCTAGTTTATTGTCTAATGACATTCATTATTTAGCACCTCACAGAATTCTTATGAGCCATGAAAGATGGTTTCCCTGCCTGTTCTTTGTCTACACAGCAATAGTTAAATATGTCTTTGAGCAGACAGATATACAAAGCAGGCAGATATAGAATCATAGAAACTGGAAGGAACCATGAGAGGTCATTGAGTCCAGTCCCCTGCAATCATGGCAGGACCAAGTACCCTCTCAAACCATCCCTGACAGGTGCTTGTCTAACCTACTCTTAAAAATTTCCAGTGACAGAGATTCCACAACCTGCCTAGGCAACTTATTCCAGTAGTTAATCACCCTGACAGTTACAAAGTTTTTTTTCTTATGTCCAACCTAAATCTCCCTTGCTGTAATTTAGACCCATTGCTGCTTGTCCTATCATTGGCAAATAAGAACAATTTTTCTCTCTCCTCCTCATGACAACTTTTTAAGTACTTGAAAAACTATTATTATGTCCCTTCTTAGCCTCCTCTTTTTCAGACTGAACAAATCCAGCTCTTTCAATCTTCCCTCCTAAGGCATGTGTTCCAGACCTTTAATCATTTGTGTTGCTCTTCCCTGGACTTTCTCCGATTTGTCCACATCTTTCCTGAAATGAGATGCTCAGAACTGGACATAGTATTGCAGCTGAGGCCTGAGGAGGGCCAAGTAGAGCAGAATTTCCTTCTCATGTCTTACTTACAATATTCCTGTTAATACATTCCAGATTGGTATTTGCTTTTTTTCTGCAACAGTGTTACACTGTAGACTCATCTTTAGCTTGTGGTCGATTATGACACCCAGATCCCTTTCCACAGTACTTCTACCTAGGCAGTCATTGTGCATTTTGTATCTATTCAATGGAGTGTTCTTTGCTAAGTGGAGTACTTCACTTGTCTTTATTGAATTTCATTCTTTTACCTCAGACCATTTCATCAATTTCTCCAAATCATTTTGAACTGTGAGCCTATGCTCCAAAGTACTTGCAACCCCACCCAGCATGGTATCGTCCACCAGCTTTATAACTGTACTCTCTATGCCAGCTTCTAAAGCATTGATGAAAATATTGAACAGAACTGGACCCAGAACTGATCCCTACAGTACCCCGCTCATTATGCCTTTCCAGCATGACTGTGAACTGTTGATAACTACTCTCTGGGAATTGTTATGCAACCAGTTTTTTCATCAATCTTCTAGTAGTTCCATCCAGACTGTAATTCCCTAGTTTGTTAATGAGAAGGTGATGCGAGACTGTATAAAAAGCCTTACTAAGGTCTAGATACATCACATCTACAGCTTTCCATCTATCCACCAGGCTTGTGACCCCATCATAGAAAGCTATCAGGTTGATTTGACAGGATTTGTTCTTGACAGATCCATGAGGATTATCTCTTAACACCCTATTCTCTTCTAGATGTTTGCTAATGCATTCCTTAATTACTTGCTCCACTATTTTTCCTGGTACAGAGGTAAACTGAGTGGTCTATAATTCCCTGGGTTGGCCTTATTTCCCTTTTTATAGATGGGCACTATATTTGCTCTTTTCTAGTCCTCTGGGACCTCTCTAGTCTTCCATGATTTTTCAGTGATAATAGCCAATGGCTCAGAAATCTCCTGAGTCAGCTCCTTGATTATTCTAGGGTGCATCAGCCCGTGGTGAGTTCAAGACAGCTAACTTGTCTAAGTAATTTTTAACTTGTTCTTTTTTTATTTTAGCTTCTGATCCTATCCCATTTTTTACTGCCCTCCCCTGCATCAGGCATCCAATCACCACCAACCTTTTTGATGAAGACTGAAACAGAAATCATTTAATTTCTCTGCCATTTCTACAATTTCTGTTATGTTTTTCCCTCTATGTTGAGTAATGGACCTATGCTGCCTTGGCCTTCCTCTTCTTTCTAATGTATTTAAAAAAAATGTTTTTTTGTTACCCTTTGTGCCCTCAGCTTGTTTGATCTCAGTTTGTGCCTTAGGTTTTCTGATATTTCTGCTACATAATTGTATTATTTGTTTATAGTCATCCTTTGTGATTTGTCCTAGTTTCCACTTTTTGTAGGACTCTTTCTTTATTTTTAGATGATTGAAAATGTGCTTGTTAAGTTAAAGTGGTCTCTTGCTATACTTCCTACGCATTGGAATAGTTTGTTCTTGTGCCCTTAATCCTGTCTCTTTGAAAAACTGCCAGCTGTCTTCAGTTGTTTTTCTTCTTAGACATGCTTCCTATAAGATCCTACCAACTAACTCCCTGCGTGTGCTAAAGCCTGCCTTCTTGAAATCCATTGTCTTTGTTTTGGTGTTATCTCTTCTACCATTCCTTAGAATCATGAATTGTACCATTTCATGATCACTTTCACCTAAGTCACTTTCCACTTTCAAATTCTCAACCAGTTCCTCCCTGTGGCTATGTCTACATTGCTTAGAATTTTTAAAAACAAAAAAACTTTTTTTGAAAAAAATTATTTCGAAATATATTCAAAATAATTAAAATAACTTTTTTCAAAAATGCAATTTCAGGATAACAGTCTGGGGAACACTCCTTGTCCCAAAATACTATGGCTTTTTATTTTTTTGAAAGTGAAAGTCTACACCGGACTTTCTTTATTGAAAAAAAGCAAGGCAATGGAAAAGAGAGGCAGACTTTTTTGAAAACAGTCTTTGCCGCATTTGGCGATGGCTTTTTTTAAAAAAAGGCTGTTTTTCAAAATGTAATGAGGTTTAGCGTTGCTGAAAAAGCACACCGGTATTTTGAGATACGGGGGCACTTTTTCAAAAAAGCTAAACAAGACAGCTGTTTCGAAATAAAAAGCTTTTTTTGAGATAGCTTTTTTGAATAAAGCCATTGCCGGACGTGGCAAAGGTTTTTTTCAAAAAAAGCCTCCCTAGCTTTTTGATTGCTTTGTTTTTTTTTCAAAAAAGACAGTCCAGTGTAGATTTTCACTTTTGAAAAAAAAAAAAAGGCGATGGTATTTTGGGACAAGGAGCGGTCCGCAGACTGTTTTCCTGAAATAGCATTTTTTTTAAAAAGTTACTTCGAGATAATTATTTTGAATATATGTCAAAATAATTTTTTCAAAAAAGCTTTTTCCAAAATGCTAAGCAATGTAGATGCAGCCTGTTTGTCAGCATCTAGTTGAGAATGACCTCTCCCCTAGTAGCTTTCTCCACTTTTTGAAATGGGAATTTGTTGAATAATCTGTGCCTTGCAGTGTTATTTTCCCTTGTGCTTTGGATGATTTTGTTAATTGTTGAAAAAAGCCTCATCCACCTCCTTTTCTTGGTTAAATGGCCTGTAGTAGACCCCTACCATAACATCATCCTTGGTTTTTCACTACTTTTATTCTTACCCAGAGACTTTCAGTGTGTCTGTCTCCTATTGCCATCTCCACTTCAGTCCAAGGAAATACATTTTTAATATACACGGCAACACTACCTCCCTTTTTTCCCCTGTCCATCCATCCTAAGCAAGCTATATTCTGCTGTGTTAATATTCCAGTCGTGTATTATCCCACCAAATCTCTGTGATGTCAGCTATGTCATAGGTGTGTTTAGCTACTAGCATTTTGCGTTCTTCCTGCTTATTCCCCATATGTCTCACATTAGTATACAAACACTTAAGATACTGACTTGATTCTCCCTCCACAGTTCTGACTAGTCTTTCTTTTTTCCCTGCTGTTACAGCTGAGGCTTCCTTCCCAAATTCCAACCCTTCCCACAGGCTCCCTGGTTTTGACTTAGCTGTGGGCTTTGGTAACCTTCCCCCTTCAGACCCAGTTTAAAGCCCACTTCACTAGGTTAGCTTGTCTATGTCCAAATATGTTCTTCTCTCTCCTTGATAGATGGAGTCCATCTCTGTCTAACAGGCCTTCTTCTTGGAACAGCATCCCATGGCTGAGGAAGTCAAAGCTCTCTTCCCAACATCATTGTTGTAGCCGGGCATTCACTTCCAGGCGGCATCGGTCCCTGCCCAGGACCCCACCCTTGACCTGCGCACTAAACTCCTTCACCCATATGCCCAGAGCGCTTGTAATCACTTTTGATCTGCTGAGGGTCACAGCATCATTAGCGTCCACATGGATGAGTAGCATGGGGTAGTAGTCAGAGGGCCAGATGATTCTCGCTAATCCTTCTGTAACGGCTCGGATATGGGCCCCTAGCAGGCAGCATACCTCCCAGGATGCTATGTCAGGGCAACATATGGGTGCCTCCATCCCCCACAGAAGATAGTCCCCAACCATATCTCTGTAAACACCGTACAATCGGTGGAGCCACATTGATTTACAGCAGCCCATGGCTGGCCCAATCTATTCTACTTTTTGCGGTCACTGAGGCAAGCAACCTGTGATAAGGACAGGTAAAGTTGTTTCAGAGTGTCTGATTGGTCACATGCAGCAGAGACAGAGTTAAGGGTGATTGGGTGGCCTTCAGTATATTTTTACATACTTCTGAGTGTTTATAGGCTTATTTGGCGTTTCCTTTATTTTGCAAAGTGGAGCCTTACTTTTGAACTTCCCTGTTTTCTTAAAAATTTTGCCTTTTGGGCGGGGGGGGGGGGGGCGCACTAAAAACAGTTTAGGCTGAAGTGATCAATTTGGTTGATCATCTAATGATTTTTCAACATCTAATGAAGAGTTTTGCCTGTGACGGTCCTTTTTAAATCTATCCAAACATTTGGAAGGATCCCTGTGACCGCCTCTTGCAACGTTGCAGAGGTCTTCAGGCTCCCTACCCTGTCCCAGATCCCTGCTGTGAATTGCTTACCACAAAGGTAACAGAAAATAGATGAGAAAGCTGGATGGCAGGAACAGGTCAATTACAATAAGAGCACCTGTTGGAAAAGGAGGGAATTGCAGGCAAATAAGAGTGTTAAGTGGGTTAATCATGGGCACAACCTGATGGTCTCCAGTAACTGGAACAATAATTTTCTTAGATACATAAATAACAGTAAAGTGCCTATAAAGTGCTACAGATCAGCATGCCTGGAGGGTTTCATGCGCAGTTTGTCCAGGAGTCACTGGCTGCACAAGGTGCCAATCAATGGCAAATCAGGCCCCAACCAGCAGCAGGAGAAGCCATCTGGGGGTTTTATTTACTCATTTGTTTCCCCCACTTTGTCGTTTTTTTCAGTGGCACGCCAGCACCACTGCTTATATTACATCTATTCATTACACATGAAAAAGCTGTTCAAGGGCTGAGCAGCACAGCTGGGAACGTGCAGACAGATTGCAGTTTAATGAGCTGATTAAAATAGGTTACAAGACACACCAACAAAAAGTCACCCTCAGCTGCCAGCCCTACAAGCCGTCCCATGGCCCTCAGAGGGGCTGGTCCAGGAGCCTGTGCTGCGTAACTCTTGCTGCAGGGGCTTGTAAAGGTCCACCGGTGTGGAAGGCCTTCAGGATGGCATTAAAACCAAGCAGACAAGTGTAAGGGGCAACAAAGGAGCAAAGAAAGCCAAAAGGGAATCCTACCACAAGGGTGGATTAAGCTGATTCCCCTGCCTAGCAGACCTCTTGTGAGCACCCAGAAGGTCAGCCTGTTGCTGGCTGATCAGAAGAATCAGGGACCAAGCAAGCTGATCTCAGCTCTAGCAGAAAGGCGTAATGTGGTTTTGGTCATCACTCATTCTTTTTGGTGTAGTAGTGCCTAGCGGCTACTCTCAGGGTTCAGGGCCTCAAGGAGCTGCAGGCTGTACCCCCATATAATGAAATGAGGGCCCCTGAAGTAAGAGATACCAGGTAGCAGGTAGAAACAACTGGGGGGGGGGGGGCAAAAGGTAACAACAGGGCAATACCTGAGTTTGGCACAATGAGCAGTGACTGCACCCCATGGTGGGGAAGCTTTCTGTGTCCTCATCAATAGACCCCCCCCCCCAAACCACTGATGTTTCCTAACCTTGCACGTACAGGACTTATCAGACTTCCATTCATTCACTCCTTGGAAAGAATCTCTGAGTCCCTTAGGTGCAGTTGCAACACATTATTCTTGCTGCCCTGCTGTTTGCTGGTTATTTTTAATCTCAGGTTGTGCGTCAGGCCTGAAGACAGACTCCGCCTCCTCCCTACAGCTGACCCCATTCCCTGGCAGTCTGCTGGATCATCTTGGAAAACTGATGGCCCTGCTGAATTGTGCAGGTCTAACCACAGCTTTGTGCTTTAGCTGTGTGGTTAAGGCATGTGACTACAACCTTCTAAGGCAGGGTTCATAGCTGGCTTGATCTCACACTGAAAAGCTGTTTCCAGGTGCCAATTGGCTACCCATTCCTTGGCTTATGGCAGCTAAAAGCTGTTGGGTATAATGCAGGCCACGTTTGTTTGCATTATTTCTGTGAAGCTGACATGCCTGATTTGCATTAGGCCAATGGCTAAGGGAACTTTGACGCTCCAAGTTGGGCTTTTTTTCTGGTGGTGTAGGGCAAGGAGTGATTCATGTACCCACAGCTGAGCACCCAATAACAATTCCAGGGAAGCCCAGGGATCAATCTCTTCAGTGCAGAACTATTTATTGGCAAGCAAGAATCACAGACAAACAGCGGAATTATACAAGGATGTCTCAGCTTCCCAAGCATAAGCCCTCAGTAGCTATGCTGGCTCCATATAATAGACTGATTGGTAAACAAAGCAGGTACTGATCAGACTGTTTCCTTCCTTCTTTTGGGTCTTGATCTGTTTTTTGACTCCCCCTGTAGCTGGGACTTGGCTTCCCTGACTTTCTGGTTCTCATTCTTGAGTACCGTATCTATTTAATGGTCCCTTGTGGAAGGGTGTTGGCTACCCTGACTTTGGTTCTAAAGTCCCTTTTCAGATGTTAACTGGGCTCTCTCTCACTATGGGGTGTGATAATTATACCTGTTTCTGAAAGGAGTCACATGTCCTCAAAATGTGCTCTGCTAGCACTTATTTAGCATATCATGATTATTTATAACTTGTTTTTCTAATTAACTTTGGCAGGCACAAGAAGAATCAGCTGATGTACATATTGTCAAATATTCACCCAAGCACCTGATGCGCTGTTCTACACAGTCAGTTGACCCAGGTCTGTTAGTCCCAGGTGTACCATTACACATACATGTACATTACATACATTACACAGACAGGTGACCTGGCCATTGGCTGACCATGCTCATTGGTCTGTCACATCAGCACACAGCGCCTGGATAAATCTTCATGGACAATGTCAGTGCCAAGTGCATGTTCTGAATTCTTAGTGATTTGCCGTACAATCTCTCTTGTGCTAAAAGAGGCCCTGCTACCAGAATCCTTTAGCACTCAGCCTTACCAGATTGATGTCAACCACAGTGATTTACAGTAATTTAGTACTGGCCCAACAGGTGGATAATGGCATTGGAGAGTAGAGATTTGAAAGAGCCGAGGTATTCATTCCTTTCCCTTCAGGGGATGGAGGTTTTGTACTTGGCAAATAATGTTCTTGCAGCAGGAGAAAATGTCAAATGCTTATCTTGGGACTGCAGGCGTACAGGTGAGGTGAGAATTTGGAATGATTCAGTGGAAAGGGCAGGAGCTCCATTTAAAGGCTAAGCGGGCTCAGAACAAATGTCAGCACCAGGCTACAGGGAGAAAGGCCCAGCTACTGGGAGAACAGTGTTCACACACACAGCAACAGTAACACGAGGTCCTGTGGTATGCACCCACCTGGCTGCTTCTTGTACTCTGCAGAGGTTTTCCCAGAGAGTGAATTTTGTTTTGAAATGGATCCAGATGTGCTGCCATGAAATGCCCTAGGCTCACCAGGATTGGGATAGCAGGGTCATGTGGGTGGTTGAGGGGGGCTGCACTAGATGAGGCAGATGGGATTAGGGGAGCTAAAGGGGCCAGGTGACAGCTGACTCATTTAAATAAGGACATGTGAAAGTCAGTGTCATTGCAGCACCCATGCAATGTTCTCCAGGTGCTTTCTGGGAGGTAGACGCTGCAGGGGAGGTATGTGCAGTAGGAACCCCAGATAAGAAACCAGTTAAATCTTACAGGGATCACCAGATTAGCACCGAACTGTTTGGAGCTGGCACTGCTTCCAGACTTACTTGGAGTTGGCAACATTTGGACAGTTTCTTCCTTGTGTCTTCCAGTCTTCTGGGCACACTGCAGGGTTGGTAGCACTCACCCTTTTTTTAAGCTGATCACATATGTGGTATGACTGGCCAGTCGGATCACCTAGGAGGACTGAAGAATGATGTTTGCAAAACCACCGACAGTGTTTAGATACCCACTTCCCTTAGGCGACTGAGCAATTCAGCATGAACAGACAAAGCCAGGTGCAAATGCTGCCTAGACTCAGAGGTCCTGTTCACACTGGACCTGGAGCATACATGCCAGTTCAGGTCAACAGACCTTCTCTGTGATTGAGCTAGTACACTGGAAGCAGCTGCCTGGCCATAAATTCATGGCCCTGGGGGGGACTAGCCAGGTTGCGTATGTACCTATGGTTACAGATGGGTTTGAATTTGGGTCGGTTGGGTGCTGACACCTCCACAGTGCTCTGGAAATTACCCTTCCAGCTTCAGTGTTTACATACCCTTAAGTGAACAATGTTGCAGCAGAACATAGCATCAGCTGAAAAAATGAAATTGAAAAAAAAACCAAAAAAACCCTGAAACATTACGCAGCTGTCATGATCTGCCAGTGTTCAAAGTGCCCCCCTTTGTCAAACAGTCATGCTAGTTTTTTTTTTTAATCAGAATTTTCTTTAATGAAAAGCCACAAGATGGGGCAGGGAATTTCAGTCATTAGACCAGCTTCTATGAGTGACAGAAGCAAGACTTCATGCTCCTCAGCATGCTTCCTTTGGCCCAGCCCTGGTGAACTCTGTGACACTCAACTGCTTATTTTGCCACCAAAAGAGGTTGTCCCACTAAACTAGTGGTTCACAACCTTTTTTTTTTTTTTTTTTTTTTTTTTGTGGATCACAACATGCTCGCTGGGGTGTTGCAATGCTACAGAACACACACTAGCCTACTCCCTCCCCATCAAATCCAGCCAGCTGCCTGGCATACCACGACACACTTACCACTGTGTGACGACACAGTCATGTGCCTGCCACAGTAGTTGAGACCCACTGCATTAACCAACATCACCTCATCCAACTTGTCTCTCGCTCATCTCTCCTGGGACCAGCAGGTTCACAGCAACACTGCAAACAAGAATGGATGCTAGACCATTTATTTGATCAAAAATCATTATTGAACTAGTTTGATGAAGCATTTTTGATTGGCAGGTTCCGCTCCCCCACCCTGTGAGGTTGGAGCGCAAACCAGTTTTGATGTGTCTGAAAATGTTCACACTAAAACAATGTGTGTATCAAAAAAGTCACAGAAAACTGGTGCAAAAATGCCACCCCACCTTTAGTTTTATGTTGAAGCCTTTTTTTTTCCTTCTCTTTTTTGAGAAAAAATAATCACAAAAATTGCGCCTGCTGATCAGATGGGTACGAAAAAGCATTAGCACAGCCACGCATTAGGGGCTCAGCTTTCACCTCCTGCATGAGTGTCACATGGGGTTAAGCCAATGAGAGCAAAGCATGCCTGCACACTAATGCCCGGGCCTTCTTGTTTGTGGGCATCTCCCAGGACAGGGAGCTGGCATAACAGGGGATGTTGGGTTGGGGGGGGGTCTCCCCCCCCCAGCAAATGAAGGACTAGCTAAGGTAAGAAGACCACACATGGCCCATCTTTTTTTTTTTTTTTTGGGTGAACTCTGAGGCTGTTGCCCAGGAGGGCCTGAGTCTGCATTGTCATGTCTACACTGCAGTTGGCACTATGAGTGCAGCATATGTGACCATAGCTCAGTTGGGCCCCTAGAGCAGTGAAGAGGGAGTATACCCACACAGGCTCCCCACAACCATACAGGTAGCCAACCAGTGCTGCAGCCATGTCCCTGCTAGCGGTACATATGGTAGCCAGTGCAGCCACCCAACTATGTTCAGCGTAGTGGGCCTTCCAGTGAGCCCACTCACATTGAAACACTCTCTTTCCTACTCATGGCTCTGCCATAATGCCACCTTTTAGCCCAGGCTGGTTGTGTTTGTTGCCTGGACTGTTAACTCCCAAAGCTGAACTCACAGTCATGTGTAGCCAAACTAGACACAGTGGCCTTGGCAAGGTCATGCTGTGGGTTGAGGCTGTGTTTATGCGTGTCATTATGCATCTTGGCAACCACTCAAAGGCAAGCACCAAGAGCTTCCTTCCCCATCACCCTTTGCTGTGTGGCTGATCTTGCACTAAAGAACACATGGGGGGGCATGTGTGGTGACAGAGCCAAATTGGTTGTGGAGGGAACCAACATCTTTAGGAGAGCCATGTGACCCCCCCCCCCATTGCAAAAAGCCAGCTGACTAAATGACAGGGCACAATGCATCAGTGGCTGGGGTGGGGAAGACAAAGTAGCTGCACCAATAAGGACATCGTTCTCAAGCATCTGTAGTACCCTCTCTTTTTGTAACTTGCTGACAACATGTGAGGATGGGGCTGATCCAGCCTGGCAAAGAGCCAGAGCAATAATTAATTGTGCTTGGAAACCACTTGCCTTCAACCTTCCTTTTGCAGTCTTGGTCCTAGCTGGCCCGGACTATGTATAGGTGTGGCAGATGAAGGCTTTTCCAGTGCTGTGACACTGAGGTGGAATGCAGGAAAGCCATGCAGCAGCAGCTATCTCTGCTCAGGGCTGGACTAAGGGCTGTCGGACAGTGAAAGGTTGCATGGGTGGAGTTGCATGGAGGCCCAGGACTGGATGATGACCCATAGGAGTGACATCCTACCACTAAGTGGAACCAAAGCCAACAGTCACCAGAGAATTGAGCAAAAGACACCACCAGGAGGGTTCTGCAGAGCTGGCTTCCCCCACAGCACTTTAACAAATAACGACATTTAAGGGAAGGTCATGTTACCTAGTTGAGGGAACACGGCGTTGAGGCTCAGCCAACCTGCTCTGTATGCCCACCTCTGCCACTAACTGGCCGGGTGAGTCTTGATGCTGTTATGACTCTCAGTTTCCCCATCTGTAAAATAGGAGTATGGCTACTGACCCACTTAGTAACATGCTCGGAGGTCTATGGACATCTCCATGCTGTGTTACAGCAGTATTAGAAGTTTGGCTTGCTGGACATTGGCAGTGTTGGGTTGAGGGTGGAGGTGGGTGAATGTGAATCGGTTCATGTGTGGCTCTTCAAATCCACTTTCCACCTACCATCCAGCTATCTCTTTGGGGCATGCTCATACTTGGCCTTTGACTAGCACATACATGGCCAGTGGCTTGGTTTTGCTTGCAAGAAATACTCCAGTGTTTGCAACAAAAGAAACTATTTATTTGGAATATGCATTACCAGTACAAATCAGGAAACTGTAAAACCTACACCTTGTTAGTAACATTAGAGAACATAAAAGTTTCAGTTGGGGTCAAAAAGACATAGGCCTTTGTCTTTACAGAAGCAGAAAAGCTTAATGTTTCAAAAACCAAGTCACAGCAGAGTTTCATTAGGTTTTATACTCTGAATCCGTTAGAAGAAAAGAAATAGCAATGCAGCACAAATGGAATATCTTTACAAGAAGAAAAGAGTTTCCAATGTTTTTTTGTTTTTTTTTTTAAACACCCTGCAATGGCTGATTTAATCAAAATAATAAAGTAGGTGTGAAAGTAAAATTACTCCAGGAAGGTCTGAGCTTAAAAAACCAAAACCAAAGATAGATGTGAAAAGTTGGGGGGGGGGGGCTCTTTAAAATAAAAAGAATGTAAAAATCACTGGTTTAATAACAGCTCTCCTTGAACTGGCAGCCCAGTTTGTGGCATTTTTCAGGAGCTAACTGGACTTTTACTTTCTGTTATTCTGCTAATTATATCTGCCTTCCACACACAGTCCTCTGGTTCTATAAACACCTATGCGCATGCTTGGGAGGTCACCCACCGAAATAAGTTGATGCTTCCTCCTGTGTATAAATTTAAGCATGCGTGTAAGCATTCACAGGAGCAGAAGCCACAAGCCCAGCCCTTGCTTAGCTCCAGACTTCCTGACTAGGTCACGGATGGATGAAAGTGCGTGCTACATTAACATCTGAGCCAAAGCCCACTGGCAGCATATGGGTTTCTTTCCCTAGGATAGCCATACTAGTTGAGATCCCATGTCTGTATAATCCAGTCTCTAATAGTAGCCGGCATGGGATGCTTCAGGGGAACATGCAAGACACTTTGAAGTAGGTAAATGTGGGGCAATCTGCCTCCCATGAAACATGAAATTTTCTCTTCCAATGTCGGGTTTTTTTTTTGTTTTTTTGTTTTTTTTAAGTATAACAACATTGGCTATCCCTGTTATCTATAGACATCTTCAGGTCATCTCTGAATCTTGCTATGTTCTTGCCCTCCGTGGCATCTTGTGGCAATGAATTTCATAGTTTAATTACACATTGTGTGAAAAAACACTTTCACTGACTTCAGTAGGCTTTGGATGAGGTCTTAACTGGGTTTTGATCAGCTCATGAGAAAATGGGGAAGCTTCTCATTACAAAATAAGAAGAAAAATAAAAAACACCAACTCCTCCACATCAGTTCTAACAAGGTGACCAGAACCAGAGGCTTCATTTGTGCAAGACACTGACATGTCCTATGGTAATGGCCAAAGTTCTGTTGTGATATTTCTGTAAATTTTAGTGTTTTGGGTGAGTACTCTTGGCCCCGAACCAAAGCTCACTGGCTATAATGGAGTTTGGTTCAAGTTGCAGGAAAATGGCCATGGTTACCTGACCCAAGGCTAGTTTTTCTTGGGTCAATGAAGAAAAGAAAAGCATGTATCTGTGCTCCGTTGATTATAACTGGCCTTAAGCACTTGCAGAAGAGTTTTGCTAAGTAAGGTTAGCTTCCTCAACTGGAGACCATCACTATCGCTTGACTCTGCAAGTGCACATCCCTTTCTGAAGCACACAGCACCTAAAAGGACTGATCCATTTAGCCAGGATCATTTAGGCCCAGAACTTCCAATGAAATCAAAGTGTAGGGCTGTAAATACCTATGAGAAACTTTGCCTCAGAAACCAGACAGCTGAGCACAAGATTGACAGCCTTTGAATTTTCAGGGAGAGGAAAAGAGAGAAGGACTTGCAGAGCAGATGCAATTCCACGAGAAAAGCGAGAACAAACAAACAAATGAGATGGTTTTTTGCCAATTAAGCTTTTCACATCAGCTTGAATATACATTGAAAATGGAGGAAGGGAAGTTTACAAGGCCATAGTCTTGGACAATTTAAAAAAATAATCGTCATAATTGCCCCAAGAATGAGGAAAAAAAAAGGAATGCAAAACAAAAAAATGTAATTACTGGGTCTCAACGTTAATAAACATAAAGTATTAGAATGCACCTATTATGCTCACTATTCCAACCATTTTTTTTTTAAGTTTTACAAAATGAATTACTGTCACTTTTTAAACATTGTGTAAGAGGAAATGAGTGTGCACAACTCTACAGTTTTCTACCATTCTTGAACTAATTCACAAATGCAAGAAAATTAAAAACAAAATAATTTTTTTAAAAAATGGGAAAAAAACCCAAAACAAATGAGAAGATGAATGTAGGTAGTTTGGTGTTATAAACTATACAGGAATGAAGAGCTTTTTGCCACAGAAAGAACTGGAGTGGAAATTCTTCCCTGTTCACTTTTGCGTGCTGTGAGGGTCCTCTTTATTTATTTTTTTTTTTTATTATAAACACTATTAAATTCAGACTGCTTTTTTGGTTTTTTCTTTTTCCTTTATCTGACTATACAAGAACATTCATTATCAAATGTTCATTATCATCAATGCTACAAAGAACAAGACACAAATCGCAAGAAACAATGGAAAATGTTAATAAAGCTGAAAGAATCATCAAGGTTTTTTTTTTTAATTTTTTATTGTTTTATTTAATTTTTTTTTTAGTTTCTGCAGTTTTTTTGTTTTTTGTTTATTTTTGTTTTGTTTTTGTGGGTTTTTTTTTTTTCTTTTTTTGGTATCGAAGTCAGGATTTTCTGGGCAGGAAAAAAAAAAGAAATACAAAATTCAAAGTTGGTGAGAAAAAGGCAACCGACCAGTTAGCTGCAACAGCCAAAAAAAAAAAAAAGAGGTAACAGGACTGAAAAAGGAAACTGAAAGAACGCGACTTGTGTGAAGTGCCATAAAAGAGTCAATGTCATGTCATGGCAAAGGGGAGGAACGAGAGGGCAACATGTAAAAATGGCATGGCAGATAAATGCAGCTCCAGTTAAAGGCGCCCTGCTTCTCTGGAGCTGGCTGGCATACAGTGCAAGTCTCAAGCAGAACACAGCCTGCAAGGGCAGTCTTTGATCTGTTTCACAAATGATTCATTTTCAAGAGGTACCACTGCAGCTAGCTCTCAAGTGGGCCCTTGCACCTACATAAAGATTAGTTTCTTTTGCTGGGGCACCACATAGGCAATGTAGGCAGGGGTTTACGTACCTAGAGCCAGTCACAGGCTCTGGACCATGAACTCTGTTCCAGGCAAGCACTTGAACACTGGAATGACTCCCATTTATCAGTGGAAACCATGGCCTTCAACAGGACTAGTCTAAGTTCTTGGCTGGCTCAAGGCTTTCAGCTGTGATGTAACCAAGAAGCCATACTGGGAGAACAGTTGGCTACCAATGGAGGTAGTGGCTTGAGAAGTAGGGAAAAGGTAACAGAGACTCTGTGTGCAGAATGAAGTAGAGGGGGAGGCAGTGAATGAGACCGGGTCCTTCAGAAAATAAATCCTTCTTCATTCCTAACATTTCCATTTTCCCACTTGAGCCACCACATTGGAGAGCCACAAAGTGTCAAACATGAGCAAAGGAGTGAAATACCAGGTCACGTCTTCAAGGTGGCTCTAGTCTTACTTCCTCCTCCCACAACCCCACTTGTGTTTGTGTGCATGTATCAACTTGCACTGAGCAGAGACAGAATACGTCATGGTGTGGTGCAGTATAAAAGTTTTACACAGCCAGATGTGGGATGGACACATCACTCCCACCTGGAAGAGTCATGGCTCCATCATCTGGCCTAAACATGCCATTCAGGGCTGGGCTAGACACTTCTTAAATTCTTAGGACCAAATGGTGGCTACTTTATGCTCTATGAATAATCACAATGAACTAGTAGCCAAGGACTACTCATGGGAGTCACTGCTTACCATGGTGGGTAAAAAGGGGTGGGAATCACAAGTCAGCCTTTAGTCAGGCCTATTTTTGTATTTCTCCACCTATCAACACAGTTGTCTCAGCACTAGAGCTCACTGGAAAATTCTAGGGCAAAATCAAGAGCACTCTTTTGGACATAGTTTGGCCAAATTTCAAAAAAGCTCCAAATCCAACTATTAAAGACTCTGGAGAGAAAAGATGCAAATACCTACACTTTAGGATTCTGTGAAATCCGGCCAAACTACTTTGGCTAGTTTAAAAAAAAAAAAGGTCACAAATTTCCAAGCCAATGTCTTAGAACTGTCCACGGACTATTAGCAAGTGCTGTGTAGCCCATTGGGAAGCCAGGGATGTTGCACTGGAACAGAACAACATTCCATGTTCTAGCTTTCCAGGGGCACAGATCTCAAGACCACAGACCTGCCACTCATGCAGGGCTGAATATAACCCACGCCTGGCTGCAGATCAATTTTTTGGTGACTTGGTAGGGAAAGGGGGCGAGCTGATGTTTCTGGCTGGGTAATTGGTGGTTCCTTGAATCAGCTTAATAATTATATTACTCTAATATTGAACCTGGCAGGATGGCTGGTGGCTGGGGAATAGGTGAGGTGATCAGTGATGCCTTACTAGCCACCATTAATCACACACCACTGCAACTGATCACATGGAGAGCCATATGCGTAACACACACACAGAGCTGCTTAAGACTTAGGCCTTGACCCTTCAGACACACTCACGCATGCCTATTGTGAGCAGATGCACTGAGGTCAATGGGGATAACTGGTGCCCAGGATCATGGGAGTGATTGGCAAAAGAGAAGATGTGTCATACTTCCCCTTACCAGCAAGCCTCTCCCATCACACAAAGCACACTTGAAATGCAGGCTGGCTTCCCGCTCAGGAAAACTTGCCCCCAGAACTGCCCTGCTTTGTCTTCTCCCAGTCATCCTCCCTATGACACACTCCAGAGAGGTCTCCAGTTGATGACGAAGTGCAATCTGTTTTAACACTGTTGCAAGAGATAGTGTTGGCTGCATCCTTCCCTCTTTCTCTCATTTTCTTTTTAAAAGGAGACTCCTCACACTTGCTGAGCAATGGAACAATCCATCAGAAATAAACGCCACCTCCTCCTCCTCAGCCAAATAGGAGCCCTTCCTCCCTACAGCTCACCCAAAGCTACGGGAGAACCTGTAGGTGAGCAAAACCTCCCTCTGCAGAATGCTGAATGATCCTGGATACTGACTGGCTGGTTGGACAGTGAGAGGATTTATTTTAAGTACTTATGTCATGTCTTAGGTTCCCAAAAAAGGTGCGGGCCAGAAACCGGCACCATAAGTGGTAAGAAATCCACCAATTAGAAAACATTTTAGTTTATGGATCTTCCCCCCCGCGACAAACCTGGTTTTATTAGCAACTGAAAACATCCAATCCACTTCTCTGATGTATTGACTGTGAACATCCATCTATGGGCTCTGTTCTCCCCCCTCACACTTGGCTGCAAGGAACATTCCTGCCTGGTAATTCACAGGACGCTACCAGAACACTTTTTGGTACAGCCAAGCTGTACCAAATGGGTACATGTGCCTGTTTCTCATTGCAACCACCCTGTGCCCATCCATTTCCACAGAAGGTAGGCATGGAGGCTCCCTCAGAACAAAACACAAGCCAAGCTCTGCTCACTTTTCCTACTCAGCACAATGCTCTCAGTGCTAACAAGAAAAGACACCAGAGGCACTAGGCGTGCAGCACAAATCTGCCACACCCCTATCAATGGCTTGCCCATCTTTCTGCAGCACTTGGATCAGGTGAAGCTACAAAAGCCAAGTACTGGCATTGCAGATGCCCCAAATCTCCCAGTCATGGCAAGCTGCCGTTTCCTTCTTAGCAAGGGATATAGGTAGGGAAGGCTATTTTTGGCTCCTTGTGGTTTTGCCATAAAGCATATTGGTGACTACAATGAGCATTTGCTGCAGAGCTGAATGGCTTGCATCTGGGGTCTGATGCAAAGCCTGGTGCATTAGTGTTTGCTCTCTACATCTGCTTGCAAGCACAACATCCTGGTACCTTTTGAAAGTGAGAAGCTCATCAGTAGAGGAGTTTTGCCCCATGTATGCCCCGCAGCACTGGGAATGCATTTATCCTCCCGGCCACCAGAAGTGCCTGGGGATCACTCCGAAACAGGAAAGGCTTCTGCTTGCTCTGTTCCCAGAACCAGAAGAGAGGTGAAGCAGCAGCAGCAGAGAGGCTGACGTGGAGTGTTCCTGCTAAGAGGTAGTGTGAGCGCAAGAGAAGCTGAAGGAGGTGGGTTGCCTGTTAGGAAAGGAATGAGGTAAATTTTGGCTTCTAAAAACACCAGCATGGAAATGGACGGGCACTTTTGTTGGTGGCGGGTTTTGTTTTTCTTTTTTTTCCCCCTCTTTAAATTCTTCAAACAATTGTGAATATCCTTTAGGGAAAAGGTTGGGGAGAGGTGGTGGCAAGTGGAAAGGTGGCTTCTGCCCAGAAAAGAAAGGGAAGAGAGTATAAAGAAGTGTCCAGATTGGCTGAAAAAAGCATCCCATCGAAGAGAAGAGAAGGCGACTCTTGTTATGTTTTCCCGATTGGTTCCACCTCCAGTCTGACTGCTTCAGTGTCAGGAGCGAACCCTCCCCTCCCACCCCCGCCCCCAAAGGGGGCTGGGGTCAGCCAGGGATGCGATTTGCTGGGAGATCAGTTGGAGGTATCAGAGTGGACGCTGCCAGGGCCTTCTGTGGGGGAGGTCACTGATGAGGGGGTAGTAGCATCTTGCCAACCTCCATTAGCCTGAGGGAAACAAAGAGCTCAGTCAGTCACTTTATATCAACAG
The DNA here is from genome assembly GCA_007922195.1 of Podocnemis expansa. NCBI lineage: Eukaryota > Metazoa > Chordata > Testudines > Podocnemididae > Podocnemis > Podocnemis expansa. The sequence goes on along the minus strand of ML682061.1, from coordinate 7,479,801 downwards.
GCAGGCCAAACCCAATGTGCCTGGCTCCCACCATGCTCCATCCACCCACTGGATGCGGAATCTGATGGGATGGGGTTTGGCAGAGGTAGAGTGCCCCAAGTCATCCCTCCACTTCCCCCTTTATCTGGTTGGACTCATTTTATGTCTACCCCACACCCCTGGTGGATTGTACTTTTTGTTGTGTGGGTTGCAAAGTTGTCAGATACCACATAATCTTTCCTGTATGATAGAGATTTTTCAGCCGTCAAGTGTCACGTTATCACTGTCCCATCATGCGTGCAGGCCTGGGTGTGAAACAAAGCCAGGCACCAAGCTAAAGCTGATGTGGCTTGGAGTGACTTATTGAGCTGGCAGACTCAAGCTGTGCTCTAAGGACGACTCCAGAAAGCTGGCCGTCAAAGAGCAGCGTGTTTCAGGGATGCACAAGAGGCTTGGAAGACTGGCATGGCAGCTGCAGCTTTTTTTAGGGACTACTGATTTGGCCCTTTTCACCCGTGTGACATTTGCTTTGAAGTCATCATGGTGTGATGTTGCAAAGTCATCCAGCTGCCATGTTAGGGTCTAGGGGTAAGGGGCCAGCTTAAATTTCTGGTTCCGCTAGTTGCCTGCTGGCTCCATGGGATACTTGTGCATGGGGACACCTGGAATGGATGGAGGCACCCTCTGAATATTTAAAGAATGAACCCCAAGTATGCCTAAGTCATTTTGGGGCAACCAAGTCTGTGTTCTATTGGTCACTGAGGGCAGCTCCAGAGCAACGTCAAGACAACTTCTGATAATCTTGAAACTACATGCATACTGCATTTTAAGGACATCTTAGACAAATACCCTTTAGGGATGGTCCAATCCTGCCCTGAGGGCAGAGGCCCCTTCCAGTCCTACATGGCTATGATTCTATGCTGGCTCTCCAGTTCACCTGAAAGACTGCCCTGCACGAAGGGGCAGCACGGCTTCCTGGTCAGAAATGGAATACGGATCTCTTCAGGGATACTGCCTCCATCACCAGTTAAATGCCACTGAAGCTGGCAGTGACTAAAGGCTGTTGCTCCCTGATGGATCTTTGGTGTCTTTAAATCCTCCCTCCAGATTGTACTGGACAGATAAACCAGCACCACCAACTAAGGTGTAAAGTGTTTCTCCCCAACACCTCACAGAACCAGGTCTCCCCAGACATAGGATCAACATAAACATGGCTTGCTTCCCTGGGACAAAAACCTCGCCTTATGCTGCAGACAGAGAGCCAGGAATACCTGAGTCACTATCCCGACTCTCCCACCAACTTTCCCTGGGCAGCCAGGAAACAGGGATGTGGCAGAGATTAGTGAAGATTTCAGAAGCACCCTGAAGATGAAAAGCGCCACACTGCTGAGAGCTACAGACTAGCACTGACCTGGCTGACAGCCTTGGCTGAGAAGCCAGAGACTTAAGAAGGGCCATGGAAATAGGCCTGTTGCCTACCAGAGTGGCCTCTCCAGGTGAGGCATGCTGACTTTGGAGGCCCCCTGCACATACACTGCCCATGCTTGTCTTCTTCTAGAGCTAACCAGAGGATTTAATTTATCTGGCCTCTGTTGCCAGCTCTGACTAGGCTAACATGCTGGATCTGCTCCTCAGCTGATGCTGTGCCATGACAAGACAGAGGGAGCCAGGCTGGCAGAGTGGCACACACATTGTCTAGAATAACTGCTGGGCCCTCTGTGGTGGGATTGATGGACGCCCTTTCTGAGTGGAAGGAGGGGGCTACTGCCTGACTGGTATTGTTAATGGGTGGCTGGTGCGAAAGCAGGGAAAGCTAGAAGGAAAGAGAGAACACCTTGGGGAGGAAGATCATTATGGACATGACATTGCCCATGTCTCTAGTGCCATCTGAAGGTCAATGGGGTTGAAAGCTGTACAGGGAGCGCACTTTCAGGAGTCAGCTCCCCCCATTCAGGCAGGCTAGGGAGTCTCAGTAAGTCCCTCTCCATGCAGGAGCATGGAAACCCCAGGAAAAGGGCCCTAATGTCATGAATTGGCACCAGGAGCTATGCCAGACTTTTGTTGCCCTGCAGGACGTGAGCTGCACCCTGGAATATGGGTTGCTGGCTGCAAAAACCACCAGGGATGAGCCCCTGTCTGGCTTTACTGCAGGTTATTAAACAGAATGAAAACCACAAACAAGCCACCGCCAAGGACTCATTCGTCTTAAAGTGTAATTACCATATGAGAAAGAAGTCTGTGCAATGACCTCCAGGGCATCTGGATTTATTCCCTCTCAATGACTTCACAAGAAGTCCAACCTGTTAATGAGCAGAAAAACTCCACTTTTCCATGTGGGGGGAAGGGGGACACTAGAGGCTCCTGGCAGTGTTTGGAGCTCCCATCAAGGGGTCTCTGCTGCTTCCACCCACAGCGTTGGGGAATGCCATGACCAGCTGCAATCCTGTTGGCTGTTTGCAAAGCAGTGGATGGCTCTCTCAGCTGTATCCCAAGCTGTGGGCTACTACAGAGGAATGTGCACCTTTCAGTAAAACCAGCAGGTGGGAGCGGGAGAGGTAGATAAGGATGTGGTGCTCTTCTAGCCATGGCTAAGGTGTCCAGTGTGGAATGGGGAAGAGGGGCCTACCTTCTCCTGTAGACTCTAAGACAAGACGAGACTAGTATGATCCTCTCTGACCTCCTGAACAACGCAGGCCACAAAACCTCACCCACCGACTACTGCAATAAGACTCTAATCTGTGACTGAGTTATTGAGTCCTCAAATTGTGATTAAAGTCTTTAAGATACAGAGAATCCAACAGCAAGTAAGCCATGCCCCCACACTACAGAGGAAGGCAGAAGACCCCAATCTGCTTAGGGGGAAAATTCCTTCCCAGCCCCAAATATGGCAGTGAGTTAAACCCTACACATGTGTGCAAGATTCACCAGCCAGACACCCAAAGAGTTCTCTGTAGTAGCTCAGAACCCATCCCATCTAATGTCCCTTCTCAGTCACTGGCATATCCACCACCAGCAGTCAGCTGGCAAACTAGGCCATCCCATCATGCCATCCCCTCCATAAATCTATCAAGCACAGTTCTGAAGGCAGCTAAGTTTTTTGCCCCCCTCCCCAGCTCCTCTTGGATGGCTATTCTAGAACTTTACTACTGTGATGGTCAGAAACCTACATTTAGTGTCAAGCCTAAATTTCCTGAAGGACAGCCTGTATCCATTTGTTCTTATGTCCACACTGGTGCTGTACTCAAATAATTCCTCTCCCTCCCTGGTATTTACCCCTTGGATGTCTTTATAGAGAATAATTATATCACACCTCATCCTTCTTTTGGTTAGGCTAGACAAGCCGAGTTCTTTAAGTTTCCTCTCAGAAGGCAGGCTCTCCATTTCATGGATCATCCCTGTAGCCCTTCTCTACACCTGTTCCAATTTGATTTCATCTTTCTTAAACACGAGGGACCATAACCACACACAATATTCCACATGAAGTCTACCAGCACCTTGTACAACAGTACTAACACCACCTATCTCTACTGGAAATACCTCTTCTGGTGCATCTTAGGACCATACCATACAGAAGCCTAGAAGGGGAGGGAAGGTTACCAGCTATTCGTTTGCTGCTGCCTCTCTCTCCTAGCTGCCTGTCCCCTTTGGAGAGAAACAGATGTGCACACTGCCTTCTTACCTCATTTTGACATTGATTCAATGCTACTTTAATTAATCCTTTCAAATTCCAGCCAGCACCCAAGTCAGTAGCAGTCACTGTCCTGCTTTAGACATGTCTGAGCCATTTCTCTCCTCTCCACCTACCTCTGCAGTGCTCTGCTCACACAGAAAAATCCATCACTGCCTAAGACAGTCCCAGTGGGCCTGGTGTGGTATGAAAGTCTCATTTGCAACCCAAGAAAATTCTGGGGTGCTGCAAAGCAGCTGATGTGAGCATGTAGAGTGCATGTCTGTGGATGGGCCATATGCCGTTACCACAGCTGATGTGTGAAAAGTCTGGCAATGGAACACGAACACCCATATACACACACAGAGCAAGAGAAGATGGTGCCTAGCCACACACTGCACGCAAAACCGATAAGCTCAGACACACCGAGCTTGCATACATGTACATACGTATACAGACAATACAGCCAGCTGAAAATTTTCAGCCAAAACTCCATCCCCCACCCCCCAAAAGCAGTTTCAGGTGATGGAAACATTTGGTGAATTTATGTTGAATTTGCTGAATTGCTTCAGTTGAAACAAACTTCTGAACAAAATCAAAACATTTCGTTTTAGCTTTTTCTAGAGGAAACCTTTTGGTGTTTGGATTTGAAACCACTGTTTTACTTCCATAAAAGGTTAAACTCACAAAAGTAAGGAAATATTTCCCTTCCACTCAAACCAAAATTTTCCCAAGTTTTTGGTTTGCTGAAAAATTTTCATTACAGCTCAACTCAAAATAATTTTTTTTAATTCTATTTTTCAATTCAGACTAAAAATAACCATCCCATTTACACAGCGCTAAAAGATACTTCCACGTTCACACACACTGCCTAGGGAAGATGTTTGTGTTGCATAAACAGACACAAGCACACACAACACAGAGGCACTGTGTATGCAAACATGTGGTCTCACTATACATACCCACGAAGACACATGCACACGGTCCCACTATACATATCCAAGGACACACACACACCCCTACCTTCAGGCAGCCTCTCACATTCACCTCATATACACACACACAGTCACACTGTATTCATATAATACACTCACAACACGCCTGGTCAGATCGCTTGCAGACTCCTATCCTCACACTGCACACACGACACATCCCACTATAGACACAGACGCACAAGGTCAGACGGCAAGCAGACACTCACAGTCACTTGTGTACATACACCACACACAGGCACAGCTACACAATGTTGATGGCTTCATGGAAGATACAGCACACACCCTTATGCATCTCTGACCGTTCCAAGAGGCAGCAATTACCACAGATTATCAGCCCGACAATGACAGGCTGTGTAAAGAGAGACACTGAACCAACACTGCTGCCCGGAGACTGGCATATTCAAGTACACTTAGGACATGAATAGCAATTTACGTGCCATCACTTAGGAAGAACCACAATGGCTCTTTTGGCAGCCTCTTATTTTGAAGCCTGTTATTTGTTGGAGTTACAAGCTATAATCACAACAGAAACTTTCAAAACCCTTATCTTCCGTGACGCACCAAATCTATTTCAGAGCCGTAATTGCTATGTCACTAGAGAGTTTGCTGCTTAATGCACTCAGATGCCATTTAGTGTTTGCAGGGTCATTATGGCTATCAGAAAGAGGGAGAGGAGGAGGCTGCCATTCCTATTGTGCCTCACTATTTTTAGAGGCTGGGTTGTTTTTTTTTTTTGTTTTTTTTTTAATTTTATTTTATTTCTTATTACATCTACTGATGAAACGAGAGAAAGAGAAAATAATTCGCACAAGAGCAGCACTTTGCTATTTAACACCCCAAAGAGCAAGTTGGGAAGCTCCTGCTTTGCTTAGGACTGGTAACAGCCTTTATTTCTGAGGATAAGGAAAGAGCACTTGCCCCTGGGGAGCCTTTTTTGCAGAGGCTCACAAAGCCCAGGAAAATGCTGATTGATTGTAGGCATTGTGGCCTTTGGTGATGTTACCATTCAGTTGGCTAGTGGTGCCGTCCTGCCCTGACTAGAAAATACTTCTGTTAGAGGCTAGTGATATCCAAGGGAAGGTGCCCAGTGACTTCCCCAGGGGCCTGATAAGGCACATGGGGTCCAGTGTGCTACAGAAGACCATCATGGTCCAGCACGGACAAGCTGGGCTCAAGAGGCACATTACAGTGCTGCCAATTTTGGCTTCACCCTTTCATTTGAAAGGATCACCTTTTCCTTTGCCTTGATGGATGGTGTTCTCCAAAGGGATCTACACTGATGTCTGTGGCAGAGCTAGGCCATTGTGGACAGCTTCTGAGAACCCCACACTGCCCTCACAAACACACAGCATTAGTCAGCACTGAAGGTTGCTCCCTACGTATTCTCCCAGTGACATGAACACTAAAAGGGAGGCAATGAGAAGTTCAGCTCAAAGCTTCGGTTGAAAGAATGCCAGCCTCCAAGCATTAGTCTGTGTGACCAGGCCAAATTCCCTAACCCTTCCTGTACAGAGCACAAAGCCCCCGAGTCTAGCCCAGAATCACCTCCTTCCTGGGGGCTGGCTTTAGTGGCAATGTCAAACCACAGTGTTGGTCTCCACTAAGTTTCTTCCCTGAGTTGGCTGCTTATAGCATTTCCTGCAGACTTCATCTAGCCTAGCTTTTGCCTCCTTTATTATTATTTACTGCTTGCATGCACAAGAGACATATGGCTGTTGCCATGGACAGATGACCTGAATGGCTCAGCTCCTAGGAACCTCTCTGTACCAGCCCGAAAATGCCAAGCACAGCACCACTCCCACCTCGCCTTCTATCCACATCAGCCCCCAAAAGCATTGGTCACCCCACAACTCATGATGCTGGAGAGCTCACACCCACACCCACTCCTTCAGGGAACAGAACTCCTCCCCGAGCTCCAGCCTCTGACACCAAACACCATCAGAGACAGACAAGTGGCACCCGCCCATATTTTGGGCAAATGCCTTTTTTCGGCTGTCCCCTTTGTTTCCCTGTAGCAGCCTGACTGCCTGTCTGCTTCAAGATGCATTCGTGGCCGTGATGATCTCACCGGAGGAATCACCTCTGGATATGCTCCTGCCTGCTGTGCCTCCTCCATCAGTCTAGAGAAGCTGAGATAGGCGTGCCCATGTCTCCGTCCTCTCAGCACCTCTCCGGTGTTATCATCGGGATCTTGAGTTCAGGCCAACAAGTTGCCCAGTCCCTAAAGCACTGGATAAAGATGTGTGGCAGCTCTCTGGACGCAAGTGGCTCTCTTCAAAGTCCCTGATAGTAATCTTCTTCTAACCCATCTTAACTGGGCCACGAGAGTAGGTATCACAGCATCTTGGGTAAGGCCCAATACACAACACACATCTCTGCCATCACAGCCTAGGACTCCTCTCCCTAAGAAGTTAAAGTAACCCAGGGTCAACTTCTAGTGTCCCAAAGCCCGTGCAGGGAGGGGCAGAATCTAGATGGCTACCTGGTCAGAACAACCAGACAAATAAGTCTCTGATGTGGCTGTTTTGGGAGCTCTTCCTGCCATTCCTGCTGGGATCACTGCACTTCATGGACCATGAGAACGGTGGGGTTGGAGCTGGTGCTTGTCACAGCAGGGTTGTATGCTGAGCTCACCTGTTGTCCTCAGCCATATGCCTTCTTGCCTTTGCAGGATCCCCATGTCTTGGGTCAAATCGAATGAGGCTGTCTCCATACTGCCCTCCACAGGTCTGACAGATGGAGCATTAGCTTCCAAATACCCTGCCTGCCTGCGCCTCAGCTTCATGTGATGGCTCCAAAAGCACTACAACACCTGAGCCCTCCACTGAAGCTTTCTTGTCTAGCCTCGCTATCAATAGGGCTTCCCACCAACTCCACCACTCTCCTGGCTTCCTTGCTTCTTCCCTGCAAAAAGGCTGCCCTCACCTCCCAGGCAGAGCTGCAACGGACACAAGGACCCAACAAATCACCTTACAGGTGGTCAAAAGCCTGACAACAGATGAAGAAATGACTGATACCCTTACAACCAGTGTCCAGCAACTCTAGGGCATGACCATTCTCCCCACAGCAGTCACACAGCATTCAGCATGTCTGTCACCTCAGTGCACACCCTGGAGACCTGAATCTCCCCGCACACCGCCCAGCCTTCACTTTTCACCTTCCACAACTACGGGATTCACTTTCCCTCATCATCATCATCATCAAATTATTACCTTGGCATCTCCATATAACAGTCACCAGATAAAAAAAGATTGATTGCAAGTGGATCAACATTTGCTAACTTATCAAAACCACACATTTCTAATCAATGCCTGCAGCACACAACCTTAAAAACAAAATCAGATCAGCTATCAAAAGAACACCATTTAAAAAAGCCAGACAAGGACACAAACTACTTTATTGTGTTGCCCTGGTCAAGGCTTGTGATGGGCTAATGCTTGCAGACCAGATATGGTATGTAGTGTGCCTGTCGTCCTGCTTTGAGATTCCTCTGCTTTAGTGTTTGCAGTGCTGTGGTGAAATACATTTGGGCAGCCTTAACTCTTAGTTAAAGTTTTTGTAGCAGAATTTCTTAGGGTTTATTTAAATTTATCTTTTTAAGTATGATGTGCCAAACTCAGGACCACTAGCTGAGGAACTGGGAAGAATGGCTAAGTAGTATGGGTGAGGAACATCTCAAATAATCCCATCTCCTCTCTTTAAAACTTTGCCCAGCCAGCAATGACAGTTTTAACCATTATGGTAACTTCATCATTCTGTCCTTCAAAGCTTTTAATGGGAAACTGGAGAAGCCTGGCCTATAATTCTTAAAGATCTAGATGGAGAAATTTTAGCACCAGCTGAAGCTGTTTCTACAGTGACTTTAAGAAGCTGAAAACATGCTGGCTAATTGACCGACAGCTTTGTACATCTGCAGGGATCTCTTTCTGAACTGAATCAGTATGGAGGGGAATGTGGTGTGAATCATACACAGCCAATCTTGGCTTAAATGCAGACAAGTCGCATAGCTTTAACTCTGAATTTGCTATAGTACCCCCATATCACCACACATATCCAGTTCTGTCCTGCATGAACATTTCAGGCAAAGTCAATTCCACTGAAGAACATTTAGTTCCTGCCAAAAAGAATCTCCTTTACCGCAGGAAAATTGGCATTTTGAGATGGGATTTTCCAGGGAGGCTGTGGGAGTTAGGCACCCAACTTCTCACTGGAATTCACTGGCCTTTGGGCTCCGGAGTCCTTTAGCATTCTTTCAAAATCTCGGCTTAAGGAGTGTGTGTATGGATGCTTGCATCCATGAACAAGCTGGTTACACAGACCTGTCCTCCACTGAAATGTATCTGTCTCTGGGGTGCAGCATGGCAGCCGTTCACTGGCACACAGAAATACTATGCAGCAGTTGTTAAGGAAAGAAGAGTGTCTCAAACTGAAATTGTAACTGGGAGCTGGAGTATAGTTATCCAAGCTGGCATTTGACTGTAACACCAGATTTCACAACCCTATGCTCCGGACCTCCCAGCTGCCAGCCAACATGGGGAGAAGAGGGCTGAGCTGAAGGAAGCAGGTAATAAATCCACCCAGTTCCACAATGTGTAGAAGGGGCAGTGCACGTTACCCCTCCCTGAGGATGCTGCAGTCAGTTCCTTATGTGCCAGCAGGCCAACTCCATTGGGTGACTGGCACCCTTGGGACATAAGAGGTAAGCAGCCTTGACGTTTATGAGAGCAGGGACCTCTGTAAGTTGTTAGGAAGGGCCCCTCCTGCCCATCCTTCTCCATTCACTGGCTAAAGGCAACCCACTCTTTAGTGGTTGCCAGCAAACAATCCATTAACCTTGTGTGATCATCGCAACACCCCTGGCTCAGCACTAAAGGGGAGCAGGACTGGATGAGCAGGACTTCTGGCTCTCCAAGAGAATACATTGCTCATACCCAAGAACACGCTGCACTTCTAAGGAGCCTGCCACGCCAAAATCTGCACACAGCAGCAAACTCATGCAAGGCAGCCATTACAAATGAGCCACAGGAAGCATGGTGAAATCCAGGCCCACACTTTCAGATGTGGCTTTAAATACTGTGCGCCTCTATCCATCAGTACCTGTAGCACCTAGCAACCGCAACCAGGATGTGGGAGACCCAAGTTCAAGTCCACAGTCTACTTCATTCAGAGCAGAGATTTGAGCCTGTCTCCCATAGCTCAGGGGAGGGCCCAAACCAGTGAACTATGGGCTAGAATAGGGCCTTGCATCCTGTCTGTTCATGAGTCCCAGCTGGGAATTTCCACTGAACCCGCTATGTTCCTGAGAAACCTTTGGGTTCTACCCAACAGCTTTGTCAGAAGGAGAAAAGTTTTGCTGAACATTTTTTGACCAATGTCCTCATTTCAGCCCTGCCTTTCACTTTTGTTGGTGGGAGAAGTGGAGGCTTAGTCTCCTGTGAAATTCTGGCCTGAGGAAACTTGATGCATTGCAACAAAGCCAAAGACAGAACCCAAGAGTTTGGGTTTCCAGTCTGGAGTCTTTGTTATGAAAGCCATCCTTCGTCAATCCTAGAGCATCACTCTGAGACACAAGGTATGTGCCCTGGAGTGAAAGATGGCACAGAACAGTAGAAGACACCTGACCCCATTTCAGCCCCAAATGAGCCTGTGCAGAACCACAGCCAAAAGATGGAAGGGGAGGGGACTAGGCTAGAGAAAATCTCCTGAAGAGAAACTGTCCATGCATTTAATAGCAATATCCTGATTTTCAAGGTCTCTATTTATCCCCCAAAGAGATCCTTCACCGGCAGCTCCACCCCAACACTCTGGATCACATCTCTCAACTCCAGAGGGATAGTCATTCTTCACGGGCCAGTCACTTACTGGCCCCTCTGCTGTGATTGCCAACAAGGGAACAGGTTGTGTGATCTGTATGTGTCAGGGACACAGTGCTACATCCTAACACGCTCCTCAAAGCTGGCACAAATTGACCACCTTGCTCGTCATTTTGTTCCCTTTCAGCCCTAAATATGGCCACCTGGCTCAGCCTGGCAGGGGGCTGGGGAAGAAGGCAGCATGGCTGCCTGGTCTTCTTACTTGTCTGCTTCTTGACCCAAATTGGTCCCAGAACAAAGATGCTCCTCCCCTCATTGCCCCACCACACTGACAAACAACCCAGAGGCTATGTCTACACTGGCAGATTAGTCCAGACTAAGGAGGCTTAGTCCGGTCGAACTTAGCCCATGGCCACACTATGCTTTCCCTAGTGTGAACTAAGAAATTTCTTAGTTTGGACTAAGGAAAGCTTAGTTTGAACTTGTAAGTACCAGGGGTTAGTCAGACTTATGCACTTATTTCAAACTTTAGTTTGAACTAGGCGTGGGCAAGATTTGGACTAACACTTAGTTCAAACTAAAAACATGTTCTAGTTCGAACTAAGCCTTCGTTCAAACCACAACACATTGTTAGTTTGAACTAACCCGGGGTTAGTTCGAACTAAGTTTGCCAGATGTAGACATAGCCTAAAAGTCCAGCTCCTAGCAACCCAGAATCCTGAACATTTCTAAATCCTGGCCCTGCAACTCAGGCCTCTCTTCATATTACCCTAGCATTTACATCTTTCCCCTAACACCTCCTAGGCCATGTCTAACCAGAGTTCAGTTCATTGGTCACTTGTCCTTTCACGTTCATTATGTGCATGAGATACGACTCTGGAAAAGTAATGCCATGGGCTACTGACCCTCAGCCACTTCCTGATGAGCTCCGATCACTCTGCAAGTCAAAAGGTAAGTCTCAAATCCAACTGCTGGCAATGCTAACTCTACCTAGGATATGGAAATCCAGCTGACTTCTCCCTGCCTCAGGCATTGAACACAGCAAATGAAGATCTTACTGTTGGGACATAACTGATAAATCTGTTGATGATGCACCAGGAAGAAGAGAATCCAGATATTTTAGCTCTGCAGAGCTAACAGGAGCAGCCATTTATTTTGTTAGCAACATGGCAGACCTGACTAGAAAGCACCTCGAGAGCTCATCTAACAGAGCACACTGATGCCCTTTTGGCTTTGACTATCTTGATTACAACCACATTTTAAGACTGAGAATCCATCAGGAGACACAAGGGCAAGGCAGTGACGGAAAGACCTTGGCGGGAATACTTCCTTAGCTACTTCCATCATCAAACAACCCAGCGACAGAGCTGCAAAAGACCCTTCAGATTAGCCAGCCCCAGCCCCCAAAAATCTCTGCAAGAGGTATGAGATTCCCTGCTGTGTGTAGGTTCTTCAGCAATATGAATCCCAACTGGGTTTTAACACATCCATCTTGGAGCACTTGTAGTGATTGTTGAGGCTGAAATCAACCCTGCATGGTCTTCTGTGTTGCTGGTAGCTTTTCCCTAGACATCTACCCCCGAAATTTGTGACCTGTTGCGGGCAGCATCATCACTAGGGCAGCTGAGAATTCGACACTGATGTGAAACATAACGGGGTCCAGTCAAGCTCTGCTCAAATGTGGCTGTAGCCCTAGAGTGGTGGCTCACTCTGCCTGTAGGCTCAGCCAGGCACAGTGTTCTTCACTTCCTGTCTTAAATTGCTGTGGAGTGGTAAATAGCTGCCAGAGACCTCCCTAAAGGTGGCTGGATTTCAGTGATGGGGGGAAGGGCTGCTGGCACTTTGGGAGTCTCTGGGATGAAAGGAAGGATAGATGAGGTGATAATGAATGTTATGGACATAAATGAGTGTGCTCTCAGGGCTGTAAGGACATTCAGTCGGGGAGCCGCAGCGAGAGAGAGATAAACCATTGCTGCTTGCTTGCAAAAAACTGTTCCCCAGTCCCAAGTGAGCAATATCCAAGCGCATCCAACTGCCAAGCCAGGAGCAATGCTTGGTGCCATTCAAATCCAGGAAACACTGACAGTAATAGAAATGTCACTCAAACAAGAGAGAAAATAGCCACCTTTTATGCAATTTTTTAAAAACTATTAGTCAACTTGCCATCCCTACATAAAACTCCTCCCTCACCCAACGCTTTTGGGCCAAATCCTCGTCCCTCTCCTCCTCCTAAACTAGCCATTAAATGTCCCACACCTCCAAACTGAAGGTGGAAACCCTGCACGAACCAACGGCCCCCATCTGCATCACTGCAGTTCTAATGGTCTGTTCAGGGCAGTGTGGGTCCCTCCCCTAATTCCACTGCTGGCCTGCGGTACCATGCTAAACAGAGTGGAGGTGCTCTACCAACCCTTGTGCCTTGTATTTGGATTTTGAGATTGCTTTTCCCTGTTTGCATCTCTTTTGTTGCATCCCTCCACCTTTCTTAAGCAACATCTCCAATATTTTGCCTTAGCCCAGACTGCTGCGATTTTCAGTACTTCCCCAGCCAGAGCAGGCTCTGACTCTCCTTGGGGGTATTTTAATTTATACAAAAGTATCATATCTTATCATGATCAGCCTTGGATTCATTTGCTCTTCAGTATTAAAAAGCCAGAAAGGGAATAAATTCAGCTAACGCAGAAATTAATGCGGAACGATGGGCTCTTTCATCTGGCATTTCCAAGGATGGTTTTTGCAATGGGCTTATGTAATCGGACATAATTGTCTGCACATGTTCAGTTGCATTACTTCACAAAGCTGCCTGGCTCTGCCTCGTGACGTCAAGCCTCTGTGCTAAGCCTTACTGCCCTTTTTCTCAGCACAGCTGAATTATAAGAAAGGCAAAAGCAACACAGCAATAAGTCAAGCCTTCCACTATGTTTCTTTCCAGGCATGGTGGTGTTCTCGCTCTACCATTGGTGGGGGTTTTTTGGCCATCCCAATGACATGCAGGTTGCAACTGGTTAGCTGGCAAATCTCTAATTTCAGCCTCCACTGGGCTCCATAATGAAACACAATAGGGAAGCACAACAAAAGACTTCCCATTGTTCATCCTGATGTGTGTGCTGGTCACTGATGGGCTGAGCCAGCTCAATGCTGCATCCCATCTGGGCACTCTTAGTATTTGGGTCCAAGAGCCCTTCTTGTATGCAGCTTCACAAAATGGAAAGCACGAGCAAGGCTAGGGAGGCTGTTTTAATTCTTCTACTCGTACCCATGGCTTTGTTTTGAAATGACATGGACTCATGTACAATGCCTGATGGGGCCAATGATATCCTGCCTATTTCCCCAATGGAGGTAGCTTGTTTGGGTGGTGAGCGTGTGGATCTGAGAGAGTATCTGAAGAGACAGGGAGTGGTCTAAACCCTTCACCTTACCTCTGCCCCTGCCATCAACAGCCTTCTTTGCTTTCTCTCCCTCTCCTCCCAAAAATAAAATGCATCAAAAACATTTCCCTCTTCTGAGCATTCCCAAGTAAACCCCTTCAGCTTGATTCTGTGACCTCTAAATGGGCCAGAGGGGAAAAAAAAACAAACAAAAAAAAAACACCACACTCCCCAAGAACAGCCTCCTTTTCCAGGCTGCCCTCTTGTCCCAGCTTGCTGTCACTGCTGCTGAGATGGTGGACGACTGATCTGAGAAATGAAGTTGGATTGCTGTCCCGAATCTACACTCGGTTCTCCTTGTGTCTGTCTGATCGATTTCACTCTGTACGACACAGCTTGTCGCTATGAATTTTCATGCTGCCCAGAAGCCGCCAGCGCACCCAAGAACAAGAAGAAGATGTTTTAACCCTCCCCCCTTTTCACCATCATCACCATCGTTTTTTGGCTTTAGACACCGACTAGGGGAAGGGTTATTTTTAGACCACAGATCTGTCCATTATAGGCTCTGGCCATTGGCCTCCTTGTGGAGATTTCGTGGCCTCGGCTCATGGTGACATTTTCTACCACTGTTCTACTAGGTGTCACCTGTTTAGCAGCTCCTCTCAGCTGAACGCATGTGGCCGCAGGTGCCTCGTGAACGCTGATTGTGTCTGACAGGCCTAGACGCCAGCTGCCTGCATGAAGCCTGCCCAATCGCCACTTTTTGTGGGCAGAACTCTGCCATCGGCGTGACCGATGCAGAAGCAATAAACTAGGTGACCGTAAAGCTAAGACAAGTGCTACCAAGTGGCATTCTGAGCCCTATGGCTTTGAAATAATTGGGAGCGAGAGAACAAAAATGAAACAAGAAAAAAGAAAAAACAAGCCTATTTTTCTTACACTGATGCCCTGCGGACTATACATCTGACTTGCTGCGAGCCCGTCATTGTATCCTCCTGTCTGGCTGATAACATGGCGAAGGGTATCCACCTAAACAGACCAACAACAACAAAAAGAGAAAATTAGAGACAGAGATTATTAGGCACAGCCATTCTGGGTTGCATTTTGGCAGTTCTAAAAAACAAACCTTGCAATCATTTTCACAGTGGCTCTTGAGATAGAAAATGGAAGACTCCCCCACCCTCCACCAGCACTGTCACTCTCAGTCGTCGGTTCAGAACATCACAATAAAGACAATGGGGACGAAAGAAAACTCACTGGGGACAGTGAGGTCCTTGCTGCAGCTAATCAGTGATTATGCACAGGAATAAAACTAATTCCCTTTCCCTTTCTCTGCCCTTCCATCCTCAACCCAGTAGAATGCCCATGTCGATCAAAAAGAGCTGACAAATCCAGATGAATGTCGTTCATGTGGCTCTTTTGCGCAGTTCTGGAGGGCACAGAAAGTTGGCATATCTACCATGGCAACAGGCTACCATCCCTTTCCCATTCTATCAAGATGGTCCCCTTTCTCATCTCCAGTTACCACCTCTGGTTGATCCTAATCAATGACGTTTTGCTCTGCATCCACAGTGGCAATAGTATTGATCTGGCTTAAAAGCTGTTTGCCAAGGCGGAAACGTTTAAGCGGGTGTCACCTCCTGCCAGCTGGGATGCTCTGACTGCTTACTGAACCCACAGAGTTGCTGGGGAAATGAGAAGCCTATAGAAGACATTATGCACCTTTAACATAATTAAAGGGCAGGATCCTCTGTTGTCCAAAGCAGTTGAGACTTCTGAAATGATGGCCAAAACCCTCTGCTGTTTCATTGGACTTGAAAGAGGCTATATGGCTGCCTAAACCTGGGCCTCTGGTTGATAATTTTAAAAAGGGTGTATCTGTACATTTCAGCACTGCTCTCCTCTCATCAGACACCAAGCGTCAGCATCAAACGAACGAGTGGAAGCCTTGAAAATGAGACACCAGTACAAACAGCTGGTCCCATCCCTTGAAAAATAAAGCAAGCAAACTAGACCTTGGCTAATTTCATTTGAGCGCATGCCTGTTCTTTAAAACCTACTCCCAGCGCAACTGACAAGCCAGAGCCAAATGCATTCACAAAGTGTGGGCAAGATTCCCCAAGACAATGGTTTTTGGTTTGGTGGGGGTTGGGAGATTTTCCCTGTTGGTTTGTCTGAATGGTTTGGTTGCAACATATAGGATTTCCCTTTTGGGACCGGAGTAAAATGCCAATACAATCAGGGGCTCTTCCAACACTAACGCATTCACTGGCAGTACATCGGATGGGTCCCTACCTGTGACTGCACGTTGGCTCCAACCTGGGCCCCTTGGTAAGAATCCCCATTGAGTGACTGCACGCTCATGAACAAATCTCCAGAGTTTGACATGTTAAAAGAACTGGAAGAACCTGGAAAGGAAAGAGTGAGGCACCTGAATCATAGAAAGGAAAAGGATCCGCTCCACAACGCTCAGCCAAGAGGAAGGAACGACATGCAAAGCAACCCCAAAATGAAAACAAAACACACAGTCAGGTTAGTAGTATGAAGAACAGAGCAAGCAAAAAAAAAAAAAGGATGCAATCCTGAGGTTATACAAAGCGATACATTATTACACCTCAGTGTAAAACTGGTCCTTAACAGCTTCCCGACTGGGGGTGGATATTTGCAGGGGTACTGGCAGGCCCAGTTTCTGTTCATCTGTGAGAACCCAAATCCTTTAGGACATTCTGAACAGCTCGGCCTTAGTGTGTAAGAGGCCGATTCTTTACCTGCCAGAACTCCTCCAGATGTTAAGAGGAGGTCTCATGGTGAGATGAGGGAAGAAATGTGCTTTCAACGATGTAGGTTATAAAACAAGGTGTACTGCTAGTCTCCATGATAAATCCATTACTACACACTGTCATCAGGTGGGATAGCAGCCCTATAGGAGCTAAGGATCACAAAGACAGGAAGGCCTTCACTTAGCCTCCTTTGGCATCCCACACTTCCTTTCTGGCAGATTATAGTCACTGATGAGGCAAGGCGAGGCGAGGCAAGGCAAGCACCCGCGATGGACCAGGAGAGGATCTCCTACCCTTTCCCATGCTAGCTGCCTCTCAACAGTGAACTCTGCAAGCAAATTACAGCCAGAGGGCCCTCTGCATGCACTAGTCATCGCGTTACAATAGAAAACAGTAACAATTGAAACAACTGAGTGGGACAGAAAACCATCTGTGCAGAAACAAGGTTTTCAGCTTCCAGCTCTGATGCATCTGACCACCTCTCCCACTCGCTGAACAGAGGAACCAAAACCACTGCACTATTGCAATGCGTGGAAAAACAGGCTTCCCAGGTTTATTTGGAAACACTCGTGCAACTCAGCGCATGAAGTGTGAGAAAGCTCAACGTGCAAGGTTGGGTTATAAACATGACATTAGCCTGGAAAGGGGGAGTCTTCGGGGGCCCAGGTCAGCTCCACTGTACTGATAGAACCCCAAACTGCTCAAAATTTCCACACTCCCCCTGCACCCCTTCAAACCCAGATCAGCAACCATCGTCTTTGTGGAATCGCCCAGCAATGAATCATGCGTAATAAGCTCTGAAACAAATTGACAGCGCATGTCTCTCCTCCTGGCACAGAGGGACAGAATCATCCTGACTAAGGAGGCTCTTAAAATGGAACATTTTTCCAAGAATGGGACAGGAAGTCAACTGGTAGTTCTGCTGTTGAGAAGCTGGCCTTTCACAGGTGCTAACACACAAAGCGTCTCTTCACAAGGGCCTCCTATATGAGACAGTAGGTCTCAAAAGTAAGAAGAGCCAGGACAATCACTCAGCAATAAGATCCGACTTAAAAACCCATGGTAGCCAGCAGAAAGACTCTTCTTGACATCAGTGGATCAGACCCAAAAACACGCTTGCAAAGAACACACTCAATAAAGATAATAGCAAGCACATTGCTGCAAAACATTGTCCAATATGTCGCAGAGAATAATCCAAGAGTTAAAAACAAACAGGTACTATTCCATAGCTAGCAGTATTGAAACCTCCACATATCTTGCTCAGTAGGCAAAAAGCTTCCCTTTCCTTTATGCAATTGGGGTTATTTAAAAGGTAAACATATATGATAAAAATATTACTTGGCATTTATGTTGCAGCTCTCCTCGAGAATCCACGAGTACTTTGTCAGCCTTAATTTAGCCTCACACGAGGTAGGAGAGACGTATTATTTTCCTTTTAACAGCAGGCACAGAAAGGTGAAGAGATGTTCTCAAGGGCACACAGCAAGTAAGTGGCAGAGACAGGGGTAGAAACCAAGACTCCACTACTGTTCCCTGCACTAACTACTACACAACACTACATTTCAATGTTGCTGGTGACTGTTCTGTTTCCACCAGGGCAACTACTTCGTTCAGTCCTCCCCTACTGTCTCCCATTTAAAATAAAGAAAAACAACACACACTTCATCATCACTGAATAAGTCAACAAACCAGACCGGAGATTGGAAAAAAATAAACAAACAAACTAAACAGCCGCCATGTCATTATGAACAGTGGCCATGTCTTGAAAATCATGAAGGGCGGGAGACGGGCCATTCGGACGACACATAGTGCTACCGGCATGGAGTATTTTGACAGTGTATGTGCCTACAGAAACGTTAACTATGCCTTGCTGCTGATGGAGATGCAAAGATAAATATGCGCATACCAATGTCCTGCATGTACGGATACATTTGCATCAGAACAGTAATTGTCAAGCTAGCCCTTCCCGATGTCTGTAATGCCGTTTCAGCATTCTGCTGTTTATGTACAAGCCATGTGTGAAAATTACAAGGGCCCAGAGTCTCAGAGAAGCAGCTGAGAGGGGCTAATGCACTGGATTTGGGGGGGGGGGGGATAGATGCAATCAGAATGACGACTCCAGCAACATCTAAGGGACCTGCGCTTAGAAGGCATTATTGAAATGGACCAATCAGAAGAGGTTCCAGCATAGATTCGGGGACCCATGTTATGTGACTCAAGCTTTTAAATCATCACCGCAGCTTGACCTGGGACTTCGCAAGTGCTGAATTTTAACAATCGCTGCTTAGCCTGTAAGCCCTTTCAGTGGTAAGGTCCTTTTCTTTGATCCCTGCCTATACAGAGCCCAGCACAAGGGAACTTTTGCCCCTGAGTGGGATTCTTTGGCACAATCATAGTACAAACAATAACTATAATTAATTAATTAATTAATTAATTAATTAATTAACAGGAAAAGTACCTGAGGTTACTATTGTAGCTGTTTAGCATCTGTGCTTTATCAGATGATAACCCAAGACCCTTTCACCACTAGTCCCTTTATCAGGTTTCCCATCCATCCCTTTGTCTTCCACCCCTTTCTCTGGTTTACTGCCCCACAGTAATGGAAGTGTGGAATGAACAGATATGGTCACTGGTCACATGTACCATTGGGAGGACAACACAAAATATTACATTTGGCATGCAGGTTGAACAGCAATGGGTCCTGGCTAGGGAACACCTCCTGTAGAAAGTGATGGAAGCTTAGACACTTGGCCCATTTAAAACCAAACAGTTCCAGTCACTGGGAAACATGCTGTAGAGGGGAAAGCCTGGGTCAAGGGGAGAATAACTTTATCATCATCATAAAATCCCAAAAGGACACAGTCTTCTTGTAGATCCCATACCACCCTCATTCATCATGCAGAACACTGAAAGAGTCCTTTTGTCTTGTTTCTTAGTCATTTTTGCTTCTGTGGCAGAGAAGCCCTTGGCTGTTTCAGGGACAAGGGCAATTGACCAAGTTGTCATCAGTGGCAGGTTTCAATATAAGCACCCTCATGACTTGAATACACCAACCTGGAGGAAAGATTAAGTAGGCATGTCTAACTAGTCAATTTTAAAAGGGATAGCCGTGTTAGTCTAGTCCAGTGAAAAAACAACAAGGAGTTGTGTGGCACTTTAAGACTAACAGATTTATTTTTTGCATGAGCTTTTGTGGGAGAAGATCCCACTTCCTCAGATGCATTGAAGATGGGTGAACTTACAGAAAGGAATGAAACCAAATGCAAGGGGGTGTAAAACATAGGACCTGATCGTTTCCCACGAAAGCTCATGTCTAACTGTCTTTTCCACCTCTAATTCCTCTGATCTCCACATCCGATTTACAATTGCTCCCAGATATTCACGTTTTCATGATTTGCTCATTGCCACTCCTTCAATTTCATTTCCACTTATGTCAGCCTCTTTGCTGTCCTCTCTTTATCCCCAAATGCCCTTCACTACTCCTTGACTCCCCACCCTCACCCCCCTTGAACTCTACATTTCTTCTTGTCTCTCTCAGTGAAGTGCCTGATGATAGGGTGGTCACAGGGTATTACAAACAAGGGCATCTCATACAAAGGATCGATGTGCTCATTTTAAGGAAATCACATGTGCAGCAACTTTGGGTTGCAGCTTTACCTGCTGCACTGTACCATGAAATGCACCTGACACCAATAACATGATGGACTTTTATTACATCGAGTCTACATACATCATCTATGCTCAGATGAAATGCAGGGATGCAATTCTGTGTGTAGCTGTGCATGTGTAACTGCCATTTAAAGTCAATAGCAGCTGCACGTATTTGTCGATGAGTGGAATTAGGCGCTGGACAGACAGATGGAATACTTTCCTCAGCATGTCTACCACCATCTAAGACCATGGAAAACCTTTATGGATCAGGTCTTCAGTTGGAGATGGCAGTGGAACTATGACAACCGACATCAGCTGAGGATCCTGCCCTACACATCTAATTCACTTGGCCTTAGTGCATATTGGCTCTCTTTTCACACATCACACCTAACTTGGACTGTGAAACTTATCATTTACACAGTGCTTCAAGTGCAAAAAGCACTTGACTATCCAGTGATAGAGCCCCTGTCCCAGACAGCACATGCTGGATTTCCACCTACCATAAACAAATGCCACCAGAAAGGAAGACAGAGGCAATGGTGATCTTTGAAGGGTATTTTGGGCTTGTTTCAGATAAAATAGGTGTTCGTGTCCCAACAGTGCAACCCCCTTAAGACAGCAGCATAAAACAGGATCAGGGCCTCTAAATCTGGTTTTCACTGTGGGCTGACACTGCATCAATAACACATGCAGGGCTTTTTTTTCCCACAGGTTTGTCAGCTTCAGCTAAGCTGTTCAGCTCAATGCTTCTGCTGGCAGGCCTGGAGAGAGACTGTTTTGTGTTCCAGTGTCTGTGGCTGAGGAAGGGGCGCTCTCTTTGGTCCAGGCATAACTCAGGCTGGTAGCTGGAGAAATGCAACGAAGACCCTCGTTGATGTGTTGAGTTCTTTGAGTGAATGTAAGCACCAGTCTTGAGCAATATGGACACCACGGAAGAAAACAGCAAGACTAACACTAAGTTGCTTCCCACACCCAGTGCGCTAGGACACCTCCACATTCCCTTCAAATTCTAGTGTCTGGCACTTGCACTTAGGGCTCTGTAGAACTCTGGCCATGCCTTCAGCCCATCCCTAACCTCTCAGCTCTCCCCTGTTCCTCTGCACACATCATTGCTCACACTTCCTCAAACCTGACCCATGAACTGAAAATATATTGAAAAACAAGATGTGCCCCCTCAACTCACTGTCTGTGTGCCTCCCCACCAGCAGCTCCTTCCTCTGTCACTGGCCATTTAGCTGGTTTACTCCTTGGAGCTTGGACCATGTGGGATCTTCATGTATAGGGCCACGTACACCTGTGGCATTGGATAGGCAACACACTGGGGTCTATCTACAGTTGGGTGAAGCTTCAGTGCAAGGTGCCTGGATTAGATGGGGACAGCCACACTGGCCTATTTGGAACACCCAAAGGGGTCATTGGGCCCTGGGATCTGTTGCACTTTTTATGGTTCTTGGCACCAAACTCCCATTGCTCCAAGGGCTAAGCAGGATTTGGCCCTTTGACATGCATCCATATGTCTTACTTCTTACATCAATGTTTTCTTCTGTGGTGTCCAGCCGTTTGGCCCCTCCTCTGATACACTGCCTCCTGGGGTGAGCTTACTCCACCAAAAGCCTGGACTGCCAGGAGGAGCCAGATCCCCCAGGATGGACTGTTTTTGTTGCCCTGCTCCTCCATTTTCTTACACTCGTGTGTTACTCTCTTCTCCGCCCTACATTCACTCTACCTCTTCTTTCCTACAGCCCTCTCCTCAGTTCCCTCATCCCCTGCCAAAACCCTTGTCTCAGCTCCTCTGTAGGGCACGTCTCCAAATTCTGTGGAATAGGGCATCAATTCACAGAGAGACAGGGGGTGGGGAGTGCTAGGGGAAAGCAGGGGAACCTTGTAGAGATGGCATTTCTATACCGCTCTCTTCCCAAGGCAGGAGAGCACGGGTGACATACTGGTAGCCTCTTGTGTGCATTATGAAGGGTGGGGGTTCATTGCTATGCCATCCCAACAGCCAATCCTAGCTCTGATCCACACTACAAATGATCATCTGACACTGCTGCAGTACCACCTGGGTGCTTCATCTGGACCAAGGTCCGCTGTGCTAGGTGCTGTCTAACAGGGATCCCTGCCCCGCCCACCGACTGCCTTAGAAGATAGTGACACATGACAGGCAGTGGGGAGAGGAGATATGATTCGCAGACAGACTTTGCCATTTTGTTTTCGTTATTACAGGAAAAGTGCCAGCGACCTGTTGGCCTAGCCACCATTACCTGGCTGATTTCTCAGAGGTAGAGGTGGCTAAGAGAAGCTCTTCACATTAGAACACATCAGTCAGGACTTAGCCCCAGTCAGCAGCAGCTATCTGGTGTGAAATAAACTGGGGGGGGGGGTTTCATGAGCAGGGTCTTGATATAATTCCTGGCAGGTAGGCATCCCCATCATGAAAAGCACCCTCATGTTTGGTTCTAATTAGCCATGGAACCGATCTTGCCACATGCCTCCTGGTGCAGACATCCATGGATAAGGGGGAAACAGTTTCTTGGGGTAGCATGGGGGAGGGGGGGATGACTTTGCACTGCAGTAGCTGTTCTGCACTCATGGAGAATGGCAATGTACAGCCCAGCTTGCACGGTATCTCTTCCCACCACATGCTTTCCATCCAAACATCATCCCCACTGGAAGGAAAGCTTGGATATTCCAGAAGGAAAAAGTGGACATTAGACCCTAACAGCACGGTCATGGTGAAACTGATAAAGCTGCCAGCCCCGAGGAAGAGATGATACAGGCATTCTGGGAAGCAGAGAGAGGATCCAGGAAGATTCTGGGATGACAGGAGGAAGCCCTTAGTGGAAGAGACAAGGTGGTGCTTTGGGGGGAAGCAGCTCTGAAACGCTGGCCAGGAATCACAGCACTGCTGCCTGCTGGTACCTGTGGATTCGGCCAAAGGCCACATCTCCCAAAGGGATCTGGTGACTTCTGAGAAGGCATGAACAGCAAGAGAGATCGACCCACAATGATAACACTGGGGCATGTTTGACACTGGGGTCAAGATTGAGGCCATTTCTCACCCCCCTGATAAAAAAGGAAGAAGAATCAAGGGTCTTCGGAGGAAATAAATCATAAACAATGTGTTGCTAAGCCCCAACACTCCCCTTAAATGGCTGTGACAAGGTACGAGAAGACAGCGATGTATTTTGATACCCTTGTCAACAGCTAGGGGAACTAAGCACTGCAGGATGCATGTCGGCTGGCCTTGGGGCATCCAGTGGGCACAGGCAAAATAACAACAGTACTTTCCACTTCTACAGTACTATCCATCTGTGGGCTTCACAGCACATTACAGATGCTGATTAATAAAGCCTCACAATCCCCACAAGAAGCATCCTTAATCCCCCCAACTTGCAAATGGGGAAACTGAGGCTCAGGGTGGCGAGGTGACTTGCTTCAGGTCACTGAGATCTTGCAAAACTGACAGGAAGGTTTTCATGGCATGGCACTGAGATTGCCTTGTGTCCCTTCTCTGCTAGCACTTCCTACATCACTAACACCAGTGTGCTATGTTGCTGGAAGTTTTGGGGTTTCTACACACATCTTGGGAAAGTCAGTGTTAGAGTCAGAAAGAAGTCCCAGGAGTCTATGTTCTGTGCTTCAGCCACAGGACTGTCTGCCCTTCTTTGAAAGTTAGGAGAGGATTATTTGGTGGATAATTTACCTTTTATGAAGCCACACTACTCCCTGCATGGAATGTCACAGGAAGAGACCTGCACTGTTTCATTATTCAACAGGACAGCCACCGGATATGGGCCAAGATCTAAAGCCCAGTGAAGTCAATGGGAGCCTTCCCCTGGGGCTTTGGATCAGGCTCAAATTGAGTCAATAGGAGAAGAATAAAAATTGCACAAGCTGGTTACAAGTTTGTGTGGATTCTAGACTCTGATATTCACAATCCCTGATTTGAAAAGGCATATTATTAAATATAACACACACACACACACACACACACACGAATTTACTCCACACTTTTAAAAGGGGGGATTTGTCTGTATGAGGAGGCCCATTCTGCTTGACTGTTCTTACTTGAGACCCATTTGCAAAGTGCCTAAAGGATTTAGAAGTCTGCAAATCTTTAGATGTATTTAAAAAGAAAATGAAAGCAAAATGTTGTGGAAACCATCTGATACTTCTTCTTGAGCAACTCTATAACAACAAATCAGTGAGTGCAGCCTAAGCACACTCAACAAGCCCATGAGCATGATGAGGAGAGAGCACAGAGACATAGGCTTTGGCAGGCTAGCTCAGATCTTGGCAGGCTCGTTCAGATCTGTGGTCCAGCTAGTTGAGTGTCCTGCCTCTGACAGTGGTGATAACCAGATGCTACAAAGGAAGGTGTGAGAAACACCACAGTGGGGCTGTTAGGGGATTATCTACTCCCTCTGGAAATCGACCCCACCCAATCGTACAAAACTGATGTATGCCCTGAACCATAAAGAGTTTATATTCCTTCCAAAATGAAACAAAACTGTAGCTGTCATGGAGCCATTCAACACTGTTTGTGTGTAGATCTTTAGATCCACAGCACAGGACTTGAGCTGAAGGAGTAACTGATGACAAAATAAAAGAAAAGAAAAAAAATCCAGCTAGCAACTAGACTGGAGTTTCAAGCCCTGAGGGATTGTTTGGACAAAGAGTGAGAAGGGTTCTTCTTCCCACCCTCAAAACATAGTTTGCTACAGAATGTGATGTTATTTTATTTGATTTAATCCTTGTCCCATTTTCCCTAACCTCTTACTATTTCTATCGGCACGTTCAAAGCCTGTCTAATTCAGACAGTGCACAGTCGGGGTAAAGGACCACATCTCTTTAGATCACTTGAAAAGGCCATACAAAGTTCTGAGATGATGTCAGGTTTCCTAATAATAATAAAGTTTCAGTGACACTCAAATGCCTGTTGCCTCTTTAACATTTCTGATGGCACACTTGTGCCTGGCAGGCAGCATTATACCTGAGATCAGCCCACTTCACACAGGGGAGAAAGGGGTATCATGTTCATAGACCAAGCTGTGTGATACATAAACAAGTGCATTCATATTTCCCTCCTTAAAGTAAAATAAACACAATATATATACGCACATAGAGTGAATTTAAATCATATGGGACCCACTCTGTTTCTGTTAATTAGGTCACAATTTTCCTATAGCTTGGTTGTTCAGAACAATAAGTACAAAGCATCTAAAATGTACAGTTGGGAATAATGGTGATTCTGTCTGGTGGCACTGTGCACACACAGACACTACAGTTAAACAGTTCTTTAGTAGAGGAGTTAAACTACTGTACAATGAACTTCTGGGTAAGACAAAACTGATCAAACACACCTTTGTCCCTTAAAGCAAATGAAATGAAAAGCACAATCAAAAGCTAAGGAAGGAGGGAGCTGGGAGACAGACAAACCAACCCACTGGATTTCCTTGAAGATAGAAGATCTCAGCCAATACTGATACTAAAGGAAAATAAAATTCACATAGAACACATATGGTGTGAGCAGCCAAAAAACTGGTATAAAAGTTCACACAAAACAGACTGAAAATATCATGACTTGGGACATCCTGTACGTGTTGGGTCTTTTTTTAAAAAAATAAAATAAAATAAAACAAAAAAAACCTTAGGGCCACTCATGCTTTCAGTGCCTATGAATTACATCAATTGTGCACGGACAGTTTTTTTTTCTCCTGAGGAGCAAGCAACTCAAGCGAATTTTTAATCCATGCAAAAACCCCAACACGTTTCCGTCCATTACACAGCATGATCACATTACTTTTACAAATGAAACAACAGAATGGAAAAAAAGTGAAAAAAATCAAATCCGTATTTTTTTCTTTTTGTTGTTGTAAAAATTACAGAAAAACGAACCAACTGAAAAAAGAAAACAGAAAAAAAGAAAAGAAAACACAGATACTAAAGGGGGAAAAAAAACCAACCAAACAAAAAAACGAACAATAACAACCCAAAAAAAAAAAAAACTAACCAGCTGAATTGGGAGTTGAGGGTGAGTTAGCTTGGCTTCCATGGGCTGACACATTTGTAGCAGTGACAGCCGTTTTGGCAGCATAAATATTGGCTTCCTCTTGAAATTTACCTATGTTCTTCTTGTACCGGATTCGCTTATTTCCAAACCAGTTTGATACCTAGAGCGAGTTCAAGAAAAGACAAAAAAGTTAATGTTTCACCTTGGACACGTTTTGATAGGGAGCGGGGGAGAGTTAGGAATGGGAAATAAAACAAGTTATGCATTGCAGTTCTTTTTTTTTTTTTTTCCTCCTAAAAGCTTGGCAAGGAAAAGATTCCACCTGCTAACTGCATCCCAACACCAGTGAGCCAAGAATAAAATCATCAATAAAAGCAAGGCAGGGGTGTGCATGTGCGTGTGCTTTCAACCCCCAATAAGGGCACACTGTCAAGGTAAGAGTACTGCTAACCTCCAGCAGCCAATAATCCTGAGACAGGTTCCAAAAATCTAGAGACTAGCTTAAGAAAGGCAGGAGGGGTCCATTTCCCTTCATGGACCTGAGACTCTAGGATGTTCACAGGTCATGTTTTGAAGCTTTTTCTCTGTAGTGTTGATGGCTGTGAGCTTATTTATGAAGGCTGAGATTCTCCCATGATCACAGGACTACGAGAGCTGGTGCTTACTGAGCCTAACTCCCATTTGTGCCTTTGAATACACACCCTAGCTTAGGTCACTATTAAAGAAGTGCTTGGATTTTAAAACTCTGATTTGTTTTTCATCATTTATGCTGCTGGTTTCCACTCAGCTTTGCTGGTCACAAGCCTGGTCAGTTCTCAAAGTTGTGGGGTTCAGGGGGCCAGCACTGAGGAGAAAGATTTTCATTTCTAAAAAAGCAGTTTCTGCTGAATGAGCTAGGTACAGGAAACTCTTCTATCCTACGTCGATCTTGTCAACTTTCCATTGCCTTGCTCCTCTAAAGAAAATGAAATGCTGTGTCCCAAACTAAGCTGTCGGTGTCCCTTTAACAAGAATGCACTAGAAGGCATTATTTCTCCTGTACACACACTCAAATACACCACTGGCTTTCTGTATCACCGTAGCAAGGGCTGTTCTTTGGAGCATGCTCCAGAAGACTTTAGAGACAAAGCCATACTTTGTTTACTCTAGTCTGGTTGACACACATGGTTTTACCAATATAACTAAAGGTTTAACAACTTAGCTAAACCAGGGCAAAACCTGTGTGGATGCTCTTAATCCAGTTTAAACCTGGTTTATACCAATTTAGCTTGCATCAGTTAATAAACGCTTGTGCCTTCTGTGTAGAGACCAGGCTCCCAATGGAAGGAGATAGAAAATGGAGAACTTCAGATAGTTCAGATGTCAGTTGGTGCCCCATTCCATGACACAACTAGGCGGTCTTGAACCCAGGCTGCCAGCTCAAGTCATGAATGCTCATCCCTCACAAATGGTGCCTCAATTCTCTGAAGATTTTCAGAACAAGATAGGACAAAGGCTAAGTTTCTTCAGAAGTAATTAGGGAAATGGAAAACCATGTGCCTGATCAGTAGTTGGCATAAACTGGTGGAGCTCCATTGATGTCAATATCAGTGGAGGCTCTGACCCTATTCAGTGACTCCATCTCAGAGGACACCATGAAGAGGTATTAACAGCTATGCTTGAATTGGTTCATTGAAATTGTTATCCACTGTGGATTTTAAGGAGAAAAGATCTGAGCAAATCACATAAAGAGGTTTGTGGTGGGCAACCCACTAAAGGTCTGGATAAGTACTTAAAAGTTCAAAATCTGGATGCCTATTTGAAACTCCTGAGTTGGCAAAAAAAAACAGGTTGTGTTTTCTCACAAGCTCCATGTCCTGACCATGGCACCTGCAGCCCATTTGGATCCAGACACCCACCAACCTCATGGTATTTATACAAGTAGGCAAGTATCGTCCTCATTGGACAAATGGGGGAACTGCAGCAGAGAGAGAGGTTAATTGTCTCTCCTGGTTCATACCACAAGCCAATGGTAATGCTGGGAACAGAGGCGTCTTGATTTCCATCCTTGTGCCATCTAGGAAAGCAACACTAAGAGTAACTACGGACATGGAATTCAAACTGCCACAGAACTTTTAAAACTATGGGAAAGATTTGGGCTTCAGTTCTGGAAGCAGGTTTGGTTTTCTTTTGGCCTCCTCTGGAGTTGTCTCTCCCTTTCTAGAAGCAGGTCAGTTGTAGACAAAAATCAATCGGCTCCCAAACAACTGTCCAAAGTTGGGGTGGAATGGAAGCACATTTTTTGAAGGCTGGAATTCCGTTGATGTGATGTTTTTGTTGTTGGATTTACCATTTGCTATGAAAAAAGGATGGACTTGTTCCTGCCCCTTTGTTACATGAACAACATCCTCTATTTCCAGATCTTTACTGGATTATTATGAAGGTTCCAAGGTGCAATCCTCATGGATATGTATTCTAAGACTTCACTGCATAGTTAAAAAATTTAGGAAAGGTCAATACTACACCTACCCATCACTGGGAGGTGAACAAATTTCCAGCCACTTGTGATGGTATTTTAGAAATCTTTATCAGACGAGCGGGTCAGATGGGAAAACTCGTTAAGATTTCTGGATTTTCTCCCATGAAAGCTCATGCAATAAATAAATCTGTTAGTCTTTACGTGCCACAGGACTCCTTACTTGTTTTGCTGAACTAGACGAACAAGGCTACCCCTCTGGAACTTAAGATTTCATGTTTTGCTGAGACAAGTGCCACAAAACCTGGATACTCATCTGAGCAGCGTGGGTCTACAATCTTGAGCTGGCACTCTCAGGACAGTGGGTTCTGTTGCCAGACTTCTGGACTTAATTTTACTTCCGATTGCTGGGAACACCACAGAACTAGGATTCTCAGCATTTTGGATGGAGCTCAAAAGTGACAAGGCAGTGGCAAGAAGGAATAATGGGTGTTTGGGGTGGGAGAAAGTTGACTGAATTTTTTCTTATCTGAGGAAAGGTTCACAGTTTAAAGTTGAAGGTTTAAGGATGGTTAGAGGAGGCTTCTAAGGTAATCGACACTGAACTGCTCATCTGTGTCAGGTCCCGAAAGCTCTGATGGCAGCTTATTTCTGGAAGCTCAGTGAGGGTGGCCAGTTTCAACCATTCTCCTTTCAATACACCCCCAAAATAATCCCTCTCTCTGTGGCCTGAAGCACTCCTCCTAACATGCCACACTTGCTGGCGTTGAAGAAGCACTCACAGGCCTCCTAGAAACAGAAACACTTCAATACATCTGAGTAGACAGGCTCCCAAGCATCTTCTGCACTTGCTTTCACTGAGCTATTGAGACCTACTTGCCCTCATCAATCAGGCATAGTTATGTTTAACTACTGGGTGAATTGGGATATCAGAGTTTGGGGTGGGGGGGTCACTGTTCAGAAAAGTGCTAAGCAGCACCCTCTGAAAACCAAGTGCCTCTGGACCCTCGAGTTGGGAATCCAAAAATTTTCTCTCCCTATTGAAAACGTAGGCCTCATTTTTTGAAACCATAGCCATATTATATAGGATTCCCCAGATAAGCCCTTCTGCTTTGGCACGCTGCCTTCCGAGTGCACTGATTCAAGTTATTGATCCATCTAGTCAGGTATCCCAATTTATGTTAATCAGCTGAGATCTGTGGTTCATCTAATCTTGTATCCTGCATCTGTGCCTAAATCCATTACTAGACATATCTGCTCGAAGCCTGGTGCAGACACCCACAGGGTCCTTCATGGCGGGGGTGTGGGGCAGAGCCCGGAGCCACAAGGGGGCAGTCATAGAACTGCATGTGGCTCCAGAGCTACAGGTTGCAGACCCATCCTGGGTTGTTCAGCAGGTCTTCGGTAGGCGAGTACTGTGTCTTCGCCCTGATCTACAATGCAGGGCAGGAAGACATTCTGGTGACTGTCGAAGGGAAATACACAAGTTACTTAAAGTAAATATCTCCCTTCGACTGCCTAACGCCTGCTTACCACAGTGTCCTCAGTGCACTGAGTTGATGGGAAATACCCTATTGTCAGCTCAGTGCTATGCTACTTGCAGGGGTGGTCTTCAGTGATCAATTCCCAATCGACTGAGTGGGTCTTCAAAGCCTGCTCCGTCAATTGGGGAGATCTATCAAATGATGGCAAATTTGCCACCATCAGTGAAGACAAGCCCTTAGCCCTCTAGCTTGGCTTTGGATTAAGGTCACTTGTCTGAGACTTCTGTCGCATTCTAAATGCTGAATACTTGGTCACTGATATCGACCCAGTGCAGGAGTCATCAACCTAAGAAGAGTCATTTTTAAAAATTCCTTCAATAATCAAGTATTTTGAGAGCTGCAGTGGGTATAGCCTCCTGGTGAGGGAAGAAACCTGGAACCAGGAATGCCCTCCCCTCTCGTAGGAGTCCCCTTGTGGCAGGATGGGGCCCAGAGCCTGGAGCCGCAGGTTGTAGTCCTCTGACCTAGTGTGTGGTCCTTGCTGAATAATTGCTGCTTGTTTCACCATCTGAACAATGGATAAAGAATCCCTCCCATTCTCTATGATACCTTTCATCTTCAGGGAACCCAAAGTGCTTGAAAAATTTTGCACAGAAATCCCCTTGCACACCACTGAAATGAGGTCATGTCTGGAGGGGAAGGCAGCAGCTACTGGGCAATGCACCACAGCACTGCACTACAATGGAAAACGTGCTCTGCTGGGACTGAAGGATGAATTTAGGGAGGCTTACTGTAATGACTTAGACTGCAAGTTGGCCATGAGACAGGAGCTAACACCTCAAACCTTGCAAATGGAGTTTAATAACCTCCAATTAATGGGAACTGTT
Source organism: Podocnemis expansa (assembly GCA_007922195.1). Classification (NCBI taxonomy): domain Eukaryota; kingdom Metazoa; phylum Chordata; order Testudines; family Podocnemididae; genus Podocnemis; species Podocnemis expansa. Next base: position 7,448,709 of record ML682061.1, on the reverse strand, counting down.
CAATTTCTGACTCAGAGGGAAGACAGCCAATGATTGGTTCACCAACGCCACTTTCATAAAAATCTAGAGGCTTCCCTTTGATGTTGAAGTAATGGAAACTGGGTGTCTTGCTAAGAAAGCTTGACCAGAAGGTAAGAGCTTGATGTGGAAATCACTGGATGAGGCTCAGCGCCTGTGATGCAGGATGTCAGGCTACACGATTGCTATGGTTTCTTCTCGTCTTACAGTCTCTGAACCTGTGAATGAATGTAATAATGTCTGCTACGTGAGAGCTGAAAGGAGCACAGCCCAAGGCTATATGACCTGAGATTGTTAGGGCCAAGGAGATTATGCATTTTCGTGTAGTTTCTGAAGAGGTATTCCAATAGTCTGGTGCAGATATGCACCCAATTTATCTGTACTCCTCTGGTTTGAACAACCACCTTTGTAATCTTGCAGGAATGGAAATCCGTAGGAGTGTGACAGTGTTGTCTTATTTCAGTGTGGTCAGAAAAATATCCAGAATAGCTTTTCTCCTGGAAACTAGCTTTCTGCTCCAGGCACTAGGGAGCACAGAGATGGTGTAATTAAAAAAACAAGTGGTCACTATGCCAATGGCCTGAGATTGGACTTTAGATGTGGTGGGTTCTGAGTTGCTGCAGATAATTCTTTTTTCAGTGTCTGGCTATGAGTCTTGCTCAGGGATTAGCTGATCTCCATATCTCAGGTCAAGACTGGATCTCTCCTATGGGCAGATTGGCAAGGACCCTTGAGGTTTTTCCGCCTTCCCCTCTAGTGTGAGCCACGTGGCTTCCAGAGCAAACTTGCTAATGGTTTCTCTGTACCCTGAAGTCTTTAAACCATGATTTGGGGACATCAATGACTCAGTCATAGGTTAGGTATTTATTGCAGGAGGTTCTGTGGCCTGCATTGCACAGGAGATCAGACTAGATGATCATAATGGTCCCCTCTGACCTTAAAATCTCTGAATCTATGAAAGGCAATGGAATGTTGTTAGACCCCATAAAAATGTCAGGAGCCAATTCAAAGCTTGGGATGAAACATCAGGACAGTACTTGCTTCACCTGAACCAGCCTGGCCCATTTCCCATGAAGAACCTTGGGAGAATACAGGGTCAGTTAGTCGTCTAGCGTAGGTGGCACAGTTGTTCACTGAAGGTCTCGGTGTGAGCGTTTAGCAGAATTCCGTCATGACCACAGTTTCTATTTCACTTTTTCCTTCCAGAGGAGCTGAACAGCTGCGCTGAGGTGGGATTTGACCCCAGTTACCATTGTCATCTTCATGTGAACACAAGACTCAAATGACATCACCAAGGTGCCTGTGAACTTGAGGGCGCACACTCTGGGAAAGTCCAGAGGAAGTGTGTGGATTGGCAGAGTGCTGACTGCTTCCAGACATCAGCCTTTTGCAGTCTCATGCATCAGAAGAGATGGGGCAGTTAAATGACAGCCAGTAGTGTGACAGCTGCAAACTGGGTACTCAACTGCTCTGCTCACACCTTGCTTTAGACCTCAGGGCCATGGCTATGTGTCTGTCCCTTGAATTACATGGGCACACACAGGGGTGGAGTTAAAAAAGATCTTGCCCCCATGCAAAAATTGCACATGCTGGCCAATGAGAAGCACCGCATTCAGCAAAATGAGTAATCACCCTCCATCCCTCTAGACAGAGAGAAACAACTCTTCAAATTCTACCCTCATCCCACCCAGCCACCACCAGAAACTCACACCCACCTAGCCACAGTCTCACACACATTTTCAGCAAGCTGATGCCCCATCAAGCTTCTGCCAGTGTTTCTGGCCACGCTGCAGATTGTGAGGCAATGGCTGTACACAGCCACAACATGCGAACTGGAAATCTCTTGGATGCCTTGCTTAGCTACTGCTCTGCCAACCCTCTGGCTGTCCACCTCCACTGCTCAGATTCCACACTGGCTCCATGCTATAATGTCCCAGCTAGATCCTCTCCATCCCTTCCAAGTGACTGTTCCCAGTCCATTCCTCTTCCCCATTTTTCCATCTATCCTCCCATTATTCTCCTGTCATCAATCTGACACTTCTGCTGCAATTCACCCACCACCACTGGGGAGATCAGTAAAGAAACGCTTGCCTGGTATTTGGGCCCTGCTGGAGAAATGCGAGGCCATTACTTTGGTGCTACTCTCTTCACTCATTCCCTTACCTGTGAGACTGTGATACCACACTTCTTGGCTAGTTCTTCTTTGGCCTCCTCACTAGGATAAGGGTTGCTGAGATGGGAATAGAAATACTCATTCAGGATTTCCGTAGCCTGCTTGTTGAAGTTTCGTCTCTTCCGCCTTGGCAGGGAGAAAGTGACACAAAATTAGGGTCAGGGCTCCAGAAGGAAAGATAGTGCTCTGGGTAACTCACAATAACCAGGTACATGTCAGTCTACACCTCACGCCCACCGTGTTCCCTCAACTCATGCGGTGAGATTTGATTCAGTTGAATCCTGGTTAATAGTCAGGAAAGGGTAGAATATGTGGATTAGCTTATTCTCTCGGTAGGTTTTGGGGCAAACGAGACCCATTTGCAGTCCAAATGCTGATTTTTCTAACTGCTGGCACTGCAGACTCCAGCAGGAATGTAATATTCTGCAGTTCTGGGGCACCTCTCACCACTCTGTTGCAAAGCATTTTACAAACCTCTAGTGATGCTTTGCCACACCTTGTGAGGGAAGCAGGAAGATGATTATCCACACGTCATCAGTGGCACAGAGATGTTAGAATCATTCCCTCAAGGAAACAGCAGAGCTGGGAACACAACCTGAGATTCCTGACTCCCAGGAGCCCCCCTCTAACCACTAGATGACACTACCACCGTGTTCAAAATCTAGCAGCCATCTTTCTGCTTCCAGCCACATCCTAGTTTTGTTGATGATGCTCGAAAGTAGCACAGAGACCAGCTCACCTCCACCACCACCCCCCACACCCCAAACTGCAGGAATGGTGGGAATAGGTCATTAATGTCAGTATAGTGGGCCAATGAACTACATGGAGCAGAGAAGCTGAGCAACAAGGTGGCCTTCCCTTTAGTGCTAACCAGTGATGCAGGACATTGGGTAGGCTGATGAAGGAGACTGCAAGATAAGGTTGTCAGAATGGGTTGGTGCTTTGATCCACTCAAGTCTCAAACCATCTTGATTCCCCCACCCAGTGGCTCCAAACCCTCCTGGGCAGTGCCGCCCAGCTGAAATCGAAGGACTCTGGATTCTTCCTCATGCCACACTGCACCCAACCATTGTTCTGGTTAATGCAGCATCCCACCTCTTGTACATCGGCAGACTATTAGCTTGTCTCTTCTGGGACCTTGCCTTCACACTGGATCAGACCATTGGTTGTCCCACCTCTACTAGATCAGGGCATATCTTCACTGTGTTTGCTCTGCCTAAAGGCTAACACAAGAGATAGCCTCCCCCCACAACCCTTGCCAAAGTGTTCTGTCTCTTGTGGAAGATGAGAAAATTTACCGTGCATCCAGAAATCGAGAGCGCAGGATCATGACGGCTTCACACGTGCTCTGTTTGAGCTGCATCTGGATGGAGCTGAATTTGCGGTGGATGATGCTGACCATCCGTTCAATCTCCTTAGGCGAGATAGGCCGGGTCCGGCTCTGCTCACGCAGCAGGTTCATCACATGGGTGGTGAATTCATTGCAGGCCTGGGATGGCAAAAAAAACAAAAGAAACCCCAGGATCGGAAGGTCATTCGGTGGTGTTCAAGATTACACAGCATCAACACAGCTAGTGAAGGATAGCAGCCAGGGAGTCCAACTGGCCAGCACGGCATCCGGCTAACTAGTGTATTCCCCCTCCTTTTTTTTTTTTTTAAGCATTTGTCCAGTCTAGGATTTAAAAATGGAGCATCCACTTTCAGAGGACTAACCCAACTTCTCGAGTCCACAATGCCACCCTGCTAATTCACCTCCATTGACCTCTTCTCAGTTCCATTCCCTGAATCCTTGGCTCACCCTAACCAAGCCCTCCTCTTCTTGAGGGCTCCCATCCTTCTGCCATTTGCAGACAGGCACAGCAGGGCCCTTCCCTACATCATGGATACCCAAAATCAGCTTTTGACCCTTCTTCAGACCGGATGCCCTCCTGCCCCTGAATTGATTGGCTGCTCCTCCCACAGCTCTCTCCAGTTTCTCTGTGTCTCTTCAGTGATGGGCTGTCTGCCCGGGAATCTGATTCAGTGAGAACTGGGAGGAATATGTCCAGAGAGGAATCACACAAGCAACATCTGAGTCAGGGATACAGAGTCACAGCACAGACTCAACAACAGAAAGGGCTGTTGGGAGCTTTATGAGGGACCAGAAATGAAGGCTTAATTCAGTGATCTGGCTGTTAGCCTGGGACTCTGGAGGGAGGGGTTCAGGTTCCCACTCTGCCTCAGATTTGCTGTGTGACCTGAGGCAAGTCAGTGAGGTGCTCTGTGCCTCAGTTTCCCCAGCTATAACAGACTACTAATAGCATTTCCCTACATTGCTGTGGTATTGTGAGAATAAATATACTAGAGATCATGCTGGGGGCCATATAAGACAGGCCCAACTAACTGACCCATGCCCTTCCCTCTAATTAGCGATGGGTCTTAGAGCTGGCCCTGATGAATACTTAGGGCTACCTCACTTGGAAGATGCCAAGATTTCTGTAAATGCAAATTTCCATTATGGCAGATCTGATTCTCCTGACAGACCCATGAAGGGTTCTAGGATGTACACACCTAGTCAGGCAGGGAAAGGGTTCAAAGCTGCAGTGACAGAAAAGGAGAAAACCTGTCCCACTTCAGAAGGCCTAACATGAAAAGAGTCACCCCCCCACCCCCATGGAGGATCATTAGGGCAGAGATATTGCAAATGAGGAGGCTGGGCCAGGCCAGGCTGGCTCTCCACAGGGACAAGAGAAATTTCTCTGCCAAGCCAAGCGTAGAATGGATTTCTAGGGTAAATGGCAAAAACCAAACTGAGCAGGTGAGGAGGAACTGATGCTGTTTCCTTGCTGCTGGGGAAATGGGAGGAGCCAGACTATATAAAGCCTCTTGTTTGGGACAAAGGCTGAAAACAATTTCTAACCCATATTATTTTTGCTTTGGAGCTGGCTGAAGGAATCAGAACCATGGTCCTTTCCCTCCTGGCATACTGGATCAGACCAACATCTCAATCAATCTGGTATCCAACCTCCTTCTATTCTCATGCAGACCAATGGGCTGGATTACACTAGCCTGCAATCCTGCCAAAGTCCCTCATACAGGGTCCCTCAAACTCAAATCACCACAAGGGTCACATGAGGACTAGTAGAGGGCTGCATGACAACTGGTACGTTAGCCCGAGGGCCACACCACTGAAACCTTTCCATACAACAATATTGCAAATATCAGTAACAGTAGTGTTGTTGTGGGCCACAGAAAATAGCTTTAGGGGTGGCATGCAGCCCCCAGGTTGTGTGTTTGACACCCCTGCCCTAATATTTCATGGGCAGAGCTGACAACTCCCTCCTGAATAGAGGCCACCACTTGCCCACCTAGGATCAGCTGCTATTCTGATACACACAAGATGGCCTGCCCCAACTCTGTCTTTGCTACAGGTGTTGCTTATGGACAGTCTCAAATCTCCAGGTGCTTGCCCCACAGGAAGGGGAAAGAGGTGCCAAAGATAGAGACAGCGAGAATTGGCTAGAAGCAACCTGGTTCCTAAAACTCTAACCTAAATCTCCTTTGCTGCAGATGACATCCATGACTTCTTGTTCTACCTTCAGTGGACATGAACTATTGAGCCCCATCCTGTAATAAGAGCCCTCATCATCCAGGTTCCCCACCATCTTCTTTTCTGAAGACTACACATGCTCAGGGTTTTGTTTTGTTTTTTTTAATCTTTCCTCACAGATCAGGTTTTCTAAACTTCTGATCATTTTTATTGCTCTCCTCTGGACTCCCTCCAACACCTCCACATTTTTCCTCAAGTGTGGCACCCAGAATTAAATGCAGTCCTCCAGGTGAACTCTCACCAGCATGGGGAGATGTTCTCAGAGAAGAAGAGCCCTGTTGCCCCTTCTTCCTACATTTTGGTGTGCTCAGACTCCTCCTCAGGAAAACACAAGGTAACTTGGGGACCAACCTGTGTATAGTATTTATTAAATAGCCCCCACCCTTTCAAAAAGACAGATCATTATATGGGATAACCCTGAGGAGTTGGACACGATCCTCGAAGATGAAGACATCATTTCAATTGCTTCTCTGACTCTCTTCTTAAAGGAGTGTTGATCCTCCGCTCTCTTGGCTGCCCTGGAGTGCTCTAGAGCAGTGGTTTTCAACTTTTTTTCCCTGGATCCAATGGAAAAAATAATTTATGCCTGTGATCCGATAACTACGTCCTTGAGCAATGCACTACAGTCTTCTGGTGAGGACAGCAGTGAGTGCTGCTACAATGCCTGACCTAGTACTGGGTCCCGATCCTAAGTCTGACAACCACTGCTCTGGAGACATCAACTATACAGCCACACCCAGCTAGCTTACAACACAGCCAGATGGTCAGAGTTTTGTCAAAACCACTGGCCACTACATAGCCAATGTGAGTTCTGTGGAAAACTCTCTCCTCTAAGAAGTCTGATATACTTAACCTGTCCCAACCAGCTCCTGCAGAACCATAACTAGGGTGGTGCGAATGGGGCTTTGCCCTGGGTACGCCAGAGAGGCTCCACTGAGTGCTCCATTAAAGGGCGCATTTCGCACTGCCAGCCCCAAGCATTGCTAATTGCAAGGGGTGTGTTTTGATTGGAACGCACCCCGGGCACTGAAACAGAGCGTTATGGCTCTGAGCTCCTGTGTTCAGCTGCCCTGGTTGGTGTAATGGTTCTGATCTGGAGGGGACACTTAAACCACACACTCAACCCAAGGCTCACAAGACTGCCCAAGTGTGCCATTTCAGATCATTGCAAACTGATGTTGTCTGAAGGAAGCAGTCACAAACCACATTCAACTATCAAGAGGGGAAATCAAACTGCTTGAGCTGAGCAGCTGAAAAACAAGCCTGCTTGAAAAAACAATGAGAGTCCTGTGGCACTGTATAGATTAACAGATTTCTTCAGGCATAAGCTTTTGTAGGCTCCAACGCACTTCATCAGATGCACCTGACATGGGTTGGAGCCCACAAAAGCTTATGCCCAAAGAAATCTGTTAGTCTATAAGGTGCCACAGGACTCTTGTCATTTTTGCTACACACAGACTAACACGGCTACCCCTCTGGAGTCTGCTTGAGGTGCAGATGCTTCTCCAAGACCGTCTGAACAGTGGAACCTCTCAGCAGGCCCCACAGATCTCCTCTACAAAAGGCCACGGGGTCTTCTCAGACTATGGTCTTCTTGGGAGACACCCAAAAGGTCCACTGAGAGCCCTTCTAACATCCCTGGGGACTTCTCACCTTCTCCCTCTGCCCTTACTAAGGGTCTGTAAGGCATTGCCATTGACAGTTATTAAATGGATCCAATCTCCTGCAGCACCTTCTTGAAAAGGATGAGTTCTCTTAATACTGCTGCTGTGACCACAGCCCCAGGGTCTCTAGAAAGGTCTGCCTGAGTCCCTGCCTCTGAACCTGTGAGGGGACAGCAGAGGGGAAATTGTGCTGATTCGCTTGCACTGAGAGGTGGCAGGATGGTGGGATCCAGGATGTGGCCAGTGTGTCCTTCTCACTATCCCTTTAAATGCCACTCCAAGGTGAAAATGAAACTAGGAGGTTCTTTGTACGTCTAAAGTCATGATAGCAACATCACGGCAGACCCAGTTATCCAGAGTCTTGGGAGACAGTCCAAAAAGGCTTTGATGCATGCCCTCGGCTCCAGCTCAGACGCTTGGCTCCTCCATCGACAGCTGCCTGGGCTCCCCAATACCACCTTAACAGGACAGGAGGCTACACACATGCTGCCCACATACTTTGCTCACCTGCTACAGCCAAATTCTTCTCAGCTCTGGTTTTCCCAGCACAAGAGAGAGCTGAGAAATGCAGTAAAGAGGAACTAGGGAAGAAGTGGCCCTTTGCCAGCACTGGAGGGCAGTCAGCAGGCTGGGTGTGGCTGCCATCTGGTTGGGAGCATTTGTTCTGGCTTTGGGTGGGGAGAGCTCATTTGGCTGAGGGGAGAGAATGGAGCAATGAAGAGGCACACCTTGCTGGCAATACAGAACAGTGATGGAGTATATCCCTCTGGGCAGCAAGTCAACTTTCCCAAGAGCCAATGGCTTATTAGGCTGACACAGGTAAGGCACATCAGTTTCACAGCCAATAGCACACAAGGTAGTTAACATCACAGCCCACTGCCTTCAGTCAATGGATGAAGTACACATTTTGCAGCTGAGTGTACCAGAATGGCCTGTGAGAATGAAATTGAGTGAGACTTGAACCCATGGCTTTCAGGATTACAGCCAAGACTCTTAAGTATTAGCCACTGCACCAGGGAGTACATGGAGTAAGTGCAGCACCCCCAAAGCCCAGGTGTGCTCGACCAGCAGAGCACACATTGCTTTACATACAACAGAGAGAGCAGAAACAGCTGCAATGAAAACTTCTTCAGCATTAGGAGTCTCCAAACAAGGTGACTTATTTCCTCTTCTGCTACACTGGCTGCCTATTCCGTTACCAGGGATGCACTACAAAGGGGCCACAGTGGGGTAGGGGATTGATGTGAACAGCATTTGGGAAATGCAGAACCACAGCAAGATGTTAGAAGCACAAATACCACTTAGCTTCCTATAGTCAAGTTGGCACATTTCATCCCATGTGTTTACAGACAAACCATCCCTTTAAGAATGATTAATTGCGACTAGTTCTGCCTTTCCGTTAAACATACTATGGTCTGCAACCTCAGGGCTTTTGGTGCAGTACTGAGAGAGGCAATGTTAAGTTCTGCTCCTGCGTGTTGCTGACTGCCCTCCACTCACATTGATCAATAGATTTCTGGGTATGCATGGCCCATGGAGCTCAGCGTACCCAGCTCAGGGGAACAAAGGTAACAGGTACTCAAACCACAAGACATGTTAAGATTGTCCATGTAACTTTAACTCCGCTCCTTTGTGCGCATGTATGCTTCCTCAGTCTTTAATTGCATGATCTCATGCTGTGTCCCAAGTAATGTAATGCAATATCATGCAACCTTTTATATAGCTTTAGATAACATATGTGTGGGGGTTCTATTATTGTTCAGCACTCTGCCCGCACAAAAGTCTTCCCTGGCTATCTAAGTACAAGATTCAAAGCAAATGAGCCAAGGGCTCCTGAACAGAGTTCAGTGTGAAATGTTTTGTAGAAAACTTTTCCTGGTACAAAATGAAGATTCGCCAACCCTAAAATGCTCCTCACATTTTTGTCAGTTTTGCCAAATTGTATTGACCAGAAAAATAAAATTCTGAAAATAAACAAACTTCTTTCAGTATTCTCAAAACAAAATGATCTTTTGATGTTTTTGTTCATAAGATGACTGTTTCAAAACTGCCTTTGATTTTATTTAATAAACAATCAAAAATGTTTAAAAATGGTCAAAATTAAAAGGAAACATTTTGGGATTTTGCTGAAGCATAACATTTAATCTGACCTAAAACTTCATTCTCAACCTTTTGTGGGTCGCAACACACTTGGCAGTGTATTGCGACTCTACAGAACATACGAGCCCACCCTCCCAGGCTGAATCCAGCCATCTCCACAGCTCTCTGTGACACACTTACTGCTGTGGGGTGACACAGTGGTTGAGAACCACTGCCTTAGGGGATGCCTGCACTAAACACAGTGTTTGAGCCCAAGCCCCCCTGTCTGTCCACACGCAGATCAGTCTGACTCTGGTCAGCAAAGACTCGGAACCCAGATCCTCGGATCCTGCTAGGGGGTTAGGTCGCAGCCTGACTACCACATAGATTCAGGTCCAAGCCCTGTCATTTTGCAGTGTGCACATAGCTCAAGCCATAGATCTTTGTTGGAGGGTCTGTGTAGTGCAATACACATGTGCTGGCATGGCTGAGATACCTGACTCCAACCACTGTAAACCTGGGATAACTGTGCAGTGTAGACACTGATGCATATACTTGCAAACACCCACTCCACAAGCTGGGGTTGAACAGACCAAGGTTTATGATGCAGTTTAGATATAGCCCTACTGGGCAATGAAGGGGACAGGGCTGGTTCAGAGCCATTCCTCCTCACTGCATACCTATTTGTTTAAACACAGCTACTGAACGAACTGTGACTGGCTCTCTGAAGAGTGACAGATTTTGCAGGATGCTCCACTTTTTGGCTGAATCAGGTTGTCTTTTCCACAGACACCAGCAGCTGAAAGCCTTTATAGTCACAAAACAGAGTGCAACAGGCTGCAAAATACAGGTGCTCTGCCCTTCCTGGTTCACACCAGGGTCTTAAGGAGAAGAAGTGATGGTTGGTGAGTCACAGGCACACCATAGCTAAGCTGTCTGTCACTGACAACATGAAAACAATGACTCTCTCCTATTAAAAGTTCAGTCTCTCTTCTGGCAGCCAAATCCCAACCAAATTTTACCTGCATATTTGAGGCACTTTCCCTCAGCCACAGCTCTTCCCCACTTTGTTTCAATTCCACCCATTTCTGCACCCAGGGTGTTCTAAAAAAGGCTCCTGACCATTATTTTTATAATGGGAGAATTTTGTTCTCACCCTTCCACAGTTGCTGTGGACCCCAGTACTGTTGTATGTTCCCCATCATCACAAGCTTTAACATATTTTTCCTCACAAACTCTCCTGTGAGTGATCATCCCCACCATGCAGATGAAGAACAGAGGCACAGAGAAGTAGTATATCAATATGGGGTGGGGGGGAGGCCTTGGCAGAATTCCATGAAGGGTGAGGGCTGGCCTCTTGTGGTATCTATAGGAAATATGGTCGCTCCACCAGTGAGTTATTACCACAGCAGTGAACTGAACCTGGAACGCCAGGGGCAACACCAGGCAACAGGGCTTGGGTGGTCAGTCCTGGGCATCAGGGCTTGGACAAATTGAAACACCAGGCAGATTGGGCAAGCCCTGTGTGATGGTCGTGTTGGACCTTGAGCAAGCTCCATTGGGGGAGAGGAGGGAGGCTTGAGTGCAGTGAGTCATTAGCACAGCAGGGAACTGAACCTGGGCCTTCGGAAGTCCAGGTAAGGACCCTGATCACTGGGCAAGCATTCTTCTTTCCCATTACTCCTAAGAGGGCTGAGCATTTTTGTTCAAACTTAAAAACCAACTAGTTACCTTTAGGTAGATACCAAGGCTGTCGTGGGATCTGGCTGAAGACTGGGAAAGAAACCAAAAACCTCAGACACTTTGAAATTTGGTCTGTTCAGCCTTTTCTGCAAAATTTTCCAGGGTCATTTTCACTGAAATTGTCATCAAAATTTTTATCAAAATAATTCGGTAAAATCCAGGCTTTCCCACTAAAAATAGGCTTTTTGGCAAAAGGAAGGTTTCTCCAACAATTCTGATTCAAATATCAAAAATCTTTTGGTTACAAAGCACTGATTAAAGCAATGCCCCATGGAAAAGTTTTCAAAATCCAAATTACACCCCAGATTGTTTCAACATCAGTAATTTTTTTGTTTTTGTAAATAATCTTTTTCTTCTGATAGAAAAAAAAAATTCTCAAAACCAAACCCTTTTTGTGCAAAATTTTGACTAACTCCACGTCAGCTTTCTGCCTGGACATTCAAATCTCAGGAAGCTCTGAGCTATTGGGACTTGTAGACAGTATGCCCGTGCCACCTTGACAATAGATGTCACTAGTGCTCCAGCCACACACAAACAGCCAAGCTGGCTTGGAGTACAAAGTTGTGCGCAGGTAACAACATAATGATTCTCTTATCGGCTCCATTTTCTGTTGGATTATCCTCCCTCTACTGTGTGGGAGGATTACCCCTTTAATGGATTTATTCCTTGAGCAGAGCATCTCTTAAACTCTGCCTTGCTTTGGCAGGGAGTGATGGAAGCCTCCATGAATGAGCCTGTTACCTGTTCGTATTTCTCCAACTCTGTGTGGTAGATCTGCCGGATCTGTGAGAGTTTGGCTCTGTAGTCGGAGTGCTCCACAGAATTGTCTGATCCAGCCCCTCCAGATGCTGCCGCTGCGGCTGCTGCTGCCGCCGAGCCCCCTCCCTTCTCAGGCCCTGCCACACCCTCCGCCAACAGCATGTTATCCAGTCGCATCAGCTGGGGGTCTGTGGGCTCCTCTTCCTGGGCACCCCGGATACTCAGCACTGCGAGAAGAGACAGAGGTGGAAGGAAACAATCAGCAATGTCCTGATGATGAACACACACAATAGCAACACAACAGGAGGCAGCCAGGGCTGGATTCGCCACTGGGGAAGCCTAGCACAGCTCGAATCATGGCAGTGGAGATAGACCAATTGGCGCCAGCTGGAGATCTGGCCGCAATGGAGCTATGCCCCATTTTCACTGATCTGGCCCTCCGGCTCAGCCAATCGCATCCCCAACAGGTGGGAATGACTGAATGCAATCACCAGCTCAACTCTACACCAGGACTGATCTGTAGTGAGCTAGGGTCCCAGACTAGTTCCCGGTGGTTGGAGCCCACAGAAGAACTGTGGCTGGTCAGCTCCTCCATGGCAGCCTCAACAGGAGTCTAAGCCAGGATGGGCCACGGACCCTGTGCTCACCCTGTTGGTGTTCGCGCCCAAACTCCAGAGTGGGGTTGGGGCATGTGAGGAGATGCTGGCACTGGGGGTCCCAACCTTTGTAACTGCTGGTACCCAAGTCCCTGAGGCCCCGCCTCTGCCTGGCTATACCCCAGGCCCTGCCCATTCCCGGCCTCTACCCTCAGTCCCTCCCTCTTCTCTCCCTCTACCTCAGGCCCTGCCCACTTCTCACCTCTACCCCCAGGTCCCAGCCCTGTCACTTGCTTCTCTTCTCCTCCCGCCCCCGTTACTCACTGGATCGTCCCAGAGAAGCCCGCCTGCAGCGGAGCAGGGGCTGTCAGGGGTTAATGACTCTGGCACCTCCCCTTGCACTGCAGTAACCAAGCTTTAGATTTGGGTGCCTTTTAGAGTTGCCAGGTCCCTGAAAACCAGACAACCCCAAATGGCAGCCGAAGGCTCAAGCCAAAAATCAGACTTGTCTGGGTAAAACCTGGACAGGTGGCAGCCCTAACTGGCACTGCTACTTCCCTGTCCCTTCTGCTGTAGGTAAACAGAGGGCTCCTCTCCCCAGGGCCCCTTTCCCCAGTCCTCCTTAAAGTGGATGTGGCAAAAAGGACTGAACCAACTTTTGTGGGCCTGGAACCCTGCAGACAAGGTCCACTGATGCAGGATCCACTGGTGGCAGAAGTCCCATGGCAAAGCTCCTAGACCCATAAGCTACCACCAGCTGGAGACAGAAGGGGAAAGAAAACAGATGCCACAGTGCCCCGTCAGCTAGAGTCAGAAGGCAGATTTCCACCGCTGAGGCACAACCCTGGTTTACAGTCAGGTGGCCAATGGCGAATGGGCTGTGTCCCAGGATGCACATCTGTGCACCCTGAGTTATGATCTACATGATTTTTCTGTTCACTTATACACTGGAATTGTATGTTTTTAGGCTGATTACACCATGCAATGTTTCTTTATGGATGCTCATAACCTATTTTACATGAGTAGCATGATATGTTTCCTACAACTTCATGCATGTGCTCAGACATGTAGCATGTTTAGAATGGCTCAGGGGTAGGAAACAGAGCTCCCTTGCAACAAGCAAGCTAACACTTGGAGGAGACAGCAAAGATATGCTAACTGAGGTGGCTCAGACCAAGACAAAGGGATCTCCTCTGTCTGGAAGGGGAGAGGTGAGAGGAATGGGAAACAAAGAAAGGCACTTGGAAGATTTTTGGGGCTTTTTGCCAGGGGCTCCCTCTTGAAACAACTCTAAGCAAGATCTGGGTCCTGCCTGGCCTCAGGCAGAGACAGGCTGTACAAACATCTGACAGTCAAACACCTTGAGCATAAACTTGGACTATGAAGTCAGGTTAGGTAGAGGTATTAGGTTAGTATGCATGTTTTACCTTTCATTTCCTTGTGGTCTCTCCTGACTCATTTATATTGTGATTCTTCCATAATTGGCCATATTCTCCCTTAGAATTATAACCTGATAATTAAACTAGCAGTTGTTTTATCTAAAGCTGTGTGATCTTTAGAGAGTGTGACTGAAGAAGGCTGGGCACAATCCATTTCTTTGTTAAATGGATAGACTTGAGGATATGGTGACTAGGGCCGGGGGTGCTTGCTAGGGGACCCTCCTCAAGTAGCTAGAGGGCACACACCCACTGCTTGAGACCAGCTACACGTCACAGGCTAGAGTGAACTGACTCAGGAGTGAGCTGTCACTTGGCAAAGCGGAGTGAATTGGGGATCAAGAGTGGGATTTGGGGGTTCATAGCAGCACATCAGACCAGATCTGAGGAACAGCCTGTCACAGGCTGCAGACAAATCTGCTGCTGAGGATTTTTTGCCATCCCCTGCAGCACCCATTTCAGGGCACGGGAAACCCATCGGCACAATGATGCTTTAATAAACAGATCACAAGTCCTGTGCATGTCCAGCTGGGCCTGTGGGCTCTTGCCAGCTCTGGTTGTTTCTGCAGTCTTTGGAGGTCACCCACATGAGGCTGTGACAGGGAAGGTAGATGTGAGGCCAATGCAAGGGGACATTTAGGTATTCGGGGCATCCTGTTTGCCACACGTACAGCCTGAGACACAGACTGTTTACACATGCTCCTCCATTACAATGGAAAGACAAGGAGGCTTACTTTTTGTCTTTAAAGGGCATTAATTTTTAAAGGCAAACAGAAAACTGGAAATCGTGAGACTGCTTAATAACCTGACTTTGTCTTTCCAAACAGCTGCACAAATATTAGATCACTCACTGAGGAAATAATCATTCAATGAATATTAACTGATGGTTACATTTTTGTTTCTTTTTCTTTCCTTAGGGAAAAATCCTGGAAGGCTGAAACCAACAGGAACGTAAGAAAGAGTTAGAAAAACCTAGATTTGGAAAGCTGGGGTCAACATGTGCTCTGTCACAGTCTACAGGGCTTGCCACAAGGGCTGATTTCTTCATGTGACTGTTCTGAGATCACATCCAACTTCACAATTGGACCAAATGATTGCTCTGCTTTTTGTTCTCTCAAGAAAAAGAAAATTAACAAGGAGCAAAATCTTGTTCTCAGATCAGCACAATGGGAAAACCGGACCCACTAACAGCAACTGTGCACATGCTGATAAATACAAGCCTGCTTTACACCTGCATGTATTGGGTGTTGCACACACAGAAAACACACCACGAGAGAGACTGATATAAGGGACACCATTATTTGATTTCCCCAAGATTGCTGAAATGCACAAGAGAGAGAAGGCTGAGCTGTGAATAAGGCACTGGGCGGCAAGTCTGTAGCCTGGCTTCTGCACTTAGCTCTCGTTCACACTCCCCATATGATCCCGTGTGAGCCATTTCTGGCCTGATCCTACCCTCATCAAAGTCCACGCTTACAGTAAAACCTTCCTTAATTTCAGTGAAATATGATCATGTCCTGAGCCTGGATCCTGCAATGGGCAGAAGTCCTTGCAGGATCGCAGCCTTAAACTACATGTGCATCGGTTTCTCTTCCCTTAAAAGAGGGCTTTACCAGGCTTAAATAATATGCACAAAGCCCTTGGAGAGGCTCTGGTGGAAGATAACAGGAAAATGAAAAATATTAATAACAAGACTTTTATTATTTGGAAATGGCTTTTCATCATTTGTCATTTAGCTGCATCGTGCTGACCGAAGAGAGCAGCTCTAACCACATTCTCACAAATTGCTCGCCAAAGAGAGAATTTTCTAGCACCAGTGCATGTTTCATACAAGTGTAAAGTCACCTCACTTCCTCTAAGTGTCTTCCTGAAGTCACTCTCTTACCCTTTGAAATTAAAAATAAAAATGAAAGCACCACCCCCCCACTCCTCTGGGCTTTCTTTGCAAAAGTGGATGCCCAGACTTTGGCTTTGCAAAACCCATTTGTTTGTGTATGCACAATGACAACCAGCAGAAGGATGGCAAAATGGCAAATACGTACCCAGTAGCCTTCTTGAAAACTCCAGCTGAAGTGGCTAAACTAGGGGGGGGGGGAATGGCTGGACTGGCAACTTACAATGCTGAATCTCATTTTTAAAATCAACTGTATTTAATTTTTTAAGCCTTGTAGGAAGGGTAAGAAAAGTTGCATTTAAACAGAATCTGGACACAGCTGGGGACCGGGTACTAATAAACAGATAGGAAGAACTGCACTGACTGTCCACAGAGATTCTGTGGGCCAATATATACATGTTACATGGCATAACTGTGTGATGATCCATTGATTTTAATGGAGCTACCCTAGTTTATGTCTAACGTGAATTGGACCCATTATTCCTAGCCCTGTAATCTGCACTGCTAACCACCAGCAAATGGTTTTACCATCAGTTTAAAAAAATAATCTAAAATTGGCTGCCAATGAAAAGTAGTAAAAAGGGGCATGAAAATAACAAGAAACATATTTTTCCTTAATCTAGAGTAAGTTTCTGAATGATACAATTACTATTAATAGAAACCAATTTTAAGTAAAAGGCTCAGCTGAGAATGAACATGAAGAATAGGAGATTTTATACCACCAAACTGCTTTTGAAATAATAATTTTCTGGACAAGTCCTTTTTAGTGTTTTTTTTTTTTTTGCCTTTGTGTATTAAATGTTCTCAGTTAAAAGGCTTGAAATGAGGAAGTAAATTTGTTAGCAAAATAAAATAAATTACAAAAAAGTTCTAATTAATATTTTTAATTTACTATTAGGTTGAAGATGCCAAATTTCCATCCAGATCCCAGTTTCAAAAGGACAAGAATTCAGAAAAGCTGAGATCCAGAATTTTGGTCCAGACTGCATCCTTATTACATGAGTATTACTGTAAAGGTGGCTTTAAAGAAATCAACAGAAATATTCTTTAAGCTAATGCACACAAAGCCAGCAAGCTGACAGATGAGACAAAAACAAAACAAAACGTCTCCTGAGGTGGAGAAATGATGAGAAAGGAAATCACAGCAGAAAACGCAGAGCATTGCCAGGAAATGTGTGTTCATTTGGGGTCAAAGACCCCAATCCTAAACAAGAGAGAAGGCAAACGGCTGTACTTAAAATGAGAAAGAGGGGGCAGGAGATAGGACAGAGACAAGATGATATGAACAGCAGAGAACAATCTCCTGTTCTTCCCAGCAAGACTCAGAAGATAAAGGGGGGTGGGGGGAGAGATAAAACCAAATAGAAACCAGGTATTCAAGCCAGATGCATATGTTGGTAGGACTTCAAAAGAGAAATTTTTTTATATTTAAAATCTAAAAATCATTAATCACAGATATGCACGTGATTATTTAGTTTGTGCGTGTAAAGCCTTTTCAAGAAAAGTGCTAGGTAGCTGGTAAATATTACTCAATGTGAAACACACATGCACGCATGCACACGTGTTCTACTATATATAAAGTGCATATTTGTGCAAGGACATATTATTATATTACTATTACCTTATAATTACATATGTTTAATGAGTGGAAACCAAAAATCAGCTGGTGGAGAAGATGCTTGGATTTGCAGCGATGATGCTTGTTTGGCTTGCCAGACAGTGTACTCTTAAATAAATAAATGAAAAGGCCAATGTGTCTAAACTGACCTGACGCCACCTAGTTATTGCTTGAAGTCTATGCTCTGATGAGTAGGAGACAAAATGATTATTTAAAAGCTCCTTTTTTATCTGCCTGGCCCCATATAAGACTCAAATGAACCTTCCATCAGGACATCTGAGATGTTAACACTCATCCACCACAATCCAATTTCAAGTGGCAGAGCTGTTACCTAATCCAACAGCTATCACATATGATCAAAGCCCTATTGCACAGACCAGCCTCCTATCTTTTTCTGGCTCATCCCTTGCTTGGAAGGAAATGGGTTTAAAGGGCCATTCCTGACAGTTGAAGTGATAATCCAAGCCGGGGTGCTGGAGTCTGTGGATTTCCACACCCGTGAGTGGATGGGAGGTGGAGTGGTTCTCCAAAAACAATTTGGAAATCAGCAAGGGAATTAATTGGTAGCATTCAATGCCAATCCATTTACAAGGTTTACATAGGGTTAGCTCCCCAGCTGGTGCAAAGCAGTGCAGGTAAGAGTTATAGCAGTTTACATCAGCTCAGGATTTGGCCCAGGACATCTGTGTTGGTGCATCTATTTGTAGGACAGACCCTTTAATGATCATTTGGACAGTTACGAATTCATATGAATGAAGCGGGCATTAGTACCAACAGGAGCTTTGCCATTGATTTCAGTGGAGGCAGGAGCAGACGCCACCATCTCACAGCTAGTACTGGCTGGGTCCCCTCTTTTGCAGCTTCTTTGGGGGCCTGCAGAAACCAGCTCTTCCACCATCTCGGAACAGGGCAAAAAGGTCAGCGTGCAGGGATCTGAGATGCCGTAGTCCTGTGAATAATCAAGGAAGGCCTTCGTACTCCCAGGTTGTCAGCTCACATGCAGCAAAGCGGAAAATAAAGTGAAAATATAAAATAGATTTGGCAGAGCTGTATTTTCTCTCTGTTTCTCTGTGCTTACAGCTAAAGAGAAGCTGTGTTCTTAGCAGGGAAACCTGCAAATGACTTTCCTTAATTTCTCCTCTGTCCTCAGATGCAGCTGTCCCACAGTCCAAGGTGGTGACCCAAGAGCCTAGAATTCTCAGTCTATTGTTCTTCATGACAGAAAAAGACATTCAGATAAGAAGCAGGGAAAAAGGAGTACTTGGTTCTTCACTGCTCCACTGACAGCCTGAGAAGCTTGCCAGCTCCACTGATCACCACTAGAGGATGCTCTTTCTTCACAAAGAACTCTGTCTTGTCCAAATAAACAAACATCCAAGCAAAACAAAACAAAACCACACACTTCTTCCCCATTTGTGCTTCTTCAAAAGGCCTTTGTTGCTAGTTCCTGACCTTCCAAGCTCGATGCAATCGCTGAGGGGACATTCCTCAGCATTATCAGGCAATCAGGCAGGTATGCAAAACAGGGCCAGTTCCCCACCAACTGGCACACTGCTCCATAGATGGTGGTCAAGTAACATGTAATGAGCCATCATCAACCCAACAGCCACTGTGGCTAGATGTCTCCTTTGATTTTGGCAGGATGGAGTGAAAGCGCCCAGTAACATGGCACTGGGTCACAAACCGGGATAATTGTGGGGTGGCATCAGGACATGATGTGGTGGCATCCCAAAAACATCATGGAGCCTTTAGAGTGCTCATTGATTCTGCTTGAACTGTGCAGGAATGGTGCTGGGGATTGTGGCGCCCCCTCCGCAGCACAGCGATGCTGGCGCATCCGAGTGACATCATCAGGGAGCGCAATGGCGCTGTCCCCTTTTGGCGCCCCTCAAATGCCGGCACCCTGCGGCAGCACCGGGGCTGCATACCGCCTAGCGCCAGCCCTGGAACTGTGCAACCAGACCCACCCAGAGAAAGCAAGATGAGCTTCCAATTCCTGTCATAATGAGCCTTCTAGATGCTTTCCTAGGGCTTGAAGCCTGAAGGTGTCCCTCCAAGCCTATGCACTTCTGTGCAAATCACAGCCTTGGTCCATTCTCTCCTCCCTTCAATTTCGCCTTTCTTTCCCCTCCTCCTCTGGTGTTTTGGAAGCTTTCCTAGTCCTGTTAAGGTCTGTCCCAGCCCCAGTTCTGGTCCTCCTGCTCCACACCTGCCAGACATTCATTTCCTTGCATCCTTGGCACATGCTGATTAGCGCCTAAGAGTGGGGATGAGGTTGCCTATGGCTTGGGACACCCCCAGCCCCAGGCTGAAAAGAAGCATGGTTTAATGGCTCAAGCTAGCAGCATAGCAGGAGTGATCCTGCTGTTGACTGTGTGGGGAAGCCCCTTCACCTCTGCTTCCATTTCTCCAGCTCTCAATCACAGTTAGATGACGATCCAATCACAGCAGGATCTTCATGGCTCTCCTCCTTCATCCTGCCCCAAGACAGTGGACATCATGTTCCCTTGCTCACTTCCCAGTTTGATATACAGCAGTTCCCTGGGCCAGCTGGCAGGAGGGATGCGACTGAGCTTGGTGGCTACCTCCTTCCACTCTGAAGATTTGCCCACCATGTGTGCTGCACTGGGAAATCTAATTCACTTAGTCAGGCCTGGATTTTCTGTTTTGGCATTTCACACACATTCAGCTCATGAAATGGGCTCCTCCCTCTATCTACAGCTGAGTCACCATCATCTGCAGAGGAAACTATTTGGAGTCTACTCTTTGATCTTCATCCTCCAACACAACATCAGCAAGCAGTGACAACACATACATGTAATGTCATGGAATCACCAACACTGATATGATGCTGGTCCCCCATTGTCCGATGAGGCAAAGCTTGACATCAGCCAGGGTTCTTTACCTGCCCTGTTGTTCAGGGACCTGGGACAGAAGTATGAAAAATCCAATGAAACCCTGAAAAGGGAGGCGGTCTTGGATGTGTTAGGATTCCAGGTACTCCGAGAAGCATCATAAGTAAGTTGTCCAACCTAGAGGCTGCATGATTCTCTATTTCCAATTTCAAGAGCAATGGACAAAACACCAGTAAGGGCGCTGATCAAACAGAGAGAAGTTTCTTGAAAACACAAGAAAGGATAAACTCCCTAGACAATTATTGGGCTACTTAACCCCTCATTCACTCCCTCCCCCCTTCACAATCCCCAGATTATGGCAATGCAATCCTTGGCCTAGTCCTGGATTCCTTTGGGATCCTTATCCGGAAGGGAGTTGTTGAATGATGTCTCATAAAATCTTCCAGGGAACCCCTCCACTTCAGGGAGCCAGAGAATCTCCCAGGTTTACATCTCTGTCCTCAGACACTGCATTTAAGTCCTTGAAGTCATAAATGTGCGGAGGGGAAGGGGGGAGGAGACAGAACATAATGGATCAAGTTAAACCTAACATTACTGGGTTGCCACACAGCAGTAAGTGTGTCTTGGAAAGCTGGGGAGATGGCTGGATTCGACTTGTGCGGGGTGGGCTGGTGTGCCCTGTGGGGTCATGATATGTCACCAAGTGTGTAGTGACCTGCAAAAGGTTGAGAAGAACTGTGCTAGAGACTATGCGTTCAAGTGTGTGCTCTGTGGAGAAGGGATGCAAAATGATGGAGACAAGATCCACTATGCTGAAAAAAGGATCAAGTTGCCAAGTTCTTCCCATCTTGCTGATTTCCCTAGCCAAACTGAAAGTCCATAGGCAGCAGGGTGCTGTCTGGGGGGGGGAGGGGGGGTTGCTTGTATGTCCTGGCCAGATTCCAATCACAGTAGGATAATTAACCTTGTAGGTTAGATAAAATATTCTTCTTTGTTGCCTACTGTCAGCTATTGTACAGGGCTGCAAAGAGAGTTCCCACATTGAGCCCCAGGGACAGCTGCATTTCAGTTAAGTAATTCCTATAGGTAGTTGGCAAAGAGTTTTTGGATCCTTTTGGCTGTATATTGGAAGGATGAAGAGCTTGAAATTGGGCCAAGGGAAAAGTGAGGTTGAATATCAGAAAGAATGCTCTTTATTAGCCTGTGTAATAGCCTCCAGAGGGATGTGATGAAACTATTGCAGAAGAGACTCTGGGGAACTATTCTGGGTTGGCAGGGGTGAGAAGATGGTCTAGAAGGACCTGCTAGATCCTTTTTGTTCTAATTTCAGAGAGTGCTTGGACAAAAATGAGTACCAGGGGCACTCTTGAATAAACCCATACTGTCAGTGAACACAGATGTAGAATCCAAATTTCAGACAGAGCTGGGTGGCTTGTCCTGTGTTTTTGTTGAATTGCCTTTCCAGAGGGGACATTTCAGAGGAGGAGGGGATTTCCAGTAAATGATTGCAAGTTATCAAAAATAATGTGCTACTTAGCGTCAGAGGCAAGTAGCCTGGCAGGCGGCGATGGGAAGCAGCACTGGAGCAGATGGGAGTGATTAGGCTGTGATTTTCAAAAAGACTTTCTTCCCTGCCTCCACTGTGCTTAAGATGTGCTGGAAAAACTCAGGGGCTTGAAAGAAATAGAGGGTGCTTCTGCTGCAGCCACGATCTGTCCCCTAAAATGACTTTCTGGATAGAATTGGGAACACCTCTAGTGGAAACATTATTTGTAGAAAGCCCAATCTGGGAGCAGAAAATAAGACAAGAGAGATTGGGTAAGGCTGGCTATTATTATTCTCCTACCAACCTCCCTGACATATGCGCACGCATGCTCAGTGAGACACCACTGCACCTCTCCATGAATGTCAATGCAGAAATTCCCTTGGAGGTGTTACACCTCACAGTATTTGCTAGGGTTCTTAAAGCCTCAGCTACTGGAGTCATGTTATCATGGAAGAATCCCTCATTTCATTTTGTAAGAGTGCAAGTTTCTAGCCCTCATGGTTGCAAAGAAAACTTGCAGAGGTAACCCAGAAACCAAGAGGACAATAAAAAGAACCTCAAATTCTTAAGTTACTTGTCAGTGTCCCAACGTAAAGGAAAGCTGGGAAATTAAAGGGAACAATTGGGTTTTCTTGTTAATGGGGCTGAAGAGATGGAAACCACAGTGCCTGCTTAAGAAAAGATGGGGGCAGTTGACCTTGGTTTATTATAAGGAATGATTAATGGGGCAAGAAGACAGTGGGGAAGGCCATGGGGCCAGATTCAATCCTGATGTCATCTGGCTTGGTTTGGCAGAAGCAGAGCCATCCCGGGGGGGGGGGGGAGGCAACTGCCCTGGGCCCCACGGTTCTGGGGGCCCCGCACTGCTGTCCCCCCATAGCAGGTGCCGGGCAACCCGGCCAAAAGCAGTGCCCAGCTCAGCGCTTCCAGTCCGCCCGTCATGTGCGCTGCTTTCAGCTCTATGCCAGAGCAGCAGGGAGTGGGCCGGAGGCAGTGTGGGGCTTGTATGGCTACCTCATGTCCCACCGCACTGCATCCTGCCTCCTTCCTGCTGCTCCAGCACAGAACCGAAAGCAGCATGCATGGTGAGGTTGGGGGTGGAGGAGACTGGGAGTGCTGAGCCGGATGCCACTTTTGGCCGCCTTGCCCAGTCCCCAGTATGGGACTGCCAGCACAGGGGCGAAGGGGCCTGCCCCTCCCCTGTGCTGGCTGGCCCCACAGCCCCCTAGCGACAGCCCTGAGTAGAAGTCAATGACTTTGAGCTGCACACGATAACAAATTTAGTGCTCAAAACCAACTTTCAGTGGCTTGTTTTCTTCCTCTCTAACTGTGAAAGAGGAAAGCAGACAACTCAGGCCCTCATTGGCTTTGGACAGGGATTTTCATGTCAGTGTGGAGTTGTTTGCCTCCCCTTAGGAAGTTAGGTTCTAAACTTCCATCTCCCAGCGCTCCAAGGGCTGATGCTTCTCAAATCCAGGAAGCCCACGTGCATCATTTGTCAAGAGCACAACCGTACATGGAGGCTGAGAGTGATGATCAAAGACCCGCATTTGGGGAAAGAAAATGAGGGTGTGGGGCAATATGCTGAAGGGATCTGTATCTGTACCTAAGCTTTCTTGGCAAGTGTGTATCAACATCCAACTGACATTATGTTCAGAGCAACAGAGGTGAAACCATTTGCACAGAGCTGATAAACTCAAATCTTTTTCAAAAACTTGGTCTATTTGCATCTGCAGTGTTTCAAATATCCACAATTCATTAGGAAATCTGTTTACACTCCCCAATTTAGGCTGAGGTTTCCAGGAGACATCTAAGGAAAATGAAATTTAAAGGGATTTCAATGACATTCTCAAACTCCTTTGGCTATTTCATTCTTGTTATAGACACACAGAACACATTCCAGACACTGTGTGTCAGATGTGAGCAAAAGGCTTCTTTTTAAAATGTACTTTCAACAGGAAATGTATATTTCTCCCCACACCCTTTCAAAAGCTTGAAAAACAGGTGAACAGATTCTGCTCAAACTTTCCAGAAAAAAACATCTTTGTTTGGAGATAAAGGGTGGAAAAAAATCACAGCTGGAAAAAGGGGAATTTCTTTTTCCCTAGAAAATGAGAATCACTGCAAAGCTAAGGAGCTGTTTCCACCACAGATTTCCACAGACTGAAGGAAAAAGGTGAATTTTCTAACTACCAATGCTGACAACTTAACCTGGACTCTGAATCAAGCCTTGTTCATTCTGGTTTATGCACTGTCACCTGTAACCATGACTTGAATGAGATCCATTACAGGTGAAGATGAGGTACGTTCAACTCATCCTATACATCTCAGCTAGGACAGCTTTTCTCCTGATGATGCACTAAGAGAAGAAAACACCACTTAGCATTCACACCCCAGGGTTGGTTGGCAGGGCTGGGGGTGGGGACAGCTTTTTATTTTCTAGAGACACAGCTTACTCCACTAAGCTGCTTACATCAGAGTGCCAGTCTCATAGCTGCTTTTCAGGATGAAACTGCACAACCTTTGCACCAACTGACAATCTGGCCCCGCAGCTCAAATAGTGAAAGCAAAGCCAAGCACCATAGCTCAACTGAAATCAGAGAGAAGCTATCTGTAGGTCTAGCCCATTCATTGTACGTACAGAGCACCTGCACACATCCACTCTGATGTCAGGATTGCAGGGACACAGCCTCCCACAGACAAGAGGTGGATGTGGTATGAACCTAATCCGAGCGGCACTGGAGTCAATCACGGTTATTTCATTGACTTCATGGGCCTTCCTGTCAGATCATAGGGGCACCGAATGGCATAAAATAATGCATAAGTGTCTCATAAGTCATAACGGGCATCATTAGGAGTTTGGGATAGGTACAACCTGTAACTCACTCACTGCATAATCGCTAGCAAGCTACCCTGGTCACACCAAGAGACCACCTTGGTAGGCATCGCATACAGAAAATGGGAATGCTTTAGAGAATTTTAAAAGACTTCATTTGTACTGGTTTTCTGTATCCCTCACAACTGTGAAGCCAGTTGCCTTAGTGACAAGAGTCCAACAGCGCAAAGCTCAGGAGGTGAGAAAAACTGTAACTAACACATTTGAGGAAACTCTGGAAGTGACTTAAATAACTGTTTCCATACTAATGTGGCAATCATAGTCATGTACTCCATAATAATGTGGGGATTTTCTGATCTGGATAAACACAGATTCCGCAGAAACCTGAATCAACAGGGAATAGAACAAGCGCTGGTGATCTGCCTTTCCAACTCTAAAAAAAACTTCCATATTTCTAGCTCTATAGGTTTGGAAGGGACTTGAAGCCAAGGCCCTCACTGCATTCTGTCCCTCAGTCTTCCCATTTGTAAAATGGGGCTAATGATACTGATTTCCATTGTAAAAGGCTTTGAGATCTGCTTATGAAAAGCACCAGGTAATAGCTAGATAACAACCCTCAACCATATACACTCTCTCCAGTGGGAACACATGCACTTCGAGCTAAGCATTTACTGGAGCAGAGCCCTAAATTGAAGCTTTGCACCCAAATTCTTAAGTCAATATTACTGTTGCCCATTCCTTGGAATGAGGATGAGGTTCAACAGTCTTGATGGGTCTTCAAATGACTGAGGAGTCCAATTCTGGATGCATGTATTTCTAAAGCAGCAACAAACGAAAATCCAAGAGAGCAAATATTGATGAGGATGCACTTTTTCTCGCTCATGGCAGTGCCCAATCCGGCTGGGATCCGTCCCTCTCCTCCCTCTCTCCTGTTCAGTGCTTTGCATATGAATACTTTTTATTGAAAAGAAACAAGCTTTTGAACGAACTGCATCTGCAGATGAGAATCCATGGACTCTGCAGTCCATTAGAGCAGTGGTTGTCAAACTTTTTTCCTCAGGATCCAGTTGAAAAAAAAATCATTTATGCCTGCAACCCAACAATTACATCTTTGACCAATACATTCCAGTCTTTTGGTGGCAACAGCAGGGGGTGATGCAAACCAGTGACTGAGGGTCCACGAGCCAGTACTGGGTCCCAACCCTAAGTTTGAAAACCACTGTCTTAGAGGACCCAGGGTAAGGTCCGAGGTCAAACCATGAAATTAGAAACCAAGAAAGAAAGGCTCTTCCCCAAAGGAATGGTCTCCTCTTCTTCAAGCACTGCTCGGATGCATTCAGTAATAGGTGTCTCCGTGCCAGAGCGCCAGATTGGTCGGAAAAACTTGTCCTAGCCTGTCAGAAGAGGGGAGGCGGCCACGGCCCCTCGTGGCTATATATATGGCCACCTCCCCGCCCCCTCCTCAGTTTCATTTCTTCTGCCTTGCACATCGGATCTGGAACGTCCGCTCCTTGCAACTCGCAAGCAGCCTGTCTCTTGGCCTTCTACTCACTGTCCAGCAAGGCACATCTCCTTGTGGATTCAACTCCACCGCGAGAGTCCCAGCACTGGACCGGAACATCACATCGACAATCCCGGGGTTTAAACCCTGCGCCGAGTGCGGCAAGGCCTTCCCCCAGGACGACCCCATGGGAAGTGCCTTAGGTGCCTGGGCAAAGGCCACATGGTCTCGGCGTCTTCCACATGTCTCTCCTTTAAACTGAGAACGATTAAGGAGAGGGAACAGCGAAGCCGCGCCCTAGCCTTGGAGGAGGCTCGGCACCCTTCACCTGAGGTTTCGGGTTTGAGCCTGGCACCGAGACTCAGCTCGGTGCAGAGCCTATGCAGCACCGTGCCACCGCCGTCGCCGCACCACCTCGGTGCTGACTCCGGCACCATAGCACCTACCCAGCGTCTCGGCACCTCAGCACCAATCAAGCTCATCCTCAGTCAGCTCTGCACCATCAGCACGGGGCTCGCTTCGGCACCGCGCTGTATCATTTCCGGTGCCAACGACAGGGTACTGCCCAGCCTCACCGGTGTCGGCCTCACCCCAGCACCGGCTGACTCCACCCTTGGCACCACAGAGCCTGGTGCTGCAGGAACAGGAGCCTTCCTGCCCGAGCAGTCCTCACTTCCCCAGCGAGAACTTGCCCGCGACTCATGTGGAGTCGTTTCTCGTCCCGTCCACCCCGGAAGCGGTGGAGGCAGCACGAGCCCTGCTGCCCCTCCCAACTCCCCCTGCCCCACCTCCAATCAGAAGGGGCAAACCGGCCTTCATCTTGAAGGCCTGGGTTCATCCGGGACGCTCACCCTCACCTTCCAGCCCCCCCGTCTTCCACCCCAGCGGGGGCTGACACCACTCCACCGCCAGCACCGGGCCGGGAATCCCAATTCCCTTCTCCCATCTCCAGCCCGGAAGAGGGACCTTCCAAGGGCTCCAAACAGCCCCAGCGCCGCACATCGGCCCTGTCACCCTTCAGTTTCGGCCGCAAGAATGGTCCCCTGAGGGAACTCCCTCCCCTCTGTGGCGGACCCCCGGTGCCATGCTGTCCCTGGCACCGGAGTCCTTTACGGGAAACCTCTCGGCGCACTTTGACCTGTTGCGCCGGGTCACGGCCCATTTAGGTATGGATATGGAGCCCCTGAGTCTCCCCCGACACCCTGTTCGGACCGACATTCGCCTCCATGGTGCCCTTACCAATCCTACCCCACCCAAGAGTATGGGGCCTCACACACTCCCAGTGGCACAGTCCAAGCTCCATCCCCCTGGTCTTGGATATGGCAAGCATAAAGTATCGGATACCCAAATCGGACTACCCCTCCCTCGCTGGCCACCCAGTTCCCCCTAGGGAAGTGGTCCAGACGGCAATGAAGGCTGGAGAACCACCCAGGGACCCCCTTCCCCCCATCCAGGGAAACGAGGGAGCTGGATCTGTCAGGCTGTAAGGTGTATTCTTCATCAGCCTTTCAATCACGAATGGCAAACAACCAGGCCATAACCAGCAGGTACTTGCTGGATGTCTGGGAGTCACTCGGAAGATTAGAAATATGCTTCCGCCCAAGGCCAGATATGATGCCTTCCTTGAGAAAGTCAACATAATCTCTCAAGACCTACTTCTTTCAGCCCGCGATGCGGTGGACACTGCTGCCCACACCACAGCCTCGGCGGTTACCCTCTGCAGGGTAGCATGGCTTAGAGAGACTAGAGCGCCCCCTAACGCACAGCAGGCGGTCCTTGACCTGCCCTTTGAGGGGACCGTTCTGTTTCCACCTGAAACCCTCTCTGTGGTGGGCACAGCCCAGGATCCTCAGGGAGAAGCCAAATATTTCAGCCTCCTCCCTCCCGGACCCACCCCCCAACTTAGCTCCCCAACTCCCCGGGCGGGGCAACCCCCTTTCTTTCCTTCCCGCCTCCCCTCCATGGAGGGGCCCCTCTGACCACCGCCACCCTCTTTACCTTAGGGTGCAGGGGGTCCCAGAGCGTCACTGCTGCAGAGGACTAACCCCCCCCCATAGGTCCGGTGGGATCCATCCCGGTCCTTCCTCATTCTCTCCCTTCTCCAATCACGGGAGCAAGAATTTGATCAGGACGCCGGGGGCTGACAATACGACGACGCCCGCCTATGGTGCCGGTACCCCAATACCGTAGCTACTACCCCACACCTCTCACCCCCTAAGCAGTGACTTCCCCGAGGACAGAAACCACCCCTCTCCTATCCCTAACAGCCTTCCTTCCCAAATACTCTCCACTGCGTTCCTCACTCTAACCCCTCGTCAAGGGATGTAAGTGCGTCTCGTTGTAGCCAGCTGTGGCGGGCTCTGAGATGCACACATCCGAAGCCTACTCGCAACAGGACTGTGCCTGTGGCCATGATGCGTGTCCCAGGTAGGCCCCCTCATTCCGGGTCAGGGAAAGGGGAGGGGATGCCCCTGGTCACACCACCGTCTTAGGTGGTGTGACCCCAACCCCTGTCAACAGGATTTTCTCCTGTGCACTAAGGGGACACATCTGTGCAGTAATTCAGCTACCTGGATAGCTATTTCATTGGGAAGGTACCTCTACAGCAGCTTTTACCCCAGCATGGGTCCTAGGTACAGCCCACTCCCCCTTTTCCCACCCTCGCATGGTTCCTTGTCGCTACCCCTGGTCATCTAGCGGGAACAGGAGCCCACCTCAGGAACCCTCACCTTGGTCTACCCTCTCCGAGGGGGCCCACGCTTCCCTGACCTCACCAAAGCACGGCCGGGGGCACCCTTCTAAAACCCTGAGGGGGAACACCTTGTTGTGTACCACATGTTGGGAAATGGCGGAAAGACTATCCGTCTGAGTGCCCTCCCGCATGTAGTTCCTGCCTCGGCAGCCACTGCCTTCTCAACAGCTGTCTACGTCAGACAGAAGGTCCCCTACTTCCGGGGCACTTGCGTAAATTTGTGCCCTACGCTTTTATTCCCTGGCAGGATGCAACCCTTTCCCTCCCATTCCGTCCTGCCGCCCCGTGGGATCGTCCCACTACGCCACGCGTAGCCCATCGTGCTACTGTGGTTTCTCCCCATGCGCGTTAGCAGCGCCTGACAATTCTGCGGTCCCTTCTTTTTTTTTTCCTCAAGGACCTGTTAAGACCCACTGCCATCCCGATGGCGTGTTATACAGAGAACCCATTCTATGCAACATATAACAGTTTGGGGTTGTACCCCTTTTTATTCGCCCTCTGGATCCCTCAGGGGAAAAAACTTCGTTGGGTTCTCTGATCCTGGGGTGCCCTTCAGATACAGCAGCTGCCACCTTGTTGCAGTCCCATTCTCTGGCTTAAGAAGGACCCTTCCTTGGCAACAGAGTCCTTCAATATCCATGTATTGAAGAGTTTTCCTCCTCGGCAGCCCTGGCATGGCATAGTGGTAGAGTCGTCCCTCAGGCAAGCACCTTAGGTACTGAGTCTGCAGCCTTTATGGCCCTCCTTTGATTCTTCGGTCGCCGAGGGGCTGACTAGATGGTAGTAAGAGTTCTCTTCTGTCCCTCTCCCTTCCTCCTCACAATGAGTGAGAGCTTTGAGAGGCAGACCCCACAAGCTCAGACCAGCGGGACCCTCCCCCACACTCTAGCACCTTGCGGGCCCTAATAGACCCCCTCTCCTATGAGAGCCCGGTTGTGGTGCCGACTCAGCTGAAAACACGTGCTTCGGTGCTACCAGGTCATTAATTAGCATGCCGTAGGCCCTGCTTGGCTCGACTCTATACACTGCGGCTAGTGTCTCGTGGTTTTCTCAGCCACCCTCAAGCCCATCTCACGACCTTGTATCCTTTTCTCTCCTTTACCCAGACGCCTTGGTTGACCGCATCCTAGATAAGGGGCATTGTCATTCTCTTACCTCTCCCTGTGTATTCAGTAGCCACCAGATCAGTCCATGACTACGTGGCTCCTGCAAAACTTTCAGGTGCTAGTCTCTTTTGCTAGCTTAGTGTTCTCCTTCGAGTCCACGTGACACGGCCCAGGCCTAGATGTTGTAGTCTGTTGGTTACATTCCACATTTTCCTCCTAGGCAAGGGCAGCCGTGCAACCCGTTTCTTAGGTTGCGTCCCTCTCTCCAGCTCAGGTGACCTTATCTGACCCATGTATGCATTCTGCCCTGGTGGGTCCAGTCTTGCCCTGTTCTGGTTGACCCCCAGCTCCTGCTTCTTCCCGGTCCTTCAAGGGCCGCCTGCCTCTTTACTTCAGCGATCGTCTTGCTGGTGGGCCTCTATCTTACAGGGCTTGTTGCTGTCCTGAAGGCGGAAGTACCAACTCCACCCGCCATCCATCAGCTTGGCTAGTAGTCACCTATTACTGAATGCATCCGAGCAGCGCTCAAAGAACAGTGGGTTACTCACCAGTAATCGTCCTTCTTTGAGATGGGCTGCTAGGATCCATTCAGGTCCCTCCCATCCGCCCCCGCTTCTGGAGATGGCGACTCTGAGGAACTGAGGAGGGGGGCGGGGAGGTGGCCATATATACAGCCGCGGGTGGCACGAGGGGCAGTGGCCGCCTCCCCTCTTCTGACAGGTTAGGACAAGTTTTTCCGAGCAATCCAGCGCTCCGGCACGAAGACACCTATTACTGAATGGATCCGAGCAGCCCATCTCGAAGAAGGATGGTTACTGTTGAGCAACCCACCGTTTCTAGCCTGCCCCTGGATGCAGATGGCCTAAGGCTGCTGTTTCACACATGAAGCATCTAGGATGGTAAGTATGTAGGTGAAGAGATTGCCACAAGTTCAAAATTAAAGGTTTCTTGTAACCCACCGCGTCAGATTCCCTTTGCCATGCATTAGTTTGCCCCTTTCAATAATAAACTCTTTGGAGCCAAGCAACAGAGCACCTCCACTAACAGCATGAATATGGATACTTGTCAGGCGGTGATAGTGAGGGCCACCCAATAGCAAGTGTGAACAAATGAGACGGGGATGAGGGGAAATAGGAGCCCCTGTAAGAAAAAACCCTGAATATTGGGTTTATGATCTGTCCCCATAAAATCAGGGCATATGATCATCCTAGTGCAACTGTTTTCAAAGTCGGGGTGGTGACTTCACAAAGGATCACAAGGTTATTATGAGGGAAGGGGTCATAGGTTGCCAGATCCTATGCATGCTGGTAAGAGTGACACAGCACATGAGAGGATCATCCTTTGCAGGGGAGGGCTGTGGCAGCCTGAAATATTTGCAAAGAGGGTCCCAACAAAAAGGGTTTGAGAACCCCTGCCATAATGATAATCCACACATGTTCCAGGTTTGTTAAATAAATCAAAGTGACCCGCAAATACTCAAAAAGTAGGGAGATCCACCAGCCTTGGCTCAGACACCAGCTTCCTGGCCCAGTGATAAG
This sequence comes from Podocnemis expansa, assembly GCA_007922195.1. NCBI lineage: Eukaryota > Metazoa > Chordata > Testudines > Podocnemididae > Podocnemis > Podocnemis expansa. The sequence goes on along the minus strand of ML682061.1, from coordinate 7,417,006 downwards.
CTGGTGCTTTTCTTCCAACCTCAGCTGCTAGAGTCACGTGATTATGTGAAACTCTCAGTTTTATTTAGAAAAACACAGTTTTCTAGCTCTAACTGGTGTACAGAATATGTGATTTAATTTAAAAAAAAAAACCCTCAGAAGGACAATTAAAAGAACCCAGCAAAGGTTCCTAATTATTAAGCTAATCTCATGATTTTGGAGGACCTGACTCATGATTCCTAAACTCTTGAATTTGGCACTAATGATTTTTTCTTGTAATAAAGTTTCCAAATAATTGCCACGATTCTATCAGGTCTGTAGGAAGCTGAATAATTAGCATAAAATGCAGATGTGGCCCCTGAACTCCTAAGTATCAACTGACAAGGGAGTTACTAGTATGGATATCCTGGTTCCCCAAAGAATCCACTTTCTTGACACTACAGTACAAATCAGGGATAGATGCATCACCACCACCCTATACCGAAAACCTACTGATCAGTATAGTTACCTACATCCTTCAAGCTTCCATCCTAAACACACCACACGATCCATTGTCTACAGTCAAGCCCTAAGATATAACCGCATCTGCTCTGATCCCTCAGACAGAGAGACAGACATCTTGAGGATCTCTCTCAAGCATTCTTAAAACTACAGTACCCACCTGGGGAAGTAAGAAAACAAATTGACAGAGCCAGATGGGTTCCCCAAACTCATCTACTACAGGAGAGACCCAAGAAAGAATGCAACAGAACACCACTAGTCACCACATACAATCCTCAAGTCAGACCTCTGCAACAGATCATCAAGGACCTACAGCCTATTCTAAAAGATGATCCCTCTCTCTCTCAAGCATTAGGAGACAGACCACTCCTTGCTTATAGGCAGCCCCCTAATCTTAAACAGATACTCACCAGCAACTACAGATCTAACAACAGGAACATTGAAGCAGGCACACACCCCTGCAACAAACCACACTGCCAAGTCTGCCCACATATCTACACAACAGACACCATCAAGGGTCCTAATCAAGCCTGCTAGTCCATCAAAGGCTCATTTACCTGCTCATCTACTAATGTGATCTATGCCATCATGTGCAAGAAATTCCCCTACACCTTACATATTGGACAAACAGGACAATCGCTCCGTAAGAGACTGAATGAGCACAGAGCTGATATCAGAAATCAAAGAACAAAGAAACCAGTTGCTGAGCACTTCCATCTTCCTAATCACTCGATGACGGATTTGTTAACTACTGTTGTTAGAGATGTACCTGGGACATCAAGACTTCAAAGAGAAACAGCTGAACTTGAATTAATATGCAAGCTAAATTCTGTGAAAGCAGGACTTAATTGAGACTACGGGTTCTTTTCCCATTACCAAAGGTAATTTGACTTCAGGCTTCCCATGGTTTGAGCCTGTAAACTGCTCTGATTTGCTGTTACTGTATGACCTGATCCTATGTTTTACACCCCCTTGCATTTAGTTTCATTCGTTTCTGTAAGTTCACCCATCTTCGAAGCATCTGAGGAAGTGGGATCTTCTCCCACGAAAGCTCATGCAAAAAATAAATCTGTTAGTCTTAAAGTGCCACACAACTCCTTGTTGTTTTTTTTTTCCACCAAAGAATGTCATTTAAGGTATCAAAAGAAAACTGATGCCACACTGGGTATGAAGATAGCTGTATAATGTATATACTGCTACACAGAAGGAAATTCTATGTGTTGTGTGCATGTGAGTGAGAGAGAGAGAGAGAAATATGTTTTTATAGTTTGCATCTAGTTGTTAATGCCCAGCAGAGATGAAAAACTGGTTTCCTGACAGATCTGTTAGTCTTAAAGTGCCACACAACTGCTTGTTGTTTTTTACTAGAGATGTTTACCCATCCATTTGTTGAAATGTAAATTGGGCGTTATTTGGTTCACCATCACCTAAATGAGCCAAACGCAAAAAAAGGATTGTGAGAATCAGCAGGAAGAGAAGAACAGCAGGGCAATATGAGTTTATTTAGGGGTGCACTTCAAAAATGTAATGGCCTGTATCTGGGAGACAAGGAAAGCACTCTGCTGTCCTGCACCTAAAAAGTAAATGGACAACATGTTTATACATGGAAAGAGGAGTGCAGCAAGGAGCTGTGGCCGCCCTCAGAGCTTGGGCGTGAGGAAGGTCCCGAACTCCCAACCTGGTCAGACTGAGGAACTGCAGGACCCAGGCCCTGGAAGAAGAGGGGCGGAGCCTAGGCAGGAAGGGGGAATAGAAAAGCCCAGGCTGGGAGCTCAGTTGGGGCTGAGATGCCAAAGGGGAAGAACGTGCCTGCCCAGAGGGAGCAAGCCAGAGGAGGCTGGGTCCAGCCCCGACGGCTGACCCCAGCCTCCCTGGGAGGCCAGCTCTATGGCCTGCACAGCCTCCCAGGGCCTAGCAACTGGGACAGGAACCCTGAAGCTGCAGACTGGGGAGGGCACTCCAAAGCCCACTGAATCCACGAGCGGCTACCCTGCACAAAGGCTGACCCGGAGCTGGAGGAAGCAGAGGATCCCGCGACCTACAGCCCTTGCAACCTAAAGGAACTTCCATCAGCTGAGGAAGAGCTGTTGGTGACATACAGACCCCAGGACCTGAAGGAGGTGCCCCTCGCCAATGAGCCAGAGGAGTACCCAGAGCTACCACCCATGGACAGAGGGTTTCAGCAGAATCCCACAGGCTGTCTACACAGGTGATACCGAGATGTGCTACCCGCTGTGGAACCAGATATCCAAACTCCAGGGTGGGAGGAAGTAACCCAGGAAGAGCGGATTGCTGTGCATTGCAGCAGGAGCCCCACTGGCCCAGTGACTTGACTTACAGTCATTGGAAGGAACCTGAGTTGGGATGCAGTGGAGCGGGTGGGCCTCCGTCCCCCTCCTCACCCCCTGTCCTGACCCAACCACCCAGAGTGATTGGCTGCTGTGCCAGAACTGTTGGAAGGCATCTGCGGTGTCCTTGCCCTTCTGGGACCAGCTTTTGCCCAACCCACCTGGGGGCTGGGGCTAAGAGACTTTGTGCCTGCCTGCCCTGCCTGGGGGCCGGGGCTAAGAGACTTTGTAGTTAGGACATGGAGAGTCCCCAGAGAGGAACTTTGTGAAAAAGGGATGAGGGACCTGATGCCTGGAGAAGCCTCAGACTTGAGTAATTTCCCAACGAGACCAACAGGGGATGCCCTCCAGGCAGACCAGGTGACCCCAACTTCTACAAGGATCACATCCCTTGGCTGGAAACACTGCAGAAGACTTTGGGTGAGCTAGGACTCCTGTAGCCAAGAGGTAACCCCATTAAGTTTAATCTCTAGAAATTGTATCTTGATTTTTTTTTCTGTGTAGCCTTTTATGCCCACTGTCCTCACTAACTCTCAAGTCTTGATCATGGATAATAAACTTATGGTACTTTTTACTATAAATATATCTCAGTGCTATGAAACCATACCAGAGCTAATCATGAGCTGATTCTTTCACTTGCACCTTGGGGACAGCAACCAGTATTTAAGAATACATATTATGGGCTAGTTGCTCAGCTGGGGCATTGACTTCAATGGAAGCACATCCATTTAAACAACCCAAGATCTGGCTCCATATATGTAAAATCATAGAGGAGCTCATAGGATCCCACTGAATGAACACGCCCATCCCACTGCAAGTGCAGGACACACACCACCCAAACAGGTGATTGATACTACTCTGCGTTTGGGGCCAGATGGTGACTGTGAGATACTGTGCCTGTTGGTTGGAAAGTAAAGCTGCAGTCTTTGGGAGATCCTCTGTCCCGGAAAGTGCAATCAGTTAGCAGCCCCCCTGAAACATAGGAGAGCACATGGGACAGAGTGCAGCATGCTCCGCTCCCCACTATGAAGCACTGATATAATTTGTGCCATAGGGGGGTGCTAGGAGACAGAATCCCTCTGTCATTCCTGACCTTTATGTCAAGGGCACAAATAGAGGGCAAGAAGGGTTCCTTGTCACCACCTTCAGCTGCTGCACTTACATCCCAGGGAGGGTACACTTCATTGTCAAAAGTCATCACGCACCAAGGTGTGAATTTCCATCTGTTCAATGAACTGACATTTCACTAAGCCCATGCTAGAAGCATCTCTCTTTCCATGCAAAGCCACTTGGTTCCAAAGGAAGGCTGAATCACAGGATGATGGGGAAAAAGGGAGGGGAAGAAAAAATTAGAAAACAAAAGTATGTAGTCTAGTACCGTAGAAATGATGCTGTGAAGGGGAGAGGTTTCTTCGTTATCATCATCTGTACGATAAATCATGAGCTAGGACCCTGTTGTAGTAGGTACTGTACAAACACAGAACAAAAGACTTGTTTGGGAAGATCTGCAGAGCTTGGGCTTGCCTACATGGGGAGATTTACAAGGTACATTCATAGAGACTTGTTTTGGTTTGGCTTCCATCGCTTTGGAAGAGGTTCAAGCGAATCTAATAAAAGGCACTCAAACTCCCCCACAAGAGTTTCCTCACAGGGCCTTTCGCCAGCTTAGCTATCATGGCATGATTACACTAGTCTAGCTATGCTGGGAAAACCACACAGTTTAGATGAGCCCAGAGGCGTCGCTGCCGCTGGGTACCCGGGGCACGTGGCCCGAATCCCAGTGCCAGTGCCCTGGATCTGGCCCAGTTGGGCCAGAGACCCAGGGCCTAGCCACCAGCAGCCGAAGCAGCACCATCCCCAGCCGGGGATCCGGGGCCTGGCTGCCCGCTGCCACGGCGGGGAATCCGGGGCCTGGCTGCCTGAGGCAGGGGCAGCCCCGACCCCGGTTGGGGATGCGGGACCCAGCCACCCGTGGCCACTTCCAGCCCCATCCCCGGCCGGGGATGTTGGGCCTAGCCACCTGCAGCAACGCGGCACCTTCTGGCCCTGTCCCTGGCCAGGGGGTGGGGCCTGAGGGCCGGGGGAGGGGGGGCTGGGCCCGTGCCCCCGGTCCCTCCCCAGGCCAGCGACGCCTCTGGATGAGCCCCAACTGGTAACTCACATGTGAGTCTAGTGCTGTAATCACAAGATTGTCAACAGTTAGGCCCTGCAACTGGAAGCCCAGCTAGGCAGAAGCGATGCAAGGGGACTCAGTAACAGTGTGGAAAAGAAATGAAGTACATCCTTCCAGCTTCCATCCTAAACACACCACGCGATCCATTGTCTACAGCCAAGCCCTAAGATATAACCGCATCTGCTCTGATCCCTCGGACAGAGACAGACATCTTGGGGATCTCTATCAAGCATTCTTGAAACTACAGTACCCACCTGGGGAAGTAAGAAAACAAACTGACAGAGCTAGACGGGTTCCCCGAAGTCATCTACTACAGGAGAGGCCCAAGAAAGAAAACAACAGAACACCACTATTCACCACATACAACCCTCAAGTCAGACCTCTGCAACAGATCATTAAGGACCTACAGCCTGTTCTAAAAGATGATCCTTCTCTCTCTCAAGCCTTGGGAGACAGACTTCTCCTTGCCTACAGACAGCCACTCACTCTTAAACAGCAACTACAACTACAGTAACTCACCAGCAACTACAGATCTAACAACAGAAACACTGAAGCAGGCACACACCCCTGCAACAAAACACGCTGCCAAGTCTGCCCATGTATCTGCACAAGAGATACCATCATAGGTCCTAATCAAGCCTGCTACTCCATCAAAGGCTCATTTACCTGCTCATCTACTAATGTGATCTATGCCATCATGTGCAAGAAATGCCCCAACACCTTATACATTGGACAAACAGGACGATCGCTGCGCAAAAGAATAAATTAACACAGAGCTGATATCAGAAATCACAAAACAAAGAAACCAGTTGCTAAGCACTTCCATCTTTCTAATCACTCAATAAATGATTTGTTAACGACCGTCATCAGAGATGTGGCTGGGACATCAAGACTTCAGAGAGAAACAGCTGAACTCGAATTAATATGCAAGCTAAATTCTGTGAAAGCAGGACTCAATTGAGACTATGGGTTCTTTTCTCATTAAAAAAGGTAATTTGACTTCAGGCTTCCCATGGTTTGAGCCTGTAAACTGCTCTGATTTGCTGTTACTGTATGACCTGATCCTATGTTTTACACCCCCTTGCATTTATTTTCATTCCCTTCTGTAAGTTCACCCATCTTCATAGCATCTGACGAAGTGGGATTTTCTCCCACAAAAGCTCATACGAAAAATAAATCTGTTAGTCTTTAAGTGCCACACGACTCCTTGGGTTGGGGGGGGGAGGGGTTGCTGGACTAACTAATATGGCTATCCATTTAGGCAGTCTTGCGTGCTTGTAATGTTAGAGAGAATTGTGAAACCTGCAAAGAGCCTGGATGGGAGGAAGACACACATGGGTATCTGCCTAAGAACAATAATAGTTGTGAGCCAGAAGCCTTGAAGAAGGTGCCCTTTGTGGACCACAGAGTGGAATATGGCCAGCATGACCCTCTTCTATGGTTTCTGCCTTGAACTAAGAGTGGTTCTGTACCCAATCAATAAATTTCTGATGGAACCCTCCGCTGGATGCCATCTTTGCTTACCTGCATGAATCCTGCTTTGCTCTGGATGGCTAAAGGGAAGTGTTCACCCCAATCCCTATAACTTTGGGCACAATGAGCTAGCTGGAGGCAGGGCAGTGGAAGGAGAGTGAAACAAGAATAGGATAATAGAAAAGCAATTCTGACACCTAAGAACAGACATCAGAGGAGATTCTGACCCCATGGAAATCAAAAGTAATTTTGCCATTGACTTAAATGGGGCCAGAGATTCACTCCAGGAATTCTGCTGACATCCTAAACCAGCAAAGGAGAGTTGAAACCACCCAGTTCCAGGGCTGGGATTGCCAGTAGCCCAGTGACTAGTCTCTGCTAATGGTTAGAATATGCTAAGTGAGGGACTGTGCACTCCACCTCATACTGGGTGACATGGTGGGCTGCTCAACTGGAAATTTAAGGGAAAGCTGAAACAAAAGTATACATCTGTTAAAGTATATTTCACATCAATCATCCTAAATATTGAAAGCCACAAGACCTTGCATTTATATAACACCTTCTTGAATGGCAGTGTAATTTAGATGGATGGGAATCGTTCACTCTGCCCCTGAAATGCAGCTACCTCTAAGACTGAACACAGGAGCTGTTAAACATCTCCTACCATCTATATTCACTTAGCTGACCCTCATCGCAACAGTATCTGAGAACCTCATTATTATTAATCAAGCACAACCCATGGATTTTAGCCTCACACCACCTCTATAAGGCAGGGAAGGGATATTTCCATTTTACAGGTGGCTAACTGAGACACTAGCTAGATTAAGTGTTTTGTCTAAGATAAAGAGCATCTATGAAAGAATCAGGAGCCAAACCCAAGTGTGCCAAGTTTGGGTCTGCTGCCCTATCTATTAGGTCATCCAACACTATACATCAAATGAGCACAGGAAGTGGATTCTCTCATACCACATTGAAAGCACAAGGGGAATTCAAAGAGGCAAAATGTATTTAATTCAAGCCAGAATACAGAAGTGAATATAGCTGAACCACTCTGTAACAGTGACTGCAATATAATTCGATTTAATATCCTTGTGGAAAGGAAAAAAACAAAAGGCACCAACCACAGTAACCTAAAATTACAGAAAAGAGAACTACATACAAATGCAGAGGCAAGTTAAATAGAAATTAGAAGGTGCAGTTCACATAACTGAAATGCCTGCAAGCTGCATGGAAAGTTCCTAACAACACCATAATAAAGGCTCTGATTAAATACAGACCCCAAATTAAAAAAAAACCCAAAAAAACCACAACCATAGTAAGAGGATCAGAAAAATGCCACCACAACTAAACAACAAAGCAAAAGAGTGGTTGGAGGCTAAAAGGCATCCTTTAAAAAATTAAAGTTAAAGCCTACTGAGGAAAACAAAGTAGCGTAAGTTCTGGCAAGTCTCATTAAAAGTTTAATTAGGAAGGACAAAAAGGAATCTGAAGAGTAACAAGCCAAAAACTCAAACACTAATAGCGCAAAAAGAAAAGAAAAAGAGAAGAAAAGAAAATAAGAAGCTTTCCAATCAGTGGGGCCACTGGAGCAGTGGTGTGCTAAAGGAGCACTGGAGGAAGATAAGGTCATCACGGAGATGCTAAATGAATTGTTTGCATTAGTCTTCACTGCAGAGGATGTGCAGGAGATTTCCATGTCAGCCATTCTTTTTAGGTGACAAATCTGAGGAATTTTTCCAAGCTGAGGTGTCGACAAAGGTGATTTCAGAAGAAATAGATAAATTAAACAGTGACAAGTCACCAGGACCAGATGGTACTCACCTAAGAGTTCTGAAGGAACTCAAATATGAAATTGTAGAGCTACTAACTGTGGTATACAACCTATCATTTAAACCAGCTTCTGTAGCAGATGACAGGAGATTAACTAATGTGATGAATATTTTGAAAAAATTCCAGAAGTGATCCTGGCAATTACAGGCTGGCAACGATACTCCCTCTAATTATTTGTAGGCTGTGTGCACAAAAAATTTCTTGGTGTGTGCAAAAATATTTCTTTGTGAGCACCAATATTAGCACTATTGAATTTTTTTGTGCACACTTTATTTTGTTGTATGTGTGGGTTTCATGACCTGTGTGCACATGCACATAGTAAACAACAAAATTATCAGACACACAGATGAACATGATTTTTTGAGGGAAGCATCAAATTGACTTTTGTAAAGGAAAACTATGCCTCACTAATCTCTCAAAGTTCCAGTGGGGTCAAACTAACATGTTAATAAAGGTGATTCAGTGGATACAGAATACTTGGATTTTCAGAAAGCCTTTGACAAGGCCCCTTCACCAAAGGCTCTTATGCAAAGTAAGCAGTCACCGGATAAGGGAGAAGGTACTCTCCTGGATCTGTAAATGGTCAGAAGATGGGAAACAAAGGGTCGAGATAAATGGTCAATTTTCAGAACGGAGAGAGAAAAACAGTTGTGTCCTCTAGGGATCTTATAGCAGAGTGGAAGGGGTAAGCCCCTCAATGCCTCTGCAAACCCTCCCATTCCCCAAGCTAGCTGCCTGAGCTGAGGTAAGGTGGACCAGCACAGCCCAGAGAGCAGGGAAAAGGGTAACAGCTGAAGGTGCTGATTGACTCAAGCCAGGACCATGGCCAGGGAGGAGGGCAGGGGCCCTGCACTTTAGTCTGCCTCCTGGCCGGAATGGGTGAGCAACTCAGAGCCTTAGGGCCTGGACAGTCTTATTCAGGGGTGGGAGTTGTACTATAAACAAACAATCATAGGTGATTGCACTGAGTGATGCCTAAAAGTTATTGAGAAGCCATCCAGAGACCCTGAAGGGTGAGGGCTGCAAAACTTGTGCTAGTCTACATATTCATAAATGATCTGGAAAGAGGGGTAAACAGTGAGGTGACAAAGCTTGCTGGTAATAACTATCTTGAAAGATTTTGTAAGTCCAAGCAGACTATGAAGAGTTACAAAAGAATCTTACAAAACTGGATGACTGGGCAACAAAATGGCAGATGAAATTAAGTGTCAACAAATGAAAAGTAATGAACATTGGAGAACACAATCCCAACTATACACATAAAAATTACAGGATCCAACATTAGCTGTTACCACTCAAGAAAGAGATCTTGGAGTTGTGGTTAGTTCTCTGAAAACATATGCTCAATGTCCCATGGTTCACCCACACTTTGAATATTGTGTGCAGTTCTGCTAATCCCACGCACAAAAAGAGGTATCAGAAATGGGAAATGTACAGAGAATGGCAACAAAAATGATTAGGGGCATGGAACATAAGGAGTATTAAGTAGCATTTAAAAGACAGGGACTTTTTGGTTAGGAAAAGAGTCAACTAAGGGGGTATATGAATTCATGCATGGTGTGGAAAAAGTGAATAAAGAAATATTATTTAACTCTTCACATAACACAAGAACCAGGGATAACCCAATGAATTAATAGGCAACAGGGGCACTGCTGCCCCCAAAAAACATTTGAGGCACACAAGGGTCCCCTCCCCCTCGTTCCTCCTTCACCCTACACCATAGCAGCCCTGGGCCCTGAGCCGAACTGGGATGTGCCCCTGGCCAACCCCCGGGCCCTGAGCCACGCTGCCAGCCAAGCCCTGGGCCAGGCCAAGCAGCGCTGTGCCATGCCTGGCCCTGAGCCAGGCTGAGCCCAGCTACGGGTCACCACTACCCCTGCCTGACTCCCAAGGCTCCCCCCATAGCACTTCCTTGCTGTGCTGTGGAGTCTTGGACTGGAGCCTCCAAACAGGGCGGAGGCAGAGCCAGTAGCTATGTTCATTTCCCAACCTGCTCCAACCTATCCTATGGGCCTGGAAGTGGAGCAGGGCAGAACAGGAAATTTAAAATGACCCCGCTGGTTCTGGCCTTGGCTGCTCAGCTGGACTCAGGGCGCTGCTAGGCACATTTGAGGCACTTGCCCCATGTGCCCTATACCAGTGATGCCACTGATAAGCAACATGTTTAAAACACACATGATGAAAATATTTCTTCATACAATTCATAGACAACCAGTGGAACTTTTGCAGGAGCATGGTGTGAAGGCCAGAACTAATTCAAACACAGAATTAGAGAAGTTCCTGGAGAACAGGTCCATCAGTGATGACTAGCCAAGACGATTAGGGATGCAACCTTATGCACTGGGTGTCTCTGTCCTCTAACTGCCAAATGCTGGGACAGAATGACAGGGGTTGGGTCTCCTAATAACTGATTGCCCTATTCAGTTCACTCACTCTAATGCATTGGCATTAGTCACTGTTGGAAGACAGGATCCTAAGCTAGATGGATCACTGGTTCTGTGTTCTCATGTTCTTGTGTAATTTGATGAAAACATCACAGCAAACACCTTTCCTTATACAAAAGATCTTGAAATCATTAATGACCATGGAGTGGTCCAGAAAGCAGCCTTCCATTCTGCCGTGCGGCTTTCCCAACATACTCCTGAATTTAGTTCAAGATTTACATCATGACTCAGGACACAGGCATGATGGAAGACCTATAAGACTGACAAGTTTAACATTAGATCTGTGGTGAAGCAAGGATGTGCCTTGACACTAGTCCTATTCTGCCATGCAGGGGATTTACTTCCTGAATGGGACTCGGCAAATACCAACAGCACTGTTGGTTTGGCTTGTTTTACTGATGTGAACAATGTCACACTCTTTGGCCAAGATGCAAATGACCCTGAAGCAGAGTTTCCAGCATGTGGCACTGCCCTTGGGCTAAGGATTTGGTGGGCAAAAACACAAACCTTTGTGTCAGCAAAAAAAAATTGTGATACAAGACATCTGTGCTGCCAGACAAGCTGTGGAAGTAGTGGATGATTTCATCTATATAGGCAGTTAATCGTCATTGAATGGGCACATGCAGCCAGACAACCAAAGGAGAATCAGTTTTGCAGCCTCAGTCACAAAGGGACCTACACCAGACCGAAAGGCATCCCCTCCCCCCCAAGTGAAATTATAAACAAAAGCACAGATTTAACAAACCCATGTAGCTCTAAGCTTCTCATGTGGATTGGAACGTGGGCATTGCTTGGACAAGACCTCAGGCACTTCATATAACCACTGGGCACATCATCCTGTGTTTTTATCAACAGGCATGTATTATGGAAAGCTAGCCTCAAGTCACCTTTGGTCACTGCCAGTTAGCACCTTCTAGGACCACAACCTGACTTTGAGATACAGTCCCCACACAGCAAATATTGGAGATGGATCTTCAGGCTGGAAGGAGAGGTCTCTGAGTCATAACCTGGCTTTATTAGAACAGTAATAACCCTTTGAACCTTTTTGATGCCTGGAACCAAATTGTACAACGTGCCAGCGCAACAGCCCTTTGCTGCCTACACTTATTGTTGTTTCCATGGAAAGATCTGGACCTTGGGTTCCCCTTCTTGCTAATAAACAGAGTTCACTGATTGGCTGTCAGTGGGCATCAGGCCTTTTCAATAATCCCTGTGAAGTATGTAGGAAGGATTTAAAGCCCACCTTCACAATACACAGACACAAAGCTCAGCCATGCAGGGAGTAGTGCTGTAGCATTTCACCACCTGCAGATCAAGTCAAATGGATGCAGAAGAAAGGCTACTTCTAAACAGCAAACCCAGGCTTCCAGCTGGGATCGTTTGTTACCTCCTGCTTTTCTAGGCCTGACACTTGACATTAAAAGCAACAGTGGGTTATTTACTGATAGCCAGTAACCATCCTTCTTCAAGATGGGCTGCTCGGATACATTAAGTGATAGGTTTACATGCCTCAATGCATGACTGATCGGAAACCTTTTTAGCCCTAGCCTGTCAAAACAGGGCTGCCGGCCAATGCCCCTGGCCACCTTGTGGCTCTACATATTGCTGCGGCTGTGCCCCTCCTCAGTCCCTAAAAGTCGCCAACTCTGAGTTGTGGGGACGGTGGGAGGGTTCTGAATGAATCAGAACAGCCCATCTTGAAGGAGGACAGTTACCTGTAAGTAACCCACTGTTCTTCAAGCACTGCTCAGATATATTCAGTAATAGGTGACTGCTAGCCATACTGAAGGATGGCTGGTGGAGTTGGGCTGTTTTCCCACCCTTAGCATGGCTGCCTCTGAAACGGCCAAACCCCAGGCCTGGAGGAGCCAGCAGGATGAAAACGGCCTGGCCTAAGTGGGGAAGGACCAAGGCCTATACCCCTTGAATGCACCCTGCCTATGACCCACAGGGCAGAGGAAGGCCTAGAGTCACCTTATTGTTGAAAGAGATGTCAGTAACATCTCAGATTAGTTGGGCACCACCATATGAAGGACATAAGAGGTTGGTACTAAAGCACCGGGCAAAACAAGGCGATCAGGGTGCATCCCTAGTCTTAGGCTCATGATGCACACCTTAGCTGGTCTGATAGGAAGGCTAAGGTGAAGTCCAGAGTTACTAGCCTACTGACCTATACCAGGAATCAGTAAGAGAGAGAGAGAAGGAGACCCCTCTACCGACCCAACTAAGGGGAAAAAGGAGTATGGGGTTGTTTGGGAGAAATCAAATAACCACTCAGCAAGAACAGTTTATCTGGTGAGCAAATGCCAACACTGCAGCCAAGGTACCGGATTGTCTGCTCAGAGGCCCACGAAGGTGTGGCCGCTGGTGGCCGAAAGGATGGGGAGAACATGGGGCCAGGGCAACTTTGTATGAGCCCACTGTGCTAAGGAGCCAAACCAACACTTTTGAAATGCCAACGGGTAGAGAAGGTCCCATGGTTTGGATGTAGGAGGAACCAGCCCCACTCGGCTGGTTGTGGGTTGGAAGGAGGGGAAGGCACAATGTCAAGCAGTGCCCCACACGTAAGGTATATAGCCTCTGCAACTGACTGCCTCCCTTCACTAGATGGGAGGCAGATGGATAAAGGTCCTGAGTGGATCGAGGCTGTAAGCTTTCCCCATGGAACATATGAAAGGAGGGAAGGGAGGAATGGTTTTGAATGCCTCCCAAGTACTAAACAGAAGGAATCATGAAGGGAATGTTTATTTCCCTCTGATAAGTACCCCAGAGCCAAGGCAGATGTGGGAGGATAATCCTCCTAGGGAAGAAAAAGTGACGCCACCTTATAAGAAGAGGAGGTGGTAACAAAGCTAATAAGGGGTTGTTGACCGCCCTGGGCCTGAACTGGGCAAAGCCGGGGAAGAAAGACATGTATCCCATATTAGGGTATCGATGACTATTTGTTGAAGACACAAGGAGGAAGAAGAGAACTGCCACCAGTCAACGGCTGTACCAGTAGCTCTTGTGGGATTGGTGGGTGAGAACCTGGCACCGAAGATTAGGGCCAAGGAGCTCTCCACAACGCTTTGGTGAAAAAAAACTTTGTAATCGGGAAAAGCTGTCCACCCAACCTGGTGAATATTGCCCCTAACTGGGAAGGGGCGAAGAAGGGAACATTAAGGGGTCTGCCCCAAGAAGAATTTCCATCTCCACGGAAAGGCCCTGGAGTTGTTCAATCTCCCTTTCTAGGTGTAGAAGTGGTGTGGGGTTATATGCATTGCGAGAAGTGAGGTGCCCTCAGGTTGTGACAGCGCAGGGGCTGAAAATGACACAACTCACTGAAGGAGTGCACTTGGTCCTGGGTACGATCCAGGGTGTTGCCGCCCCCCCCCGGGGGGGTGGGGGGGGAGGGGGAACTGGGACGGAACTGCACCAATCTCCAAAATGGCAGAGTGTGAGAAGAGATGCATGCGCATTGGGGAATTGGCAAAATTGAAGGCCCCTACTCTGGAGTATGGAAGGAGAGCGGGCACGCAGGTAGGGATGACGACTGGCGGAGTGCCTATCAGCTCCTGACCAGGCACCTGATAAGGCAGTTAAGGCAATGCCCACCAATACGACCCCAAGGGAAAAGGCCTTAATGGAACGAGTAAGACCTGACAGAGATTGGACCGATGAATGCTATCGGACGGGAGCATAAGGGGACCACAGGGCCCACCCTGACAGCAAACCAGTTCGTGGTGTTTATCACTGGTCCTAGGGGGACAGTAGTCACCAAGACACACTGAAAAAAAAGGGAGAGGCTGGTATTGGGATCCCCCATGTTATCCTCTCTCTTCTTTTTTTCCCCCCCCTCTTTTGAGGAAGCCCCCTCCCCCTCCCGCTTCAAAATAGAGGCGCCCACGCTGAACAACTCTTAATCCATGCCTGTGAGTATGGCATGGTCCATTAGAAGAACCTCGGTGGAGATGTACCATTGTGCCACCTGGCCGTGGCCTAATGAAGTATGGATTGGGGGGGGGGGAGTATGGGGCGCACAGCCATTCAAATATCGTGACCCAAAGGGTATTGGTATTCGCGCTTGCAGCTGGGGGTGGGGGGGAGTGGGCCTTCAGGATAGGGAAAGATAATTCACAAGCCCTATCCCAGGCATGTCCCATAAGCTATCTGGGAATGGGCTACCCAGGGGGTTGCCAGGAGGACATTCTTAAGGGAATGCCACACAGGAAGAGGGATTCCAAAGGGTATCCCAATAGAGCCACGAGAGTTATTTTTCTCAGGGGGCAATTTGTGATGTGTGTAGTGCCCTGAGACCGAGTTGTGTTCCCCTTTGAACACAAGGGATACAAGTTTGATCCCCGTTGCCCTCTGAGGGCTCCATGAACGGTATGCAGAAGGGTATAAAGCCCCAGCATCACGTTAACCCAATTTACCTTCAGGGCAAGGGATGGGACCCCCCGGGGGGGGGGGGGGAGGTGTCAGGACATTCTCCACAGTCCTAGGTGGGGAGAAGGATCTAAAGGAAAACTAAACCTGCAGGGTGCAGAGATTGAGGGATGCCCCTTAAGGGCTGGGAGAACAGCTAAAGGGCCAGGAGGGTAGCATGCCCAGGTACTTTAGGTTCCCTCAGGGGTCCTGGGCACCACAGAGGGTGCTATCCGACCCTTCTGCAAAGAGGGACCCCCCCCCAAAGGGGAGGTCCATTTTGACCTGCTGGGGGGGGGGTGCCCTTGCCTCCTGGAGCCATGCTGCGTGTCTCAGAACCACAGCAGAAGTCATGCATCCCAGGTGGATAACAGCAGGTCTTGGGACACCAGCCTACCCTCTTCAACAAAAGCATCGTAGTCTGCCCTGTTCTCTTGGGGGAGTAGATGCCTGAATTTATTCATGGACTCCCATACATCCATGACATACCTGGCCACCAGAGCTTGGTGGTTGGCTATTCTGAGCTGGAAGGCAGAGGAGGAATAAGCCTTCTGGCCTAAGAGGTCCAATTCCCTCGCCTCCCTAGACCTTGGGAGAGGGTCGTGGGGAAATTGTCTGGGGCCTGAGGCTGCTTCCACCACCCCTTGAGATGATGTTGAGTGCCAGGAGAGGAAGGCAAAAATCTTCCACAGGGACCTAGTGCTTCTGTCCCACAGTATCAGAGGGCAGAACGACGGACCCAGGAGTCTGCTATTGCACCATAGCAATCTCCTGCACACTAGGGTGCATGGGAACTGTTATGGGCTTAGAAGGTGATTTGAGCCCAGAGCTAAAGAGAGTGTCGCTAGGTCCCACAAAGGAGGAAGCCTCCAACCCCACGTGAGTGCACACACAGCAGAGAAAATCAAAATGCGCCATGAGGTCCCCTGTATAGGAGCAGGGCCTCGGGTTCAGGGCTCTGTTGGGTACCGGAGGACATGGTGATGGACTAGGCCAATCAGTACCCTTGGGAGAGTGGTGGGGTCTCCTGAGGAGACCACTCATGGGGTAGGTACCTATAAGGCGTCGGTACCAAGGAATGTAGGCGGGGCCATTTACCCCCCCTCAAAACCCCTTCCTCGGGACTCAGCGATCGAGGTTTCCACGGCCACGTTTGGCTTGGCTTTGGCACCGTGGGAGGGGATTTAGTCAGCAGTGCCAGCGGGGACAAAGTGGTACAGCCCCGAGGGAAGGCTCTTGGGCTCTGTCTCCTAATGGTACTGAGGGGGCCTCTTCCTGGGCATCTGTTTTTGGTACCAGGGAGCTCAGTACTGAGATCAGAGAGGGAGATTGGTGCCTTTTTCAGGGAAAACAGGCACCAGAAAGGAAGGCCAGTTTGCCCCTCTTTCTGGATGGTACTGGAGTGGGAGGTGTTGGCAAGAGGAGAAGCACCTTTGTCCCTTCAAAGGCCTCTGGGGTGGAGGGAACCGGTACCTGCTCCTACCAGTCCTGAGGAGGTGTGGAGCAGTGCCGACGCTTCAGTACCAAGGCTGGCACCGAGCATGTCTTTTGCTCTCCGGGAGAGCGGTGCTGGGACGGTTCCAGTGCAAAACTGGAGCTACATATAGCCCCGAAGCTTTGGGGATAGGCTGCCACACTTGCTCTGAGGCCAACGCATGGTGTGCCTTTGCTCTCTGTCTTTTATGGTCCTAGGTTTAAAGGATTGACAGATAGAGCATTTGGTGACCAGACGGGCTTCACCCAGGCACTTCTCATGAGGATGGTCCCGGGGGAAGGCCTTATCGCAGATAGTACAAGCTCGGAACCCCGGCATGGTAGGCAGCAGGAAGGAGCATTGTCCCTGCTCCATAGCCAAACACTGTGTAGGAGTGCTTTCCGGTGGAACGACATCCACAGAGAGGTTCTCCCAATCGAGGGAGTAGTTCATATACAGGGCAAACGACAGGCTGCTTGCGTGGTCGCAAGGAATGGGCTGTTCTGATACCATCGCTGAGGGTGGAAAAATAGAACTGAGGAGGGGCAGGGCTGCAGCCTTATATGTAGCCATGGGGCTGCCAGGGGTCATTGGCCACCAGCCCTCTTTTGACAGGCTAGGGCTAAAAAGGTTTCCGACCAATTGTGCGCTGAGGCATGTACACCTATCACTGAATGAATCAGGGCAGCACTCAAAGAAGAATAGTTGACTTCTGAAGATCTGGCTGCAAAAGAAGTCCCTCCTGGCTAATGCAAAATGCAGTTGGTCAGCAAGGAGAAAGGGTGAAGCGAACACAGCTTTCAGTCCCAAGCAACCATAGCCACACAGATTGCATACACCCAGAGCTGCATGGTTAAATGTCAGTGACTTCCACTTGCATGATGAACTCTGCCAACATTACAAAAGTCAGCCCATCATGTTTCCGCATACTGGAGAAGTTTAACAGTGAGAGTAGGGTGCATAGGTATCATACAAACATTCACACAGCCACATAAATGCATGCTTACCCATCTACATTTCCAATCAGCCCTCACTGTCAAGAATTCCCTCTCCCTGATCACGGATTTCAGCTAACTCAAGTCTGAATTCTCCCCTCCAAATGTCCTTGCAATTCAAAAATCCAGACAGGCCTCACAGTTCCTTTGCTAGCTGCCTCTTCTCACAGCTTCCTCCCCACAATCACATACCACCTGGATACAACACAGGGGTCTCAAACATGCAGCCCGCTGGCTGCATGAGGCCCCTAAAGCTATTTTCTGTGGCCCACAATGACACGACTGTTACTGACATTTAAAATATTGTTGTACGGAAAGGTTTCAGTGGTGCGGCCCTGGGGCTAACGTACTGGTCCTCACGTGCCCCATACTAGTCCTCATGTGGCCCTTGTGGTGATTTGAATTTGAGACTCCTGATATAACGCAACATAGCTTGGAACAGAGCAGCATCATTCCAAGAAAACGTTGAGTACACCACACAGCTTTCGCCTGCTCAAATTCACCTTTCTGGTCTGTGGCCATGCCCAAAGTCCACAGCTGCCAAGATCTCGCTCCACTCTGAAATTTCCAGGCTTATTTATCCACTTATTTATTCACACATATGTGTCTTGAAGATAGTAGTGTAGAAAACTCCTTTGCATTGTGACACTTGTTTTGTGACACTGTGATGCTGCTGCTGTGGCCACACTGCGTCTTCACATGAGCATTGTGATATGGCTGAGATGAGAGCAGAACACGGATAAACTTTTCCAAAGCTGGCAACCCTCGGCAGCATTTCATGTTAAATCCCAGCTTGAAAATTGGGCTGAACGTTCTGTTCCTTCCCGCACAATTCTGTAAACGATATGTTTGAGCAACATCAAGTCCAAGTGGTTGTGAAACAGGATCAGCTGTGTTCACTTTAGCTCCATTCAAAACATGTTGGAGGGGGAAGAAACCAAACCCAAAAGTGGCTTGTGCCAAGTGGAAAAGGACAGAATTGCTTGGGGGAAAAAATATACATCTTCACACTTTCAAAAGGGTGTTAGACATAAGGGAGGTTGGGAAAAAATAATTAGGAAAGATAAATTAATTACATTTTAAGGGTCTCTGTGTGTTTAATTACATTTGATGCAACACCATCATGTTGACACAAATTTTTAGGCTGCAATACTGTCTCATAATGGGATAAGGTTTTGTATATTATTTTTTCTATTACAGAAGTGGCTGGAGGCCAGAGCTGAAATGTGGGCCCCTTTGTCTATACGCTGTGCACACACATTGTGAGAAACAGATACTGCCCTGGAGAGTTTACAGGGTAAATAGAGAAATTAGACAAAGGGAGGGCAAAAGAGGTATTATCCTAATTTAACAGATGGGGGAACTGAAGCCCAGAGTTAAACACGGATTCAGGATAGAGTGGGATATCTCCTATACAGAGCTGTGTGAATAACAATTCTTTTTGGTTTACTGACAGCTAAAAAGAATTGTTTGAGAGGTCAATAAAATTAACTAAACATTCACTAAATTTTTAGCAAATTGAAAAATCGGGGGGGAACATTTCATTTAGTTTCTTGAGCAGTTGTTTAACTTAAAGCAACATGAAAGAAATTTTGAAGCAAAACGAACACACACACACAAAAAGCACTGTGAACTGAAAAAATAGAAAGTTTTCATTCAGAAAATGTCAAAAATAAAATGTTTTGGCCTTCCCCCTCTCCACCCCACCCCCAGCCTCCTATGAAAACAATTCTTCAAATCAACATGAATTTGTGAAACATTTTCATATCTTCAAATCTGAATTTTTCAGTTAAAAAAGAAACTGGACAAAAAGTTTCTCCCAGCTCTAAGCCCAATGCCTTAACCATCTTTTCTCTTGTGTCTTTAACTGCTCTTGACTCAGTTATGTCAAGGCTGACACCAACCTCTTTTTTTAACCTTACATTAGCAAGGCCCAGCCAAAAAACTAAAAGAGAATGGATTTTTGACAAATTTCTGCTGGGTCCCAGATCAAAGATCACCCCAGCAGACCATCTGGTCATTAGAAATGTAAATCTGCAATAAAAAGTATATGAGAGCCCTGTACTTTCCCTTGGTAATACTGCTCTTACCTCTGGGAGTGGAGAGGAGAAAAAAGTGTCAAGGTGCATGTGTGTGAAACATAACCCCTACACACAACTCCTTTCATGCATCTGATGAAGTGGGTTGGAGCCCACGAAAGCTTATGCCCAAAGAAATCTCTTAGTCTTTGAGGTGCCTGAGGACTCTCGTTTTTGCCGTACACAGACTAACACAGCTTCCCCTCTGGAAATAACCCCTATACTGGTGAAATCTCACAGTTAAGGTCCCCCTTACTACTGATTTGCTAATGCCTGCCCTTCACTAGTTGCAGAGAAGAAAAAATGTTTTTGTTCTTTCTTGTGATCTGTACAACTATAAACAACTCAGGGACTGGTCCCAGCTGTAAGCCGCATGCCTTGTTGCAGAGCCTATGCCTCCATTACAAAGGTAGGAAAGTATCATTGCCTTCAAGTACAGGTTAGAAAACTGAGGCATGGTGAGGTGACGTGATGTGCCTGAGGTGACACTGGGAGTTTCTTCCAAAGCCATGAAGTCAATCTTGGCCTCCTGCCAGAAGTGCTAATCCCTACCAACACTGTATTTAAAAACAGCTTTTTCCTGTTACTGTCACCCCTTTGTCTGACAAAAGGCAAATGGAAAAAAAATAAAAAATTAGAAAGGAACCAAACTGTGAGAGTTGAAAATAAGGATTTAAAATAAAATAAAATAAAATAAAAAAACCACAAACAACATTACGACACTTTTGCTTTGAAAGGTAAGTGAACTCCGCCAAGGCAAGGAGACAGCTGCAAGGGAAATGCACAAGGCAAAGGGAGGCAGCTTGAGGAATTCCTACCCATCAAGCTTTATTGTGTTATTCCAACTAAGCAGAGACAAAAAGACAAATCTCAGTTCCCTACTTTCATTTATAATTGAACCCAGTCCAGAAGGATGGAGCAAGTACCATCTGTAACACAGAGTGCATTAGCAGCCGGCAGAATGAAATATTCAAATTACTGTAGGCTACCTCGCATTTTAATCACAGGGTTACAAAAAACTGACTTGTAAGCGTGGATTGGACTGGAAGAAAAGAAAGTTTGTTTTTCCAGTGCATGAATTAACCTAACAAAATGATACTTTCAGGAGAAAACATCAGCATGTGTCATTTTACAACACACCCAAACTAGCTTACAAGAAAAAAGAATTACTCCATTTAGCCATCCTATTTGATTTCCCATCCTTGGAGAAAAAGTCTAAGAGCTGAGTGCACATTACTGCAGAATATTAAAAATAAATATACATATTCTCTGGATATGATACTTACATGGATGCATTCACACATACATATATTCTACATATGAACTCGGTGCACGTGCGCGCACACACACACACACACACGTGTGTAGCATGCATTTTGTACACTTGTACCAGCTATATTATTTTCATGTTGTGCTCAATTTAAATATGCAAATAGATATTTGATTTTGTGCAGGTGCTGCGCTGGATCCATCCGTTTTGGTATTGTTAATCAGGGCTGCTGAGCGCCTGACACAGTAAGTGGCTCCAGCCCCAAGCAGTAGTCAAGATGGAGTGACAGGCTCCATTTAAGATGTCACAGCATATAATAAAGTGTAAAACCATACTTAAAATAAACGAGATAGAAACAATAAACTTGACTCAGTGTTTGAACTTTTCCAGAGAGAGACAGAGAGGCTGGGTGTACGCGGGTAAGTGACTGTCATGAAGGGTGGATCTGGGGTGTGCCTGTCCTTGTTTTTCGGCACCATAGCAGATCTCTTACGATGTTTCTTTTCTGCAGCTAAGCCATCCCTACCCTGGCTGGATGTTAGGCTGAATATGGAGCTGGGTGGCAGATCAGACATAAGCAGTTTGGACTAGACCGGGATACCCTTACCCACCCAGAGCCTCTCTGATTTCGGAGTCCATTTGTGGAGTCAGGGACTAGCCACATGGTATCACGATCTGGCCTTCTATGATATAGGAAAGATCTCTTGTCACTCAGTGCCAGCACTGAACTAGTGTCTTCTCCCACCTCCCACCCTCTGCTTGGGGAAAGTGCTAGAGAGCTGGTGTGCCAGATAAAGGCACACCATGAATGGGATGGGATGCTGCAATGCATTTCTCTGATACCACAAGACAGCTCCAAGCACTTCCAGAGAGTTCCAGGGAGTCACCAGTGAAGGATCAGGCCCCACTGACTTTACAGTGATACTAACAAGACTTTTGGTTCCCTAACCTTTCAGAGGCAGCCATCACATTCCCCCTGCCAGCAGAGCTTCTGAGCCATCCAACGGAAGCCTCACCACACCCGTGAGTCTCTCATACAGACAGCAACAGTAGCAACAATGCTCCAGTGGTTGTGAGCAACCCCACAATAAACAACCCAAAAGAAAGAGCAAAGGAACAGATTACAGAATGAACCTGGGAAGCATCAAGCAGGAAAATACATCAGGAACTTGAGCTGCTAATGTTATATTAAATTGTACTTTGCATGGTTTGGAAGCTGCCTGGATTGTGATCATTACAAAGGGAGAAGGCAGCTAAGAGATGCAAGTTTCCATCTGCAAGCTGGCACCAGGAAGTCACCTTCCCCTGTTCTCTGGCAGACATCATTAGGCAGTGACCCTTACTTCATATGCTCTCTAATGTCCTCCATGCGATGAAGTACAGATCAGTCTGTGGCATCAGGGCAGAGCTAACCTCTAACGCCTGCAGCTCCCAGTGTCACTTCTCACCAAAGCAGGCTGCAGTCACTCAGTGCAGAAGTTTCATTAGCCAAGAGCCAGGACACATGGAATGATAGATTTAAGCAATAACGAACCAAGCAAGCAGCGACCACGTTTGAATCAACGTTGTGATGGAATAACCATAACGGCGGGTGCCTGCTGGCAACTCCTAGCCCTGCTTTCAAGTTCACTGCACCAATCGACATTTCCCAGCTCTGGGCTCCAAGCCCAGGGGCGAACAGACAGCAATGCCACCAAAAGCAAGGAACATCTCACGAACAACAGACAATGCATGGCCCTGACTTCAACGAGACGTGAATCAGGCTCTTGTGTGGAGTGGCCAGTGCTTATGTGCCCTGTGAGAACAAGCAAGCAAGCATAAGGGACATAAAAATGGCCATGCTGGGTCAGACCAATGGTCCATATAACCCACTATCCTGTCTTCCAACAGCAGCCAATGCCAGGTGCTTCAGAGGGAGTGAACAGAATAGGCAATCATGGCATTCAGTCCCAGCTTCTAGAGATCAAAGGCTAGAGACTTGGGGTTGCATCCCTGACCACCTTGGCTAATAGACATTGTTGGACACACCTTCCATGACATAGCCTGGATAATACTAACATCACCACTTCGCACTTTACAAAAGGCAGGTCAACCGGTTTTTTAGAACTGCATTTTCCCAGTTATTCCTTCCTTTTCAAGGTTCACAACAAAGGGACCATTCCATGACATGAGTGCCTTTACTGTACATTTCCACACAACACCTCTGTGAGGTAGGGCAGGATGGCTATGTCCACTGGACAGGCACAGAGAAGCCAAGGGATGTGCCCAAGGCCACACAGGAAGTTTGAGGCCATGCAGAAAATGAAACATAGATATCCTATATCCTAGGTTAGTGCCCTAAACATTGGTCCATTCTTCCTTCACGCAGGCTGCGTGTGGATGCACACAGGGACATCCACAGACACGTACAATAGTACACGCCTTGATATGAAAACCAGCCTCTCGCTGAAAAAAGCTGCATCATGCCATCCTAGCTAGTGCCCTGGGCTCGATACGGAGATCCTATCCTCTGTGCACTGGGGTTTCCAATATGCATTGTCTCCTTCTATAGGCAACAAATAGAGGGCAGTCAGTCTTGTGTGGTGGAGCTTGTGAAATTGTGTGAGCAGAAAAAGGGGAGGCACCTGTCCCTTACATTAGCAGTTTTCACATTTTTGCCCCCAGAACCCAGTTGAAAAACAAATCATTTAAGCCCTTGACCCAACAACTGCCTCACTGAGCAATGCATTCCAGTCTTTTGGCAGCAGCAGCAGGGACTGGGTCCCAACCGTAAGTTTGAAAGCCACTGTGTTACATCCCCCGTATCTGACTCTTCTCCCATAACACACTAACAATCTTGACAGCAACCCTTTTAAAACATTAAACAAAACAAGCATCCACTCCTCACAACTCAAGGCATTACTCTGTACCTTCCACAAAGGGCTAATTTTTTGGGTGCCAATTAAGGCTATCAGTGGCCAAGAAGCTTGGCATACCCACCAGCTGTCAGCAACCACTAAAGAATCACTCTGGCAATTTTCCAGATATCCCAGACCCAATTAAATTATATACAACTGGCACCCTTGACTCTATAGGGATGGACACACTAGAAATTCATAATCTTCATCTAGGCACTGAGGAACTCACTTAATTTGAAGAAAAATTGCTCACAACATCCATATTTGTCTCACTTGGATCTTCTCTAGATAGTTGGAAATTGTTGGGGTGTTCAAGTTCACCACCTGGCTGATGACACTGTAAACTAAGGCCAAACTCAGATCCAGGTCTGAGCTCAAGCCCCACTTCTGACACACACAAACCAATCAACTCAGGGTAACAAGCTCTCAGTGTCTGAGACCAAGGACTCTGCTAAGGGATGGGTCACAACCTGAGTCCTGCTGTGAATCCAGCCCAAGCCCAGGCATTTTGCAGCATGAATGCAGTTCAAATTGCAGACCTGAGTCAGAAGCTCTGCGTGAGGCAGAATGGATGTGTTAGCACTGCTGGAAGATGCAGATTCAGCAATTGTAAACCCAGTGTGGATGCTCAGGCATAGGCCTGGAAATAGAGTCCACAGAGCAGGGCTAAGAGAGCAGTGTTGACATAATCCCGCAAAGGAGACACTGAAGGGTAAGGCCCAGATCCACAAAGGGACTCAGGTCTGGCAGAAAGTTTCAGAGGGGCAGCCATAGCAGTTTCTCAGGTGGTAGCAGCAGCTTCTCTCATATCCTCTAGCCCATTAGGTGGGAAACTCGCTGAGGATATGGGAAACCCAGGTTCAAGCCCCTCCTCTGCTTAATGAGAAGGAATTTGAACAAGTGAGTGTTTATCGTCACCTGGTTTGAGGATCACTTCGGAGCACAGGGCAGCCAAAGTGCCCAAGGGCTGCACTGCAGAGCCCCAGGGGGGTTCACTACCAAAGTATAGGCCAGGGACTGTCAAATGGAGCCCTGTGGACCAAATAGCTGGTGGCCTGGGGGAGAGCTGGCTGGTCAAATGGTGCTGGATCCTCCCACCCAAACACATTTACAGCTGCTTCCTTTAAGGATGCAAAGAGTACATCCAACATTATCCTATGTGAGCAACTGCTCTTGTTGCACAGTTCCAAAGGGGCAGCCATGTTAGTCGAGTAAAGCAAAAAAAAGCAAGGAGTCTTGTGGCGCTTAAAGACTTAACAGATTTATTTATCGCATGAGCTTTTGTGGGAGAAAATCCCACTTCGTCAGATGCTTTGAAGAGGGGGAACTTACAGAATCGGATGAAAATAAATGCAGGGGAGTGTAAGACATGGGATCAGGTCATACTGCAAAAGCAAATCAGAGCATTTGTAAGGATTCAAACTCTAGGAAACAGCACATAGAGGGAGGGTGAAGTCAAATTATTTGTTATAATGTGAAAAGAACGTATAGTCACGATTAAGTCCTGCTTCCACACAATCTAATTTGCGTATTAGTTCAATTTTGGCCATTTACATTGGACAAACAGGACAGTCCCTATGAAGAAGAATAAATGGGCGCAAAACTGACAAAGTGGGATTTTTTCCCACAAAAGCTCATGTGAAAAATAAATCTTTTAGTCTTTAAGTGCCACATGACTTCTTGGGTTTTTTTGCTGGATTAGACTAACACGGCTGCCCCTTTGGAAATCAGAAATCACAAACAAAACTGCTGCTGAGCAGTTCCATCTTCCTAATCACTCCACTGATGATTTGTTAACGATGGTCCTCAAGAAAATCAATGGGACATCAAGACTTCAAAGAGAAACAGCCAAAATTGAACTAATATGCAGATTAGATTGCGTGAAAGCAGGACTTAATAGTGAAAATGAATTCTTTTCACATTAGAACGTGTAATTTGACTTCACCCTCCCTTTGTGTACTGTACTGTTTCCTAGAGTTTGAATCCTTACAAATGCTCTGATTTGCTGTTGCAGTATGACCCGATTCCATGTCTTATACTCCCCTGCATTTATTTTCATCCCATTCCGTAAGTTCCCCCTCTTCGAAGCATTTGACAAAGTGGGATTTTCTCCCACAAAAGCTCATGTGATAAATAAATCTGTTAGTCTTGAAGTGCCACAAGACTCCTTGCTTTTTTTGCTCTTGTTGCAATGGCCAGTGTGAGGTAAATGGAGTCAGAAAGGTGTGAATGGGAGGGGAGACAATTGCTCTAGGGTCTGATTCACATATGGTCCCACTTTGGGAGCCTATGCTATAGCATCTGTCATCCAGTGAGCTCAGAGCAACATTGCTGGATTAAGTCTTGTAATCCCCCTGGTGAGGCAGGAATCACACACGTGCTACAAATGGGGTAACTGAGGCACACAGGGTTCAAGTAAGCCATTTCAAAAGCAGCTCCTGATTTAAGTGCTCAGCTTGCTATGCTTTGAGCTCACCTGCTGGGAAGTGCTGAACCCCCTCCCAGAGCCCTCTCCCCACATTGGTCCATCAAGGGGGGAGGGCAAATTCTCCTCCAGCCCCAGAAAAGGCCAGGAAGACTGTCTCCAAACCTGGCCAATCCTTGGAAACCCAGTCCTCTGCCCAAACTCCTCCCTTGTCATCTCTATGCTTCTAGGCACTTCTCCTGGACAAAGCTGACTGAGCACCCCATGGGGGTATCACAGCCCTGTGACCTATTTTCTTTGCCTGCAGTTTCTGTGCAGCCAGCATGGAGGATGTTTTGTATCGTTGATGTCCCATACTGGGCCTGCTCAGCCCTCTCCCAACCCAGCGCCCATGGAGACATTCCTGAGGGATTGCAGGGCATGTGGAAGCAGAGTCACAAAGCAAGCAAGTTTCTGAATAAATGAGCAGAACCCAGGAGTCCTGATCATATGACCCACCAGCTCACATGGGCCACCCCTGCAAGATCTCAGGTCTTACCACCACCCTGATACTGCATCAAGCTCCTCACAGCTGGATTTCCAGTGCAGGATCACAGTTCTATGCTATGTGCATGTTTTTCTTTACAGTCTAGCACTAATTGAGTTACTTTGCATTAAAACAGGTCACCCACTTTCCTCCACCCAATCCATTAGGGCCTTCAACTGTGCTGAAACCTCCATATAGGATGATGCCAGCTCTACGTGTTGAAACAAACCAGTCACTCTTTCTCCTGCTAAGCAGTTAAATTAGAGAGTATTCAATTAATAACAGCTGAATATTCTGTCACATTTAGGAAGATGTATGGTAAGACAAGCAAGTTGTGATGTCTCTGACAGAAATGATAAAAGTTCTCTCGACAGAGTCTGGCAGATACTTGGCTCCTGCCACAGCTTGCTCTCATATTCTAAAACGTCAGCACAGGCACAGGATCCAGGGCTGGCTTCAAAGACAAAATACTCCAAAGAGAACAGGAAAACCTGTGCCAAATGATTTGAAAGCAGCCCCATACAATTTCACATCTGAGCCAACCCCTCCACACCCCCCACACCCCACAACACAGAAAATCATGGGGATCTATAGCATCTTGACAGCCAGCGAGAGCTAAAGAGTGAGTGTGTGTGAGAATCTACACATGTGCGTTGTGTCAGGAATCAACCAAAACATCATTAAATCAGAGATTCAAAATGTTTCATAAAGTAAATGCTTTATAAAATAAAATAAAAAACCTCAGCACTCCTTTTCCCCCACATTCTCATCTTCCTAACTTTCCCTTCCCTGGTCTTTCCTGCTACATCTTTTCAGAGCCCACTGCACGGACAGCCCCAAGCTTTCAAACAAACAAAACAAACAAAAGCATGAGTTGGCCCCAATAATATAACAAGAGTAGCTTAAAAAACATATGAGCTCTTCCACACACTGACCCAAGAAAAGGGTCTTTTCAGAAGTTCCCCTCCCCAACAAGGGGAATACTTGCAGGAAGGATCCTCTGGTCCTTTGATATCTAGCACATGGATCCTGTTTACCCTCCAAGTGTGGGTGACTCAGTGAATCACCACGTTGTTACCCTTACATCACTACCCTAGCCACTCTCATCTACACAACAGCTCCCCAGTCATGGCAGATGTCCACTTCTTCCACCCTCACTGCCAACTTCGTCACGGGGACATGGGTCTCTTGAGGCAATACCATCACTCCCCACTCCCTCAATCCATGATGTCATAAGCACATCCTTTTCTCTACAAAACCCTAGGGTGGCTTTGCCAGCTGCAAAGCTCACCCCCACTGCAGGAGAGTCTGGAAACCAAGCAGCCTAGTTCCACTGGCCAAACTGAAATGAAATGGCAAAAGGGTCTCCAAACAGTGCAGGTGGAGACTGGAGACTTGATTCAGGTTTCCCAGAAACGTAACCCACTGACTTTGGTGGAGCTGCTCTTGGTTTACACCAGTCTGAGTGCCCAGTCAGGCTCCAGGAATAACATTTTTCCAGATGCACCCACATCACAAAGATGCCAAATCCCAAAAGGAACCTAGGCTCCTAACTTACTTAGAACAATTTGAAAATTTTACCCTAGATGTTTAAAGTGTTTTTCCCTTTTAGTAATCCAGTGACTGATTCTCAGCCACACATCAGTTAGGTCTGCACCTAGATACAGGTGTTTCTAGGTCCAGCTGAGGTACCTGCACTACCTTTGATCAAAGTAGCATGCTAAAAATAGCCTTTTTCACCAGCATGCTGCAAGCAGCAGGATGGGCTAGCCATTCAAAGTACAGCTGTGCTCAAGACCCTAGATGCACTCAGACAGCTACTCCTGACTACTTCTGCGGTTATGGCTCCTGCTATTTTTAGAGCACTACTTCAATCAAAGCTAGCTCAAACCCAAGAGCTGGAATTCCCCTACCAGCTGCTCTGTAGCTGCTTTGACCTCTTTACTTGGGGACGGTAAAGAAGCTCAGAGCAGGCGGAGATGCAGAAAGAGGTGTAAAGGGCCCTTAGTGGACATGCAGAGCAGACATCCAAAGTAATGCAACTCAAGGAAGGAAAGTTCCTATGTGAATTTTAGAAAACTTCAATTTTAGGCCTAGCTAATGGTAAGCCCGAGTAATGGAAGCAAAAATGTGTCACTTTTTTCTCATTTAAATTTGACTCACTCATTTCCACACCGACTGGCCATGCAACAGAGTTACAGGTACAAATAAGGTTTAATTTATTTTCCATATCAGCCCAGATGTATGTGTAATTACTGCATCCGCTTGTCCCGTTGAAAGCAGGTAAATACTGTAGTCCTGGGTGGGCAGAGCTGTTTTACTGAAGTGCTTCCTTATTCACAGCACGAAGGTGGTGTAACCATACTAGACAAAGCCTGACTGGCTCAGCCAAGCGGGTGGAGTATCTTCTGGATCAAAATTGCTTTGCACTTCCTTCCAAGGTCAATCAAAAACAAACAAACAATCTCATCTCTTCTTAGCTGATGCACTATCATATAGGGGACATTCCCAGGAACACTTCATTCACAGCCTCTGAAGTTCTGGGAAGTTCACAACCATCATTACTTATTCATCCCTCCTCCAAGCCTAAGCTACTTGACACACATTGCCACTTTGTAGATCCTGATAAGGGTGTTGCTCCAAAATAGCACAAGTGAAAGACAAGCCAAAGTTACTCCATTTGGGAAGACTCTCAGCCCTGGCAGCCTTGGACGCCTGAACTGGCACTAGGAGTCAAAGCAGCAAAGCATCATGTATGGAAAGAACAGCAATCTCCCACGGGCCAATTACCTTAACAACATACCGTGCTGCAGAATTTGGACTAGTGGGGTTAGCACCTGGCAAAGACTCAAGAATGCCTCAGTTTTTAGGCTGGCTCTGCCACTGAATTTCTATATATCTTCCAGCAAGGCAGTTAGGGGCTAAGAAGGTCCTCTCGTTCTGAATGGAGATTCCCAACCCCTTCACCTCCTGCTGACTCTGAGTGGTGTTCACATTGCTGAGTGCTTCTAAAAATCAAGCCCAACGTGTCTAAAGTTGGGCACCCAAAAAATCAGAGGCCATTGTTTACCTTTAACTGCCAATATCTCAGTTTACCCAAATATAAAACAAGGCTATAAAAACTTACTTACCTTGCATGGATGGGCTTCTTTGGAAGGTTAAGGTCAGTACAATGCTCAGATAATTCCTACACAAGAATTAGGTATTGCATTGCCAAGTAAGGCATACGACATCTAGCTTGCTAATAGTGTTCCCTAAGTGTATGCCAGAGAGTTACCATAAACTAGCTTCATGCTGTTGATGTTGTCCTGGGGGGGGGGCAGTTGTTTTTCTATGTTCTTGTTTGAGGATACATTTTAGTTGCTAAGGAACTAGTTTCTCATTGTAGACGTGGAAAGAGAAGACAAAGCAACTGTCAAAATAACATGTTATTTTGACAGTAGCCACATCATAACCATAAATGATACCTCTTCTCTGCACTTTTTTATATTCATTAAATTGGTCTAAACACCATAGTCTCATAAGCAATATACACACACAGAATGTATATCTATACTCTCTAAATACACACACACACACAATGTATACACAAGGCACCAGCAGAACTGTAGATCTATACTTCCTCCACACTGTACAGGTTCTGAAAGTCTCATGTTAATTCTGAGAAGAACAAAGACATCAGAACCCTTATGATGAGACTCATCACAGAAACTGTCCCTTAATTACCTTTTATCTAAGAGGATACAAGACTTTTTAATCAAAGAACAAATTAAGTAATAAAATCACACATGAAAACAAAAGACACCTCCACTCAGATATCCTGCGGTTTCCTCCACCCTCTGCTAGGTTTTTTTTTTTTTGGGGGGGGGGGGTAAAATGGGGGATATGGGGTGTTATTTAGTGTTTGAAGAACAACTGAAAAAAGACAGAGAGAGAAAACATACAGACTGTAACTTTTAAAAGGTGGACGTTCCAGACAATTCCAGCCCCCTTGATACTTTTGGGGGAAAGGACGCCATCTGAGGAAGTCAGTCAGTGTTTATTTTCAGTGGAGAGCTGATCCCCAGTCAAGTCCCTTGGATCCCAAATATCTCTTCCCTTTAGGGAAGTCAGAATCCACTTCCATCTTTCTGGTTTACACCTTTCAGCACCCTCTTGACTCTCTCCCACCCTGCCCCTGAAACTTTGCATTTCACTATAAGAGGTCACAGCCATTAGATGGAGCCTTGGATGGCATCACAGGTATGAAACAGGACATACTGTGGCTGCTGCTTCTGCGAGATCTAGCTTGAAGTTGGATGGGTAGCTGGTAAATGACTGGCAGCAGCGCCACAGCTGAACAAGAAAGGAACACCCTCCAACTTTTTCATTGCCAGAATGCTCCTTTCGGGCTCCCACATCTCAGGCCTGCTCTAAAATGGTATTTCTGGGTATCACGCAACACAGGCAGCATGCATGAGGCTGTGATACAAAGGACAAACTGGAACCAGACCGAGTCAGGTGCAGTACATCTGAGAAATCTAGAAGAGTGGCTCAGGAGATGCTGTTTGGATACGGAGTTTCAGAGTTCAAGAGCTGGAGCTTTGGGTCTGAGTCAGTGGCACTGGACCTTGATTTCAAGTTTCTGACTAGATCTCTTTGTAATATGATTGACACAAACCCAGAGCGGCTGTGTGTGTAGTGGTAATAGCACAGGAGGCAGGATCAAGACCCTGGCTCTCCATTCAGCTACACCCTGTGTAGTCATCTATACACAGATAATGGTTGGTATAAAGTCCTACCACCCTGAATGGTTTTGCACCCTCTTTGCATTGGTTTAATTCATTGCAGAAGTGCTCTGTTCCTTCTAGTTCAATTCCCATCTCTCCTGTTGACTCACTGTGTGGCCTTCACAAATTACATGACTGCTCCATTCCTCAGTTTCCCCCACCACCTTACAAACCCCAGAGGTGCACTGGTTAGTGTTTGAAAATAGCCTGTACATATTCTGAGCACAATATTATTACCCTCGCCCAGAAAACTCACCTTTAAAAAGAAAAGAAAAGATGTGAGAAGGAAAGACAGCCAAAGCCTTGACACAAGTGTAAAGAGAACCTACTTAACTGGAAAGCCTTGTTTTTCCTGCCCAATGCCCCAAGCAGAGGAGCATACCACATTCCCCAATGCACTGTGCTTCTGGAGCAATGGTGTGGAAAAGTCATGCGTACTTTAGAAAAAAAAACTAACTAATGTAAGCTCTACAGGTCTCCCTCTGATGCATGCACTGAGGTGCAGGCCAGGAGATGCACACTCAGGACACCGCTTCTTTCACCCATGTTCCCACAAGTGTAAACACCATTGTCCAGTGGCCACACTGCCCTGGAGACACCTGGCACCTGATGGAGCTGAAAAGTCAATGCCAACTGTGCCCTTCGAAAAGAATTCTGAGGCTGCTCTGCTGAAAAGAGGAACTGCCTGGCCAATAACCAAATCAAGCAGCAGCTTAGTGGGAAGGCATAGACTGCAGTGCCAGGCAAATTACAAATCATCTCCATAGCACTAGGAAAACTACTGCACATAGTCCTGTGCAAAGCAAACCTTGGAGTTCAGGTGCCTAAGCTGCCATTTTATTGGCAGGCTCTGGTGGGGCTTTTCCTTAAGTAACCTCCTGCTCCTTAGTTCTAATGCATCCTTCCTTATGGGCCCAGAATTGTCCTATAGCACAAACAAGTGAGAATACTGGTATTATGGCAAGTGCCTTTAGGTGGCATGGTTACATATAACCTTCCTGTTCTTTTTCAGTGTCTGAACAATTTTTTAGCCTCTAAAAAATGCCGTGTTGTGATTAGTTCCATCACGCAAGGTCCTCTGTAAAGAAAGCTGTACGAGCAACTGGAGAGTTAACATTCTGCCTTGGTCAGTCTAACTGGAGTCTATTCCCAAGGCAGAGCTGAGTCCCACAAATAGGGCACTGAGTTTGGGCTGAGAGGCCTGGTTGCTGTTTATGACCACTGCTGTTCCAGGATATTTGTAGATATGTGTGTGTGTATAAAGCAAGTGACACTTAGAATACATCTAGACTCTATATCACTTAACCCTCCACTGAGAAATTGCAAGATCCGGACCACGGGCTACTGCTCAGCAAAAGGGTGCCCTGTTAGAAATGGGATACTGGGGTCAGAAGAAAGTGCAACATTATTTCAGTCACAGATAAGAGTTGCAGTCAGGAAGGAGGAACTCCACAAAGACAAAGTCTTACCACATTCTTCCTGGGGCCAAGTCTCTCTGTTTGGAAATTGAAAAGGGGCTTAAAGGTGATCAGTTGTCCAATTCCTATTGACCTTCTTTGGAAGTTAGGCACCTAGCTGTCTTGCATCCCTTTAAACAACCAACCTCACCCCCCTTACCCTAAGACTAGACCCACACTTGTGTCAGTGCAGTTCTACAGTCCAGAACTGGTGTCTTCATTGCTCTGTACTGCAGCTTCCCCCTCTGTAAAATAAGGACAATGATCCTGGACTCCTAAGGAGCTATGCCAATTAATTAATATTGCTGCCACTTGCCATGATCCCAGCAGGGAAAGTGTGAGAGAAGAGTGAAGTAAAACTAGGTTAAAGACAAGTCTGAAACTCCAGGAGGCCTGAAATGCATTGATGCCTTTCTGAGTTCCTTCTCCAGGAAGAAAAGATTACTATAGCATGACTTTTGAGCAGGAGTATCCCAAAGAAAGATATATCAAATCACACAGGAGGCTTTTATGGCTCCACAGCTTGGTTTTTAAAACATACAAATTCAAGAACGCAGGGGGGGGTGGGATGACACATCTAGCCTGTGGTCCTTGCTGCCATACAGAATCAAAGCCATGAGTGTAACCAGATTCAGAAAAGGCATAGACATGTATATGGATATTAAGAATAACTAGGGCCAGATCAGGAAGGACTGGAAAAGTGACATTAAACCCTTATGCT
Source organism: Podocnemis expansa (assembly GCA_007922195.1). NCBI lineage: Eukaryota > Metazoa > Chordata > Testudines > Podocnemididae > Podocnemis > Podocnemis expansa. The sequence continues at coordinate 7,383,239 of ML682061.1, read as the reverse complement.
TCAGGGCACAAGACAATCTCTTATTAAAGGTGGGTTAGGAAAAAACTCTTCATGTGGACAAGTTATCCTAACCATTGCACAGCTGCACCTTCATCTGGTACTGACCACTGCCAGAGACAGGATACTAGAGTAAATGTTTCTGTGCTCAGTCTAATAACATCTGTTAAATACATATGTAATGATAACAAATGGTTAATCAACTTGTCAAACAATAGCCAGCAAAATCCATGTGTGTCTTGACTGCAGAAATACAGAACCATGAAAAAAATGGCAAAAGGAGCTTCATAAAAACCTACCAAACCCCACACAACATTTCTCTGCTATAACAGAGCTTTTGAAATCTATTATCCACTTTGATCCAGGCATCCCACGCAGAGGCAACCCTCTGCAGCATTCACTGTGCTAATTATACAGGTTGCTCGGGCCTCCAGGCATGAATAAAAGCTATAAAGTTAGACACCAAGAGGCCAAACTCGAAGAAGATCTTTCTATGTCGTCAACAGTGAAAAATTTATTTCTCATCTCTTTTTTCTTCTCCTCTCTCCCTTCCCACCCCCAACCCCCAAAATCAGGAGTAACTTGGGACAGGAGCTAAATTCTGCCGGCCTAACACTGAAAAAATCCACTGTTGCAAAAAATCCAAACTTGGCACTTTTGGCCATGGGTCTTATTCAGCGTTCCGCCTTGCTTTTCTCTTGCTGTGACTGGACAGGGATCTTCTGAGCAGTTGGCTGGACTCATGGTGAGGTAAGTGAGCTCACTGTGAATAGCAGGGTCCTTGGAACTGTTTAAACAGCAAGTAGCGAGGGCCATATTCAAAAAGACCAATCTGGCCGTGAATACTTTACTGATGTGCAACTAAGCCCATCAGGTCACGTGAGGACGCATGGGACACTGGTTGGCACACCAACTTTGATGTGATCTTGAGAAAATGACTTCATCTCTTAGGTGGCTTTATGCCCAGTGGGAATTAAGGACCCGATTAGCTTTGAGGGTCCGTGCCCCAGTTCTCCATCTGTGCAAGAGGGACAAAGGCCCTGGCTTACTTCCCAGGGCTGCTGTGAGGACAAATGCCCTGAAGATAGGGAGGTACTCAAGGCAGACATGCCAGTAACAAGTACCTCAGAGGGAGATGGGAAGGCTGACCTTCGCCTCTTTAACATTAAGAGCTGGGACAGCGTCTCACTTGAACACACTCACAGATCACTGGACATGGGGACTTATCATGGATTGCTTTCCTAAGCTTCTGTGTTATGCTGCTGCGCACACTCCTCCCTCGTCTGCTGCCAGAGGTGAAGGAAGTGACAGGAGGAATTATTTGAGTTCAGCACCAGTGAGGACACTAGAACACATGGCTACAACTGGCCATCAGGAAGTTTAGACTGGAAATTAGACATGGATTTCTAAATAACAGGGAGTGAAGTTCTGGAACAGCCATCCATAGGGAGCAGCTGAGGCAAAAATCCTAGCTGGCTTTAAAAGTGAGTTGGATAAATTTATGGAGGTGGTGTTATGATGGGACAACCTAATTTGGCAACTGACCAATCTTTGACAACTGGTGGTAAATATAGCACCATCATCAAGTGCGTGGCTCGAGTCTGACAATGAAGAGAGATCCTGGATGCCAGCCAATATGACCCAGTCCCACCCCAGAGCCCACATGGCTGGGTATCTTGCAGGCACAGCTGGGTTTGCTCACAGGACAATTATGTCTCTGCCTCATTTTCCAAAATGCTTCCGGCCCCAACATCCCACCTGTTTTAAAAACAAATTACAACTAGTCTCTGGTAGGGCAGGGTTACAACCATGCCATGAGCTATAGACTGCATATCCACATGGTTCATGGGAGAGACTACCACCTCACTCCAGCGGTTACAATAAATCCCTCCCAGCACACCAGTCATTCCCAACCGGAATCACTGTCCAGGAGAAAGCCAGAGGCCTAATTAACACTTTCCCAATCAACAGTGAAGCACGAGGCTGGGATGGACCTTCAAACTCAAGAGACAAGAATTTGTTTATGGCCCTCTAAGCAGTGTCAGCCTAGATGAGCTAGGAACCAATGTCCCATCTGATTATTGGTCTTTTATTTGAAAGGCAAATAAATGTCTGAGATAAACCCAAACCTCCATGGCCTTTTCCATTCCATCCAAGAGCAGCTTGTTAGCAAATCTTCAAAGCATCTGATGAAGTGGAATTTTCTCCCATAAAAACTCAGGCAATAAATAAATGTGTTAATCTTTAAGTGTTTTTAAGGACTCCTTGTTTGTTTTACTTAACTAGACTAACATGGCTACCCCTTTGGAAACTGGCAACATGCAAGGCACTGAATAAAACCTTCAGCATCACTGATGGCTGTGGCACCTTTCACCCCACCCCCCCACCCACCAGTGCACCCCTTCGTCTAATCAAAAACCTCATTTTCCCTACCAAGTGTGCTACTTTTCCTTCCTCTCTCCCTTCATTCAACCACAGGGAATCACAGGAATCGCTCAGTAATTAACATGGTCAGCATTTTCAGCACTGCATTCTGCACTCTGCAATAAATAGTGAGAGGAGATGTTGTGTTGCAAGAACTCTCTCTCCACCCCCTTTTTGTTTGTTTGTTTCAAAGGACATTCTGCCTGCTTTTAAATGCCTCAAGCGCACGTTCTCCAAAGCGCCCAGATCTGTTCCTCTCGCCAGAGAGCACAAAGACTAGGGGAAGCAAGATCGCACTCTGAATGCAGATGGTTCTCCTCGTATGCCATGCCCCCTTTGCTATCTGTTTCCCTCTCCTGCAATTGGCCCTGCACCGCCCATACTCACATAGACTACAAGCTGCGTAACAAATGCCCCAGAATTCAGTATTTTTACATGGAGCTTTTCACAAACTGAGCTGTGCACAAAGGGTTCTTCTTGTCTCCTCAACAGGAACCTGTCACTGTATAGCCGGACAGAGGTCTCATCTACACTGGGGATTCGCCCTATCTCCAGCTCTTGCTGAAGCTAGATCAATGTGACTCTTTAATGCAGACAAACTCTGCCACTAGTTGATGAGGCTAACCCAGGTTTAACCATGGCAAGCTCTGGTTGCAAATATAGATAACAGCTGTTAGTCCATCTGCATTTGGGGTTTGCCTGGGATTGGCTACTGCTGATTGGAATCAGGGGCTCTCCTGAAGACAGAGTTGCCATTTTTGAGGTTCATTCAGGATAAGAGATGCTGAGCCCTAATCTCATGATTAGAGCAAGCCCCTGAAAAACACTTCTTTACAATTACCCTTATTTAAAAATAAAAAAAACCAAGCCAGAAGTGCAAATCATATAAACCAGTGGTTTTCAAACTTTTTTCTCAGGGCCCAGTTGAAAAAAAATCATATATGCCTGAAACCCAGCAATTACATCTTTCAGCAATGCATTCCAGTATTTCAGTGGCAACAGCAGGGGGTGCCACAACCCAGTACTTGAAGGTCTGTGACCCAGTACTGGGTCCTAATCCACAGTTTAAAAAACTACCAATTTAAACATTTTTATGACAGCAACTGAAGCAAATTGCTGGATCTGTGTGTGAGGAAGGAGAGGAGGAGGAAGAGAGACCTTAAACAAGGAGTCCTGCAGTACTTTTAAAGACTAGCAAATGTATTTATTGCATGAGCTTTCATGGGTCGAATCTCACTTCATCAGATCCATGAAATGGAAAACTACCATGCTGAAGGGAACAGATAAATGCACAGAAAGGTGAGTCACAAGATCAGTTCAGATTTTTTCAGCAAACCAAGCAAAGTTGTCTTGATTCTGACAGTGTGGAACAACAGATCCTGAAACAGACCTGAGCAGGTCACTGGCTGCGACACTGCTTTCAGTCGCCATGAACAAAAGACCAGGTGGATGACAAGGGAAGAAGCCCACTAGCAGATACCCACTGAATCTCGAAATAATTTTGCTTACCTCAAGGTGGACAGAAGAACAAAGCAAGGTGGAGAAAGCAATGCAGCAGCAGCTGGGATGGGGAAACATACAAACAGCAGCACATAATAGTTTTCGGTGTAATGCGGGGAGAGGCTGATGTGAAGCCCTTTTGCAGACAAGGAGGTAGAAATAAAAGCACTCCCTGAAATGCAAGACCCCTGGATTGTAAAACTGACATCAGGATCACCCACAGACACCAGCAGTTGAAGGATCACTTTCCATGGTGTCCTTGCAGACAGAGAGAGCATGGACCCAAGGCTGCACATCTCCTTGAGACAGTGAAAGGAAAGGGATGGACACAGGAGTGGGACGCCACAGCTGGGAGGGTGCCGACTGCTAGCCTAGCTTCATGGGAATCAAAGTCAGTTGGAGGTTTAGCTCTTACTTCAGCATTCAGCAAGAACACCGTGCTTATGAAAATTGTATCCAGTGCACAGACCTAAGGGACCTTATGCAATTCTTTGGATTGCTACTGCAGTGTAACTTCCCGCAATGAGACAAGCTAACACAGCAGAAGTTCTCTGGGGCAGAAACTGCCCAGTTGTTATATGTTCATACAGCACCTAGCACCCCGACCCCTGACTGAGGTCCAGGGCAGTGGTTTTCAAACTTGGGGTCAGGACCCCATACTGGAGCAACAGACCCTCAGGCACTGGATCATGGCGCCCCCTGCTGCCATCACCACCAAAAGACTGGAATGTATTACTCAAAGTGAGGGGTGGTCAAACTCACTGAACTCAGGAGCCACACAAGTTCATTATTAAACCTTCAAAGAGCTGCACTGAGGCATACAGCCATATACTTTTACCTACTCCAAAATTACTAAGTTTAAAATTCATTGCACACTTTAATTTTACTGTAAAAAGAGAACAAATACTGATCCTACTAATGTCAGATTCTAATAATTACTTAAAGTTACCATGAAAATTAGGCCTATACAGTAAAAGCTCAGCTGCTGCTCGATGTAGAAGACTGCAGGCTAGTGGCAAGTTTTTTAAAATCCCGACCATGTCACACTTCTCCCCACCATCCCCAACCATGCTGCACTTCTTCCCACTGTTCTGACCCCCTCCTGAACTCCTAGGCTGGGGCTGCTTTCCTAGTGATTTGCTGACATTCTTCCAGGAGCCACAATTTTTCATTCAAGAGCCACGTGTGGCTGCCAAGCCGCAGTCTGGCCATGCCTGCTCGAAGTTGTAATTGATGAGTCACGAGCATAAATAATTTTTTTCAACTAAGTCCCAAGGAAAAAAGTTTGAAAACCACTGATCTAGGGGCTCCAGGTCTATAAATAATCCTTACGTTTGAAATGGTCAGGCACACAGGTCTGTCCAATCCAGACCTGCAGGGATGAGCAAAAAAGCAACTGCTTTCGCAGTCCTCGGCTTCTCCAAGCAGAGATGAGTGGAGCACCAGGGTGCTTTTGGAAGGCATTGGCATCCTTGAAAGAGAAAAATTACCACCATCCTTGGTACTACTCCAGTTCTCACGGGTTACAAGCACACACCACCTCAAGATTTCAGCCTGTCTGTCTTTTGTGTGCTATGCCCTGCCCTGCTCTCCGAGTGTGGACGCATTCGCTGGGCCTGGCTGTTTTATTTCCTAGAGAATCATATATATGCCCTTGCCCCCGGCACATGGATTCTCTGCCCTTGCCACTCCACCCTTTCATTTCCCATTATTTGGGGGGCGTGGGGAGCAGCTTCTCTACCAGCGAAAAGACAGGAAGATGAAAGAAAGAATGAGGCAGAGACGGGAGAGCGTGGAACAAGAGAGGAAGGTGTCAATTAAAAAAATGAACCCCGCCACATCCTGCGCCTGACAGTTGGGGTGAGTGGAGATGACAGCCGTCGCATCAGCCAGCTTTGGTGGCTCTCTCATTTCTCGTGGTCCCCTGCGTTTGGAACCAGTGACTGCTGGGTGAAGGGGCACTCACACATTTGGCTTTGTGTACCAATGCCTCCCCCGCAGCTATTTCTAATAATGGTAATTATAATGATTTGAGGCTTAAGCAGGCCAAAGCAGGCCTGAAGGCAGATTGTAATGAAGCAGTCAGTGCTAGAAGGGGGTGGGAGGGAAAAGGACAGCCAGACTTCTTTTAAAAGATGGACGGATGGATTAGAGAGAAGCTGTGCCTGTCCCAAAGGGGTTCACCTGAGCTGCTTCAAGAAGGTCAGAGCTGGGGGAGGACACTGGGAAGATCACTAGGACTGTAGGTGAGGCGGCTCACTCATTCGCAAACCCCGACTGACTGTATTACAGTAAGACTAGTCCACCACCCAGCAAGCAATACATGAAGCAGTGTCCCTGATAAGCAACCACGCCTGTTGCTGCTGTGCTTTTGGCCATTGCTAGCATGTGAGAAGGCCTCCCCCCTCCTCCCCAGTCCCTCAGGTACTATAGTCCTAAGAGTTGAATGCCTACGCTGGGGCCCCCAGGCAGAATCTAATTACGGCTGATATACATCTCCTCTTCAGCTACAGCTTCCTTCCTGGGTGAAGGATACGGAGGGACACAGAAAACTTGTCCTGACTGCAGTGTTAATGGTCGTGTGGTCCATGTCATCACTGAAATGGCCTTAGGGGAAGATTTGATGGGTCTCTCAAGTCATCAGCCCTACCCCGCCTCATCTTGCTGCCCTTATTAAAGCCATTCATTCTGAGAGCCAAATGAATACTTCGTCCTCAAATGCTGGGAAACAATAGGAAGCAGGCAGAGATCTGGTAGAACAATACCGACCGAATCATTTCTATTTCTCTCCCTGCTTTATCCTTTCACACACACACACACACACACACACACACACACGATCAATCTGTGCTTTCTACGTAGACCTGCATGTTTTGTGTACATACACCCTATGTCTACATACTGATCGCAGGTGCGTGCACACTTGCAGAGCATTGTGTGTGTGTGCACGCGCGCACATGCACACATGAACCCCCTCATACAGACCTATCACTGATCACTTGTCACTTTAACAGAGAACAATTGCTACAGACTGCAAGGGAGATCCTTGTCAGAAACTACAGTTTTTCTCTTTCCCTTAAATTATTAAAACGAATGAGGCTGCTCTACCCGGCACTCCCTCTTCCCCCACCCCCCAACGTCCTCTCTGAATACGGTGGGCAGAAAGAGGAAACAGATGATCACCATCCCACATGTCCCATCTCACTCTGACACAGAGGATGAACTGGATTTCTCAGTGCCCTTTATTTCATCAGGGTTTTATATCTTTTAGCTCTTCCATACTGATATCTTACACTACCCACTACCACATATGCAGACTTATCACCTAGCCACCCACCCCAGAAAAAGTCCTGAAGACCGTTAAACTCAAACAATATAGATTAATAACCAAATAAAGCTAACAGCCCACCTAGTCTATCCCCAGACAAAAGCAGGATCATATACCGCAGTTAGCTATCTCATATTATCTAGCTAGGCAAACAAGGTAGGATACAGACACCTTGCTACTCCATATATGAACTAGAGGCTCTCTGAAACGCTCCCTCCAGCACACACTACTTGCTATATATGAAGCCTGTCCCCTTAGCTACACTGCCATACTCTGGACCGGCTGAGATGCTGAAGTGCCTTCGGTGTGCAAGGAAGGGTCATGTGCGCGCAACAATTTGGTTGCTGTCTGAAGTCAAGATATGCAGGTCAAAACCAAGAAGAGATCACAGAGCAGTGGGGAGGAGGGTGTGACTGGCAGAGATGAGAGGAAAAGAGGCTGCAGCAGCATGGAGAGAGAAGGAACCTAGGAAGCCAGAACCAGAGGTTACATTTTGATTAGAGATGCCTCCAAATACATTTGCTTTAATAATGCAGGGTGGAAGAATACGTATAGCTACTCAACAGTGGGGATTTGCTTTTAACATCACACCTGCCTGATAGACAGCCCTGATCAGGGAGACCTCTCCCCACAACACACACCCCAAATTTGGTGTTTGCCTAGCAAACAAAAATAATTAACTAATAAAAATGCAATCGGGCTGCCTTGTCGCCTGCCATCTGGACTCCTGCCACGGCCACCCTCCTGCCGCCCCACTGCACATAGAAGATTGTGAAAAGGTGACTCGCTATGAAGGGCAACACTTTGCCCCCCAGCTCTGGCAACATGAGGCCAGGGCCCAACGAAGCCGCCCAGGCAGATAAAGAGACCTGCTATGCCCACCCAGGCTGCCGTGCTTGTGTTCACTTATGTGGCAGGCTTCATAAGGCTCCGCTCTTTGACTGGCGTTGAGTTTATGTGAAAGTAATTAACAGTAATTAATCCTTAATTACAGTAATTAGCCAAGTCGCAGTAAATTAAACCACATCTGGAGCAGATGAGGGCTTCCGAATGGGAGGCTAACACAGGCGACAATCGGGGAGATGCTGAATTCATCTGACAGCATCTGATTAAATCTACCTGTTGCTGACAGCCTGATTTGCATATTGTTTTTGTTTGCATTTCCCTTTAACCCTTTCAACTGCATTCACACCAACAACCTCAGTTCCCCTCTCCTTAACGCCCCCTCCCCCACCCTTAAATAGCGGTTATACAGCTGAAAGAAGAGAAAATGGCCTCTTGAATCCCTGTTTTCCTTCTGACAAGCAAGAATACAAATATCAGCAACCTGAGCGGCTGAACAAGGGAACCAAAGAACAGCAGTAGAGAGATTACAGGACAGATCCTTAGCTGATGTAAATCAGTTTACAACCATTGAACCCAAAAGTCTGCACCCATTTACACCAGCCAAGGATCTGGTCTTGCGCATCTACAGCTTCCTGTGAGGTCTGTGTTGAGCTGTGTTGGTCTCTGTTCGTGTTCTGCAGAGCAGATGGGTTCAGACAAATTAAAAAGAAACAAAACACAAGCCCACCACCTAAGAGATCATAGGAAAGTCTCAGGCTACACTAGAGGAGGAACTGAGAACACCTATCAGCCAGCTAAGGCCAGAGGGGATTCAAACAGAGCAGCAAACAGCACAGCCAACCCCAGCTTGCTCCTTATCTTCTCCACATTCAGCTTGGTAATGACAAATAAAAAGCTCTGAATGAGAACATGTCTAAAGAGGCACTCGAGCAGGTGGTTATTAATAAAACTCAGCATTTACACAGCACTTTGAAACCACCGAGAGCTTAACAGAAATGAATTTAGCCACACAGCCTCTCCTGCAAAGTAGGCATCCAAATCTTTTTTGAAGAGATGAAGAAACTGAATCCTAGAGTAGCTCAAGCCAATTTAGGTCTCATGCTTAGGCTTTATCTGTTATTTAAAAAAAAAAAGGGGGGGGGTCTGCACAAAAGCATATTTTAATAGATTTTTTTTAAGTTTCACAAAACCAGAGTATTTTAAGGACTTCTGTGCAACCAAACCCACCCACTACCTCTCAGCGTTGTTTCTTGGCTCAGACATATATCACTAGGCTGAAAGACCAATGAATCAAATTCCAAAGCATATAGGTGAAGGTCAAGAACTACGCAGCCAGCACTCATGTGAGTCACCAAAAGCTTCGGTAGTAGCCACTGATAGACACAAATGGTACATCTACCCTTACAATTTAGTTCAAATTAATGAGGATTAATTCAAACTAAATTAATGTATGGCTACACTGGCTTTACTTCAAACTAAGGAATTCCTTAATTTGAAGTAATGAACACTTACTTCAAAGTTATATAATCTCGCTTAACTTCAAAGTAACAGTTAATCCAAATTTATTAGCTTGAATTAACCCAATGAAGCTGTGTTAATTTGAACTAACGATTAGTTTGAATTAACATGGTTGGATCTTCCTCGTCCCAAGGTGCCTTCTTCTTTCTATGTACCGGGTGGGGGCATGGCCCCTCTTGAGGGCCATGTTGCCACACTTCCCATGGTGCCCCCTCCTAAAGTAAACTAGCAAGTCCTGTCCATAGACATGCTAGTTCGATTTGGGTTTCTACTGGGGACATGTTAGTTTGAATTAACTTACCGTATATCATCGTGTATAAGCAGAGAATTTTGTGCCTGAAAATTGGCTTCAAAACAGGCACTCGGCTTATACTCAAGAGAATACGGTAGAAAGCCCCAGCCAGCAGTTTCCCTGACC